>CAHIKZ030000547.1:1472500-1495000 GCA_903632075.3 Acanthosepion pharaonis | reverse complement strand
GAAACAAAGAAAGGCAGACGGAATGATAGAAAACTTGAAAAAAAGAAGAAAACTTGAAAGAAAGAAAACTTGAAAGAAAGAAAGAAGCTGATGAAACAACAAATGAGAAGATGAGAAGAAAAAAAGAAAGAAAGAAAGATGGAATGATAGAAAACTTGAAAGAAAGAAAGAAGGAAAGAAAGAAAAGCAGACAGAAAGGTATAAATATTGTAAATAAAAAGTTAGATAGAATGGCAGAAAGAAAGAAAAAAAGAAAGAAAAATATAGATAGAAAAATAAAAAAAAAAGAAAGAAAGACAGAAAGAAAGAAAGGCAGTTAGAAATAAAGATTTCTATAGACTTAGACGTATTCATGTGAATGGGATTTGTGGTAAGAATATGAAGCGTCCGACAAAGACTTGTTATAAAATCAAAATGTCCTTCGCCCATCCTTGGAATAAGAACGACGATATTGCCTTCTTTTCCCCTTCAACATGAATTTATGGAAAACGAGACGGGCTCTATCGATGACTAAAAATAGAACACATCTAAGTCAACTATTTATCGGTCGATTCGTTACAAGTGGACAGTTGCTTATTTATTTTTATTAGAGATATGGCAGACATTGTACGAAATCTGCTTATTATATAAACAGTGAAAAGGCTCCTCTGATAGAAAAACAAGGCAAAACAATACAAACAAAAAAGTTACGAAAGAAAATATATAATAAACAAAAAACAGGAAATAAAATATAAGCGAAAAATAAATGTAAAGAGATATGTACATTTCTATATAAAGGTCAGAGTTGTTTGGTAGTGTTATTTTTAGAATTTAAGCTAATGGTAGTGTGGTTTTCAACTTAGGGATGGTCGCTCGAAATAAGAGGTTTACTCTGAATCATTAATGCAGCCATTTAAACCATTTTATTTACTTATTTTATTTTATTTATTTATTTATGTATTATTATTATTTTTTGGTCACCTAAATAAATCGATACCTTCTAAATAATGAAGAAACTATTCTCCTGTAGGCTTCTTTTGCCTTGTTTAATTAATATTGATGTCACGACATAAGCACTTTCGTTTCTATTGAAATTAAGAATCAATAGAGAAAAAAATGTCTGGATCAGAGCCTAGTCGTTCAAATCGTTACGATTTTGTTTCTATGTCACAACTGCGTAAATAGACAACAAAAAGTCAGCAGCCATTAGAATGTAGACAGATATGCATAAGATAACGATATATATTTTTATATATCACGAAAATTATTGGGAAAATTGTATGACAAAGTGACGCATATCGTCCTTCAGGACTACATCAGGTTAAATTTGTTATGTTGGTACGACTACACATACGCACGTACGAGAGATGCTGGGCATTTTAGTTTTTTTTTTTTTAAAATCTAGCCCACTTTATTTAGAGTGGTTTTTTTTTTCCATCATTTTTGTTAGTAGGTATTCCTCACTGTGATATTTGAAGATCTGTCAGGAATTATGAAATATTATAAGAGCCAAGACGCAAATCTACTGTGGATGACCTTGCGATCAAGGAACTCTCTAGACATTTCCGTTGTAGCGAATTATTTTTTTCGTTTGACCAGAGTAGCATTTTTTATGTCAAAATTGTGGCCAGTCACCTTTCGGTAGGCAACCAACGGATTTGACGTATTGTTTTGTAAAATGTCCCTTTTGTGTTCATATGATCTTTTATTTAGATTCCTTGAATTTTCTATGTATTTTCTTGTGACAGATATACGTATTTGAACCTTGCTATTTGCCAAGCATGTGAGCAACGACGAAGTTTTATTGAAAATACAAACAACAAAACTTCAGAAAAAGACAGTTGAAATTTCTAGGACATATAATGAGGAAAGGAGGCTTGGAAAATCTGATACTCAGGACAGATTGAAAGCAAGATGGACAGAGAAAAACAACGCATAACCTACCTAGCAAGCTTGAGTAAATGGACGGCGGAACAGGGTTTAGGAGAAATAAGAAGACAAAATTTATTAAGAGCTATAAAGGACAAGAAATTGTGGAGAGCCATGACTATCTACGGGTGGGGTCAGTCGCTCGCTTAAATTGGTGCGGAATCGACTGGAATGTCTAGTTGGAGAAGACAGTGGACGTTTGGTGGTTAGGATGTACCTCGTTAAGACAGCAATACTCCATTTTTAGACGAGACCATTGTTTCTCAACCGATGTTCACCATAACCCTATGGCAGCGATTCCCAACCGATTTTTGGCCTTGCCTCACTTTAGTATTTCTAAAATTCTGGTGTCCCCTTGTAATATTTAATTCTTACATATTCAACATTTTACTGTAATTCACGTGAAAGAAGCTTAAAAGGCCATTAACTTGGTCTTTAAACAGGCCTCCAAATGCCATTGCTTCCTTGTGCGCGCGCGCAAGTATGCAGAAAAATAGAAAGGAACACGTTAGGTAAATAATCCGGAGTTCCTTAGTATTTTTGTTTTTATTTTTAAGAAGACAGTGCTCCATACAGAAGTAGAGCTTTTTAAAAATTTTATATATATATATATATATATATATATATATATATATATATATATATATATATATATATATATATATATATATATATATATATATATATATATATATATATATATATATATATATATATCCGATATATATATATATATATCCGATATATATATATATATATATATATATATACATAAATTCTCAAGAGGATAGAATCCAGGTAGAACTCAATATCCAGGACAGAGTAAGTATATAATATAAAAGGCTTAAACACTAATATTCCATGGTTATAATTTATTACATCGGAATCGTAATCACGATCCAATTCATCAGACCTACAAATTCAAAAAGCTTTTTGAATTTGTAGGTAATAAATTATAACAATGGAATATTAGTGTTTGAGACTTATATATATATATATATATATATATATACATGCCTGACATTATTTCTGTTTCCTTTGCAAGTATTGTTCGCTAAAAATGTGCCTAACTCTATTTCTTCTTCAACATTCTGATTATTGTTTGCTGAATAAATGCCTAACTATAAAGTTAGGCACTTAATAGAGTTCAAAAAGCGTCACTGCGTCCTTGTGAGTGACAAATTATTTTCCATCCTACACCCTCTTTCTCACAGACGTAACACCACAATACCCTCACTACTCTATCGCTTTAAATAATTTAAAAAATGAAGAAGAAAAAGACAGTTATATATATATATATATATATATATATATATATAGTTTCAAAACATATAATAGAGAACTGAAAGGCAGAAATATAAAATATTTGAATGAAAGCTTATTCTGTAATATACGTGGGCTCTTCCACCGACATGTATCACGCCACCTCATTTGTTGACCGAGACATACAAGTGAGAGGAAACGGGAAATATCCTATATGCCAATTACACATGCACGTACATACACACAAAATATTTTTATGCATGCATATTTGTAGCGGACCGTGTCGGCGATGTTGAGTATGAGCTGAAGATCACACGTGGGTTAAGATTTCCCTGCTAGCCGGTCCAACTCCATGAGAAAGTTGGACTTTAATTAATTCCAAAGAAGGCAAAGAAAAACAAACACAAGACCGATAAATATATGTAAACGCATATATGTATTAATAACAAGAAAGGTTACAAGTTACATGGACAGAGTGCGTGTGGTGAATATTATATGTGTGTGTTGTGGTGAGTGTTCGTACGTACGTGTATTGTTCTTAGCGTGTTCCCAGCGTTTGGGAAACGCTGTCTCTGTGAGCGTTCACATTTGCGAAGTGGTAAATCTGAAAGCCTGAGGCAAAAAGAGGAAGAGGCGAAGGGTCAGCGAATATTTATAGCCAGGGAAGAGAGATCCCTGGTGAAAGGGTTAAGGAGCTAAGGAGGAGCTAACTCCGACATATTGTATATGTATCATATGTATTAACACGCATTAACACTAGAAAACAATTCACTGTCAATAACTCCCGAATTGAACCCTTCTTCTGTTGGTATATTGATTTTCGAAGCGTAGCTTAGATGTGGCACAAGGCCTAAATTAGGGGGCACCCAGTGAGGATCGAACTCACTACACAGTCGTAATTGTTTTTAGCGAGCCAAGCTTGCTAACCATTACACCGCCTCGAGGTGCCCTTAGTGATTTTCCAAGCGCAGCTTAGATGTGGCACAAGGCCAAATCTAGGGGGCATCCAGTGAGGATCGAACTCACTATACAGTCGTAATTTTTCTAGCCAGACAAGCTTGCTAACCATTACACCGCCTAGGTGCCCAAAGTGATTTTCTAAGCCCAGCTTAGATGTGGCACAAGGCCGAAAGTATGGGGCACCCAGTGAGGATCGAACTCACTACTCAGTCGTAAGATCTAGCAAGACAAGCTTTCTAACCATTACACCACGTCGAGGTGCCCATTCTTCTTCTGTTGGTATAGTAAATCGAAGGGGGCACATCCTGCGTATGCCCGATAAAAATATTACCATGCCTCACCCGTAGGGCATACGCCCCACGTTGGGAATTATTGCCCTGAGGTTCTGCAAGGGGTCGCTAGAGGTTCCGCGAGAAATAGTGATAAATAGGCTAATGCATTTTCGAGTAATTTTTGTATAATTTTATATTCGTAATTTTACTACACACACGGCATATTGTTGGAAAATCTTTGGTTATTATAAGAAAGGCTTCAACCTTTTATATTATTTAAAATTATAGTAATCATAAGGAATGTATTTAGCGATGTCTATATGGCATCAGTGTGAAACCTCCATAATTGGTGAGTGGACAGGACCTGTACGTGGCGGATTCGGGTTTAGGGTTACAATCCGGAATCTTAAAATTCCGAATGTCGAAATCCTGAAATTTAAAATCCCGAAATTTGAAATCCCAGAGATAAGAATCCTGAAATTAAAAACATTTCGGTTTAAACTTGTTTCCGCTTACCCAAGATTTGTTCCCAGACAGAATGGGAAATTAGCCCTCAGAAAACCAAATGCCTATTTCAATACATTATTTACATTATTCGGACTACTGTCCTCATCTTTGTCGCCATATTTATTACAACGTTTCGGCCGTTGTGCACTCCGGCCATCTTCAGGTGGTTGGAATGTCGAACTGAACCCTTTATTTCGCTCACTGGGGTAGACTGTTTTAGTTCTATAATTTCCAGTGACAGGACCCAAAGAGTGTGAGTTCAATACCCGGTTAAGGCAGTGGAGAACTTTGAGAGGGAAATTAACAGGAGATAACTGATAAGTGACATCCATTAGATATGGCATGTCGAACTTGAACAGTCCAATGAGCGAAATAAAGGGTTCAGTTCGACATCCCAATCACCTGAAGAAGGCCGGAGTGTACAACGGCTGAAACGTTGTAATAAATATGGCGACAAAGATGAGGACAATAGTCTGAATAATGTAAATAATGTACATAATATCTCATCTCAGAAATATAGACAAGCCCATTTCAATGTTTGATAACAGACATAGAAAGGGGAGTACAAGAACTCATAGAGAAGATCGCTAAGGAAAGTGCTGTGGAGTGATTTCACAGTGGAGGTTTGTATTTGTACTAAGTCGGCCCTAAAATAGGTTCGACGTACAAAACGTTAGGAACTTGATATAATAGGTAATGACGCAGAGAAATCTAGTTGGGGTCGCTGCGACTTTAGTATTCGACTAACTGGCGTCCGACATCGACTGACTCACCGACCGACTGAGCGACGGTATTTAGTCACCGCCCCCAACGAAGGCATCATGTGGCACAAGGCCGTTTTAACGTGGGATCTGATCATATAAAATAGAAATTTTATTGTAACCTAATTATGTATTATGGATCCTATGCAATATAGGTGAACAATTCAATTGAAAATAAATACAAAATATGTAAATACAAATTAGAGACATGTCATAATAGATTATTCCATCTGAAATAAATCAACAATGTCTTGCGGCAATTTTTAACATCAACTTTAGATTTTTCTTAAAAAGTTGAAGAATTTTAACACATTCGATAAAAAATTTTTATGTCAATTATTTTGAAGTTGTGCTGGGGTAAAGAGTCTCTGGCGAACCCAGTGAATGATACGGTCATCCCCCCCTAATACGTCTCATTTTTCATAAGGTAGTATTCATATAAAATACAAATTTTATTGTAACCTAATCATGTACAATAATGGATCACATGTAATAACTTTTAAGAATTCAACTCGAGAAATTGAGAAGAAATAAAATGTATTTCAATACAAATTAAAGACATGTCGTAATGAATCATTCTATCTTAAATAAATCAACAATGTTTTAAGGAAATTTTTAACATCAATTCGAAATTTTTCTTATAAATAATTAGATTCTGAGAAATGGATAAAAATATTTAAAATTGATGGGTGTATGAATAATTTCATCGTTGATTGAACGTACAATAATGGATCAATGAATTATCGGTGAAAAATCTAAGTAGAAAAAATTGAAAATAAATACAATGTATCTAATTACAGATTAGAGACATGTCATAACAGATCATTCCATTTTAAATAAATCAACAATGTTTTGCGACAGTTCTTAACATCGGCTTCAGATTTTTCTTGTTAAAAAGTTGAATAAATTTAAAATAGTGAATTTTATGCAGTGTTTTTTTTTTTTTCGTGACTTAGCATGAGCAAAACAAATTTACGGATTTGAACTAAAACCAAAAAAAAACAAAAAAACAAAAACAAGACCACAGAAGATTTCTTTACAGTGGTGTTCACTCTACACAAGGCTCGGGAGCCACTCAAGGTAGAGGGTTACAGAGTAAGAGGCACAGAGAATAAGAGGGGATGATAACTGTTAACCCTAGAGCTGAACAGGTTAAGATTGTAGTGATCGGGAAAGTAACGTCTAAGAATCGGTTCCACAAGGCAGCAGTTCGTAGAAAGAACATTTGTAGGTTATTTAAAGCCACAATATATTTTTTTATTGTAAGAATTAATTCTTTTATTTTTGCAAGTGAATATTGCATTAACAATTTTTGGAGACAAGAATGCTTTTTCTAGATACAAGTCCTACTGTTTAACCCATAACTTGGAGGGAGAATAGATGAATTCATACCTTTCCACAAAGTTTGGAAGAAAGGAAAGAGTGTTGAACTGCTATATAATGTCAAATCTCCTTCACAGCAATGTACGCAAGACAATTTTTTCAAAGATGAATAGAAGAATTGTGGCAACAAAGTTTTTTTTTAATATGATGTTCAGCCTGTACAAGGCCCGGGCGCCACTCAAGGTAGAGTCTTACAGAGTAAGAGACACAGTTTATGCGGATATGTAGAGATGGTAACAGTTATCTCTAGACCTGGTCAGGGTAGTGATCGGAGAAGCATCATCTTGGGAGTCGGTTCCACAAAGTAATGGTTCGCGGGAAGAAGCTGGTCGAGTGGAACTTACATCTCACCAATAGAATACAAAGGGAATGAGGCTGGTTCGCCACAATGGCCGTGGCATGGCAGGTCTTTGCCGTGAAATCCGAAGGTGCAATAGAATAGCGAAAGGTGCTTTCCAGAAGCCAAGTAAAATAATAAGAAACAGGAAAGTTTCGTTTCAGCAAAGATTGACTGAAGTTTTTTTTTACGGTTTATCAACCCTTTGTGGGTTATTTAAGGCCATAACGTATTTTTATTGTAAAATATAAATTCGTTTATTTTTGCAAGTGAATATTGCATTAAAGATTTTTGGGAGATAAGAAAGATTTCTGCAAATAAAAGTCCCACTATTTAACCCATAACTTGGGGGAGAAAAGATGAAAGTAAAGAGTGTTGAACTGCTATATAATATAAAATCTCCTTCACAGCAATGTACGCTAGACATTTTCCTCAAAGATAAATAGAAGACTTTTGGCAACAGAGATTTTTTTACAATAATGTTCACTTTGTCCAATACCCGAGAGCCAGTCGAGGTAGAGGGTTACAGAGTGTGAGGCATAGTTTATGCCGATACGTGGGGAAGATAACGGTTAACCCTAGATCTGAACAGTGATTGGAGAAACATCCTCTTGGGAGTCGGTTCCACAAAGCAGCGTTTCGTGAGGAGAAGCTGCTCCAGTGGAACTTACATTTCACCAAAGGAATATGGGTAGTTCACTACAATGGGCGAGCCATGGCGGGTGTTAGCCGTGAAGGTGGATCTAAGGCGTGTAGCTCATCTGAACATACACCATGGAAATAGCGATTGAGCTGTGAGGGTCTTGTGACGTCTCCTATCTGAGAAAGGGGTTGCAGAGTGGAAAATAACCCATCGCCTAAAAGGACGCGGAGACGCTTTTGGACGCTACTGTTGATTCGAACATTATAAAATGGCAAATAAAAAGGATTTATAGTTCACATATTCTAATAATTTAGTAATGCTTATGAATTTACGAATAAAAATTGTTGCATATTTATTTTTTTTATAAATTGGTTATTGATGAATATTACATAACTTAATTCAATATTACATTACTTAATTCAAATGTATCAGTTTTTTTTTAGAACGTTGCAAATATAAAATTATTATAATAAAAATAATCAACCTAATAAATAAATAGTGTTTAATAGTTTTGTTGTTATTATGGTCCGGTTCCTTGTACCACGGTGATAGTCCAAGGTAGAACTAATAAAGAAGAACTCGAACGCGGATATGGAATAACACAGATATATTACAAACAGGAATATATACAGAGAGGTAGAAAAAGTGTTAGTACGAACAATCATGTTTAGTAGTAATTGTCTGAACGCGACTCTGTTCGGACTGCCTCTGACTCGACTGACTGACTCCTCGCTCTGACTGACTGACGGACTCCTGACGGACTTCTGACGGAACTCCCTGCTTCCTCTTGAGGCGCAGTATTTATTACGTATGGAATAGTCCATTTTGTTATTATGGGTAAGGTCCCATAACAGTTGTACATTGTCAAGAACAAAGAAAATTCACTTTCATATGATTAGGTTTTATTACAATTTTAATCATCGCTTTTTCGGATACGGTTTTGGACGCTACTGAGACTGGAAAATGAAGACTGTGCAGCTCCAGCCCATAAGTGGCAGCAGTTCCATGCTCAGAATGTTATCAGAAAGCGCAATACAAATGCAGAAGGACGTGCACCTATGTTTCATAGACTACGCAAAGGCGTTCGACAAAGTATGCCACAAAGATCTGTTGGAACTGCTCAACAACCTTGATATATTTAGGAAAGATATTAGAACAATCAAGAACCTATACTGGCAGCAAATGGCCTGCATGCTGATAGAAAATAAGTTCAGTAGATATACAAAAATAGAAAGGGGCGTAAGGCAAGGATGGGTCGTCTCACCGGACTTATTCAACTTAAACAATGAGACAATTCTGAGAGAACTAGAAATCCTGCTAGGATTCATCATTGGTGGCCACAATTTTAACAACATAAGATATGCAGATGACACGGAAAGGAAATTACAAAACCTCCTATAGAAGGTAGCGAAGGAGAGCCAGAAGAAGGGACTAAACACAAAATAAAAAGACACGATAAAAAGATACATAAAGTAAGAAATCTGAAAGGAAATATTCATTGTATAAGAGCTCTTTTTTTATTTTATTTGTAAATTAACCGCCTATAAATATTTCAAGAAAGCTTCATTTAATAGCTTATAATTGGTAAGTTTTAAGCTTAAAGCATATTTGTAAAAAAAAAGAAAGAAAGAAAGAAATGAAAAGAAAGAAAAAAAAATATAAAAATCACCGAAAGTTGTAATTCTCCCAAAACTTTTGTCACCAAAGTTTATATTAGATTCAGCCACTAACACAAACTTTTTATTTCATGGCGCCATGTCTGGAATGAAGTGTTTTTATATGACAAGCTGTAAAGAACGATCGTCAAAAACTCTTAAGGAGGAAGAAAGTAAATAAATAAATATAAACCTGTCGATTCCAGAATAAGGCTGTACGCGGGGCCCCAAGGGAGATATCTGGCTCCACCCGGTGGGCAACATGTGGAATAGAGTTAAACTTAAAGAAATGACAGAGAATATAGCTGATAAATGGAATCAGAGAAAAATAACTGAAAGTTAATTTTATTTTTAAATAAATAAACATGGACAAACTTCCCCACAATAAGATGGAGTTTCAAAGGGACGTTTTTTTCCCCATGACACCGATTTTCTTTAAATTACTCCTCAGCAATGTTTATTGCTTTAAAAAGCGATGATTAGAATTGTAATAAAACCTAAATATATGATGAAAGTAAATTTATACAATTTTTTGTTGAATCGAACTTTATAAAATGGCAAATAAAAGAACTTACTTATAGTTACTTCACATATTTTAATAATGCTTATGAATTTACGAATAAAAAATATTTTCATATTTATTTTGTTATAAATTGATTATTGATAAATATTACATCACTTAATTCAAGATTACATTACTTAATTCAATTGTATTAGTTTTTTTTGTTTTTTTTTTCGAACGTAAAATTATTATTCTAAATAAACAACCTAATAAATAAATAGTGTTTAATAGTTTCGTTGTTGTTATGGTCCGGTTCCTTGTACCACGGTGATAGTCCAAGGTAGAACTAATAAAGAAGAACTCGAACGCGGATATGGAATAACACAGATATATTACAAACAGGAATATATACAGAGAGGTAGAAAAAGTGTTAGTACAAACAATCATGTTTAGTAGTAATTGTCTGAACGCGACTCTGTTAGGACTGCCTCTGACTCGACTGACTGACTCCTCGCTCTGACTGACTGACGGACTCCTGACGGACCTCTGACGGAACTCCCTGCTTCCTCTTGAGGCGCAGTATTTATTACGTATGGAATAGTCCATTTTGTTATTATGGGTAAGGTCCCATAACAGTTGCACATTCTCAAGAACAAAGAAAATTCACTTTCATATGATTAGGTTTTATTACTATTTCAATCATTGCTTTAAAAAAAAAAAAAAAGAACATTCCCTAAGAGTGACCAATAAATAAACATGGACAAACTTGCCCACAATAAGACGGAGTTTCAAAAGGACGCTTTTTCCCATGACACCGCTTTTATTTAAATTACTCCTCATGTTTATTGCTTTAAAAAGCGATGATTAGAATTGTAATAAAACCTGAATATATGAAGGTGAATTGGTAAATTTTCATTTTAACACCCAACCGTCATTCACTGCTGAACTATTTTCTTTTAGAAATTAGTACGCGCTTCCGTAAAGCGAATTTTTTTTTTGTACTTAATTTAAGGACAAAGTTAACTTTCAAATATATGTAAACATCGACAAATAAAAGAATAACAAAAGAAAAAAAAACACCTAACCCTAATTTGAAAGTTAACTTTCTTTTTAAAAAAAAATATATAAAAAAATACCCCCCCCACAAAAAAAACACCTAACCCTAATTTGAAAGATAACTTTCTTCTTAAAAAAATTACTTTGTTATTATTTTATTTGTCGATGTTTACATATATTTGAACGTTAACTTTCTTCTTAAATTAAGTACAAAAAAATAGCTTTACGGGAAAGCGTACTAATTTCTACAAGGAATTACTGTGAAGGAATTAAATAGGCCCAAATTGTATACGTCCACCAACAAAATTCAGCACTGAATTACTTATCAATAAGCCGGTAATGACTGACGAAAGACCAGGAAAAAGTCCAAAAAGGTAGGTTTCTTCAATATCTAATTGTTGATTTGAGTTCAGCATATACATTTGCACAGAAATAAGACTATTTTAGAAAAATTTGAAGGGATATTAGCACTTGGGTGTTAAAATAAAAATTTACCCGTGAATTTATACATTTTCTTTGTTCTTGAGAATTGACAACAAAAATAATAAACACTATTTATTTATTAGATTGTTTATTAACACTTTATTTTTAATATTATTTATTGGGATGCTTGGCAAAACATTGGTTAACTGTCAATTGATTTGAACTTTATAAAATGATAAAAAAATAAGGATTTTCTTACAATACAGCTAAGAATAGTTTGCAATTTGCATTGTCTCGATGATCCTGTAGCGACAGTGTTATCAATATTTAACTTTGGCTAGGAAAGGTAAGATTAAGGACAATGCGTGGACGCAATGCAATTTATATTTGACGTAAATAGCACATAGTATAAAATACAAAACTGAACGGAATGATTTCAAAACATAACAATTGAATTTATTAGTGTTTGGTGTAGAAGCATAAGAGCTGAAGGTGTGATAGAGTTATGTCTCTTAGATTTGGAAATATTTGTATTTGAGCTCATAAAGTGAAAGTAATTATTAAACTGTAGTTTAGAAGAATAAAGTTCCTTTAGCATGTTTGGAATTGTGAGTTGTAAAGCTGGTAAAAGTTCAGAAGAGATTTCAGAGTTCGTACTTGCATGAATGTTGGTAATGGTCTTTAACGTCTGACTGCATTAGTTAAGACGGGAGTTCTTGAAGATTACATCTTGGTAGCAAGGAGAAAGATGAATGAAAAGAAACACCAGGGAGCTTACACGTGTTCTGTTTTTATAAAATCGTGTATCACGTGGGAGGCTCAGAACGAAAACGCGGGAAATTTATTTTCCTGGCGTGCAGGATATCTGATTGGTCGGAACTGACCAATCAACGAGTTAGTTTTGTGTAGATTAACCAATGAATTCTTGTTATATATTTTGTAAGATTGTGATGGTGAAAGTCACACAGGAATAGTGCATTTCCTAGCAGGGGTTACTGGCTTGTTGTGGAAGATTTCACAATCCCGACTTCGGTCGATTCCTTTTTAGATTGTTCATATATTTTAATAATTTAATTAATGTTTATAAATTTATGAATAAAAATTGCTTACGTATTTATGTTTTTTATAAATTGGCAAATGATAAATAATGCATTACATTAGTTTAAAACAGTTATATTAGCTTCTAGAATGTTGTCAGTATAAAGTAATTCTTCTAAATAATTAATCTAATAAATAAATAGTGTTTAATATTTTTGTTGTACATTCTCAAGAACAAAGTAAATTCACTTTCATATGATTGGGTTTTATTACAATTCTAATCGCTTTTTCAAACCAAAAAAAATACATCGAAGAATGAAGGTTTTTATTTTAAGCATTACGCCCTGAGCAAGGTTGAAGCAACTAGGATGCAGGGGTTGCAGAAGATTTGGAGCGAGAGCAGATAGAGAGATAGAAGAAAGGATGAGGATATTAGTGGGTAGATCAAAGGTAACCGGAGATGTCGATTGACATTACATTTGAATATTTGGAGATTATAGCTCTCAGGGAAACAGTAAAGGGTGTTCCACAGTCGAGAGGTGCGAGTATGAAGCTATTGAAGTAGAAGAGACGGCTACATTTAAAAGTTTCTACAGTGTAAGGGTGGAGCGGGATGCCAGCCTCGTAGGGCGCTTAAATTCAGGGAGTCTGGGAACCAGTGAAAGCAGCTCATCGGAGCAATTGCTATGAAAGTATTTGTAGAAAAGACAGAGAGAGGCGACGGCGCGTCTGTGAGAGAATGACTGTAGACGAGACGCCAGAACAGGGCCAATTACATTACATATCCGTCTCTGGATCTTGTCATGAACTCCGAGCTAAACAGAAGGTGCCCCAGACCATATATGGCAGCAATACCCCATGCAAGGGCGAATGGTTGATTTGTATATTTGAAGTATCGATTCCGGGAAGTTAAACTAAAAGAGGTGTCATGGGGGGAAAAAACTGTCCTTTGGGCACTCCATTTTTTTGTGTACAAGAAGATCCATGTTTGCCATAAAATCAATACAAACACAAAATATTGATTGATTGATTGATTGATTGATTTAGTTTATATGGCTTATCGACATTTAGCAGGTTATTTAAAGCCAGAAAATATTTTTAGAATGTAAGTTTTTTTTGTGATAATAGTAATTTATTCATACGTCCTACTAATTAACCCATAGCTTTCATATCATTCTCACGGGTATTTGCACGTAAGTAAATATAACGAACATTGATATTAGAACTCGGTTCTCCATTTTCAATACCGGCCGTTATCCATTGCACCACCTGCACATCCAAGCTTACAGAAGCTTTTATTCCCAAGCTGTCATCTGTCTTGGTCAGAGGTTCTCAACCATTTTTTTTATTACCCACGGACAACCTTTATTCATCACTGTTTTGTGAACACCCATAACCTAATCATTTTATTTTATACTAATAGATAAGTTAAGGAATTTTATTATAGAAATAGTAAATGCACATGCTTTATTTTGAAGTAAAATTAATTTCATGAAAGTAAACTTGTATTCAGGAATCGGAGAGCCGAGTTCGAATTCCACTCAAATCCATTACATTCACTAACGTGTTAATACCCTTGGGAAAGGTATGAACCCACTTTTTCTCCACCTCCCCCAGCTATGGGTAAATAGCAGGACAGAGCGGGTTCTGTAGGCTTGGATAGCAACTGGTCTACCGTAGAAAGAAATTGCAACTTACTGCGGGAAAAAAAATCTGCATAGTCAGTCATGTATCGAAAGATTAATAAAACCTTTCCTTTATAATCATTATATAATTTCCCTACACGCAAGCCGCTAGTGGCCAATATCAAGTCGCCGATGGCAACGCCACCGTCCTCTGTTGGCAGCCACCGGTGGGCCTCTAGCGATCCGCTAGTGGTAACAATGCCGATTCGGACACGCCGGTGGTCCGACAGCGGGCCACCAGCGGTAAAGTTTAGTGGCATGTCCACAAAAGGCAGATTGGTGGCTTGCGTATAAGATTATATATCAAATTTAATTTTAATGTTTTATATTAATTAATTTATATTAAATATATTAATATTACATTTTAGTAATATTTAAAATTAATATTATTATTTATTGTAAATATATTAAATTAATTTAGATAGTAAATTATAATCTTTATATAATTTTTCTTTATATATATATATATATAATCCTTTATATATCCTTCTCGGTTTTTATTCAACTTTTAACAATCAAATCATCCGGTAGAGTAAAAGGGACGCTAAAACTTACATCGCATGATCTTGTTTTCTGCTAGTTTTAGACTTGTTTTTCTATTTTTAGTATTTTAATATGGCGTAGATTCCTGTTGAAATTCCAATTCTCAGTTGTAACAAACCGTTCCGAAGTGAAATTGCTCTACGGAACCCAATTAAATGGATTCTCAATTTATATTTTTTTTTTTGTGTGTGTGTGTGTGTGTGTGTGTGTAGCCTCATTAATGTTACATGGACCCCCAGAGTCCATATGGAAGCCGGTTAAGAACGATTGCTTTATAAAATTTTAGAGTCGTTTTTCTATTTTTAGTATTTTAATATGGCGTAGATTCCTGTTGAAATTCCAATTCTCAGTTGTAACAAACGTTCTTATGTGAAATTGTTCTACAGACCACAAAAATATTACCGTGGACTCCCAACCGCGAATTTGATATTTTTTTTTTTGTGCGGACGACTCCAGTAATGTTACATGGATCCACGGGTGGGGGCCTACGGGACCCAGGTTGGGAACTATTGGCCGCCCAGACTCAACATCATTTAACATTAATGGTCATATGAGAATCGATGTTTCAAAGTGACATGGCCGTAAGTTAAACATTAAATAGTGGTACACATATTTCCGTATTTCAGTTGCTTTCTATTCATTTTCTTTTCTTTCTTTTTTTTTCTTTCTTTTGTAGTCTTCCACTGTCAGGAAAGTTGGCACTCTGTGCCGCGCCAGGAAATTTTTCTCCACGGAATCGATACTTCAAATATACAAATCAACCATTCGACCTTGCATGGAGTATTGCTGCCATATATGGTCTGGGGCACCTTCTGTTTACCTCGGAGTTCTTGACAAAATCCAGAGACGGATATGTAATATAATTGGCCCTGATCTGGCGTCTCGTCTACAGTCACTCTCTCAACGCGCCGTCGCCTCTCTCTGTCTTTTTCTATTTTCATGGTAATTGCTCCCCGAGCTGCTTTTCACTGGTTCCCAGACTCTATGAATTAAGCGCCCTACGAGGCTGGCATCCCGCCCCACCCCTTACACTGTAGAAACTTTTAAATGTAGCTCTCTTCTACTCCAATAGCTTCCTAAGAGCTATAATTCCAACTATTCAAATGTAATGTCAATCGACAATCGACAGTTACCTCTATCCACTATCCCTCTCCTCATCCTTTCTTCTATCACTCCCCATCTGCTCTTTCTCCAAATCTTCTGCAAACCCCTGCATCCTAGTGACTTCACGCCTTGCTCCTACAATGCTTAAAAAAAAAAAAAAAAAAAAAAACGAAAAGACAATGAATTTAATAACATCGACTCGGTAGTCCTACTAATAAAAACAAGCCTCCGACAGGAACCAAATCAGCCTCACCTTTCTCCTATCAGAGACACCATTTTTAGCGAAAGCGCGCCTGTACCAGTCTGGCCACGGAGACCAGCCGGACAGATCAAGTTTTGAATTACAGGCTGATTAAAAAGTAACTCCCTATTTTATGTATAAATGGCCAACCAACCAGGAGTCATGACTTAACAGTTTGTTAGTATTTTTTTCTTTTTTGCAGCATTTTATTCTTCCTTTTATTAATTATTTTCTTTTCTTCCTAATCTCCTTCATTTAAGCTTTTTCTTTCTTTCCTCTAATCGTAAAGATACCACCATTTTTGTTTTTAACATGTCCTACGCTTTTTCATAAGCAAGTAAAAGACAGGTCAAAAGAGAATCCTCCATTAAATGAAACTAAGAACTTAACTCCTGAGACTGAGCTGTTACGTGACATGTTAGACAATTTCCTCAAAGATGAAGAAGAGACTCGAGGCAACGGAGATGTGGTTCTACAGAAGGATGCTAAGGATATCATGGACCGAGCGTGTGTGCAACGATGGAGAAGGCTTATACTTAACACCAGAAAGAGGCAGCTGAAGATTCTGGGACACATAATGAGGAAGGAGGGTCTGGAGAATCTGATATTCACGGGTTGAATATAGGGGAAAAGAGACAAAGGAAAGCAGCGCATGACATACCTGGCGAGCTTGAGCAGGTGGATGACAGAACGTGGTTTTGTGCAAAAACAATTGTTTTTCCAATTTTTGGCGCTGTCAGAACCACCGCAAGGTAATTTTACGTAGTACTGTGAAGTTTTGTTGAAATCGGTTGAAAAATGTAGGAAATCCGATCCAATATATAAACATACAGACTCACGCACACAATCTGCATTTTATAATAAGTTAGATGTTTCACCTAAAAACAGAAATTCTTAATAACACTACTCTTGAAAAAATTGAGAGTTTGGACAAATTTTAAAAAAAAAAGAAGGAAGAGGGAAGGGACTTGTTGAGAGCTGCAAAGGATAGAGGGAGGTGGAGAGCCACGATCGCCTACGTCCTGAAAGGAAATGGCACTAAAAAAGAAAAGTTGTCATATATATTGATTCTAGAGGGGGTAGGAAAAGTAACTCTCTGTTTTATGTCTGAGTGGCCAACAAGGAGTCCTGACTTAACAGCCTGTGACTTTTTTGGTTAAAGGGTTGGTTAATACTAAACCAAGACTACTGCCTCAAAATCCTCTTCGATTGTTCCTGTCTTCACTAAACTCCTTCCCTCTTCGGCAAAAATCTTTGAAGCTCTAATCAATACCGGGGTGGTTAACCACCTCTTTGACAAGAATATGGTTTCGCTTTGAAGGACAGCCATCACAAACAGTCTACCGAACTTCCAAAATAACTACCATATCTCCAAAGCATTTGATAGGGTTTGGCACGCTGGTTTCTGGGTTATTTACGGGTCAATTGATAACGTAATTCAATCATTCCTTCAAACCGTGAATTGAAGGTCCCACAACGGATTCTCCTCCAGTTCCTCAAACGCAGGAGTTCCTCAAGGCTCCATCCTAGGCCCCATATTTTATTCTTATCTATATAAATGACCTTCCTGACTTTCCTGACTGCCCCCTGCCTCAAAAAAATCCAGTCTCGACAAATATTGCTCTAAAAAGGACCTCCAATCGATTTAACTAAGCTGGTCAACTTCAACGCTTCGAAGACTTTGGTCTCATTATAATGTCTGACGCTCAACTTCCCGACAACTTTTTCACGGACTACCTGATGGAATCACACAATTCCTCGTCCACTGCGAGGAAAGTTGTCTCCCTGAGCCGTGCTAGAAGTTTTTTCCCCTGAGTCGATCCTCCATATATATATATTGCATATATATCTGGCGCCCCTTCTGTTTGCCTCAGGGTTCTTGATAGGCTCCATATATGGTTGGCCCTACCCTGGCGTCTCGTCTACAGTCACTTTCTCACAGACGCACCGTCGCCTCCTCTGTCTGTTCTACAAATACTTTCATGGAAATTGCCCGAGGAACTGCATTCGCTGGTTCCCAAACTTCATGAGTTCAAGCGCCCTACGAGGCTGGCATCCCTCTCACCCTTCACTGTCAGAAAACTCATAAATGTAGCCGTCTCTACTAATCCTCTCGCCTGTGGAACTCTCTTCCCTTCTCCTGTTTCCCTGAGAGTTATAATCTCCAGCTATTCAAGTGTAATGTCAATCGACATCTCCAGTTGCCTTAATCTATCTAATCATCCTTTCTTCTATCACTATTTTATTTTCTGTAACCCTTGCCCTAGTGGCTTCCTTGCTTAAAAAAAAAAAAAGGCTTTGAAAGAACTTACGAATACAAGGGTTATGCCTTTTCTGGTTTCTGGTTGTTGAATGCTGATGTTGCCCCTGAAGAAGTCATGACTACATGCCTCATCATCAGCACCTTTTTGGGATAATATCATACATTCTACAAGTACCCCCCATATATATATATATATATATATATATATATATATATATACTTAGCTTCTTGCCTATCTCTATCACTTGATTTAAAATATTTTTGCCCTTCGCTTGCCTTTAAAGGGTGCCTTTTTCCGTGCTGATGTTGCTACATGCCTTAATTTTTATCTCACACTGCTTTTTTAAGCTAAAAACATTAAATCTGTTACGAAAAAAGAACTAAATAAAATGAACACAAAACGATCAGCTTTAAAAAGGACTCGTAACTTGAAAAACCGAATGAAAAAAGAATGTTAACAACAAATACTTTTCACACCCAACCCAGTTCTGCGGAATCAGAATCAACGTTGAGTTTAAGCAAGCGAATGAGCCAATTGGAGAAAGTGCCAGTAGAAAATGGCGCAAACTACATGTAAACTGCCGTAGAAGCATGAAAAAATCGATTATTTCCACTATCGATGGGAGTTGGGAAATGCAAAGTCGGTCTTGGCCTTCCCGCTAACTTGAAGCATGTGCATGTAAATTTTGGTGCAAATCCGTGCATTCGTTACACACACACACACGCACACACACACACACACACACACACACACACACACACACACACACACACACACACACAGATCCTGCCTTTTATATATATACTAGCAGTAGAGCCCGGCGTTGCCCGGGGATGTAACAGTAAGAGATAGATCAAGTATCAACCATCATAAAGACTGAAAAATGAAATTGACAAAGATTATTGTTGAAGGTTGACAGACACGCATGTCTTAATTAGTTTGTTTTTTTCACTAATTGGTAAAACCCAAATTCAAACAAAAACATTGTTTTCAATCATTATGAGTCTACCGATTGAATAGAATTTTATTATAAACAATTGTCTTGTAAATGGAATTTTTAAAGCATTCTGAATGTAAAAATAAAAAAAAAAAGTGTGCAAGACAATAAAAACACTACCTGCCAAAAAAAAGTGAAGTTTTGTTGAAATCGGTTGAAAAATATAGAAATCCGATCCAATATATAAACGTACACACACACACACACAATCTGCATTTTATAATAAGTAAGATATATATATACGGAGTCATTGAAAAGTAATTCCCTATTTTATGTATGAGTAGCCAGCCAGTAGTCCTAACTTAACATCTTGTTACTTTTTTGTTCCTTTAAGGTTGGTTAAAGGAATAAGTCTACTATACGAAACCAAGACTTGGAAGAACTTGAAGGACGAATACAAGAAGTTATGCCTTCCATAGCAAAAGAGTTCCTGGTGAAATCATTTGACGCGATTCCTGTGTGGCCGGAGATGCTGGTAGCGAAGTCTGCTGCCAATATCGAATTTTAAATAAAACTTCATGCTAAACATTTCCTCTCATCTCTATTTCTTGTAAAAATTATAATTAATAAATAAATTATAAGTATTTTAAAATGGTGAGTTATTTTTAAATCACCGTGTATTTAACGAAATCACATCTCTCGTTGAAACACCTACGAATCTATATCTGCTAGCTTCAGTTAAGTTTAGTAACCCAAACTTAAACAACAGTAATATTTAAAGGATTTGTATCCCTTCTTCTTCTTCTTCTTCTTCTTCTTCTTCTTCTTCTTCTTCTTCTTCTTCTTCTTCTATTCATCCCAATGAAGGTTACAATGCCTCTAAGACGCAAAAATGTTTAGAAGGAACCGGAAACCCAATCCTAAACAGGGAACAAGGGATAAACCTCTACTCCTGTTCAAAAGACCAGGGAGGTGTGTGAACCATTCGATAGACGAACCTATTTACTCCTATTGTGGAGAAAAAAAATGAAAATGAAATTTCAGAGTTCAGACGAAGACCTATAGGGTTGAAGTAGACTTTATAAGAGACTGGAAACCCAATCCTAATCAAGAAGCAAGGGATAAAACTTTGCTCCCGTTCAAAAGATAAGAGAGGAGTGTGAACAGGATGATTATACTAGGTATTTACTCTGTCTCCCCACTAAGACGAGTTGTGTTACAAGGTCTTTTTTAAGGTGGAGACCCGAGCACGTACACCCGGACCAAGAGCAAAAATTGCCCGCAGCCCCCACAACCGTCGGTTGCGCTGGCCTCGATGCAAGCACCGATCCCTCACTCTGGTGCAATGGGAGGGCGTGACTTCGTACAGCTGTTCCCCAGGGCTAGGCACCACTTTGACGAAGTCGCCCTTGAGTGCACTCTGCCCAAAGACAGAGACACAACTGAGCGATGATAAATAGATGTGTTACAAACCACTCAAGAGAGGGATTTACACACTTAAGATGATTATATTATAAGAATTGCTCTTCCTGCTTTTTTTTTCTTAATCAGTGCAGCTAATAACAACGAGCTTATCTAACACTTTCGCCCCAGCTCCTCAACCTCTGACGTCTTACTCTCTGGGTTTGAGGTGTCTACTCGGTCCTAACCGAACTTAAGGGAGTGGCCGTAGGTCCCCTGAGCATCCGGTCCACTGGTTTAATCCTGCTACCTGCCCACGTTGTGTTTGGTTTGTTCCAGAAAGCAGAATTGATGTTCATCCATTCACGGTCGACTGAAGATGTAGACACGGCTGGAGAGTATGCGCTAAGAAATTTAGAATGCACCAATATATATATATATATATATATATATATATATATATATATGGTACAAAAGTAAAGTATTTACATTGGTTTTTCTTACATATCTCAAAAAATAACAGATCAATTTCAATGAAACTTATAGGAAGTATTTAAACGAACATTGTCGATCAAAACATAGAAGGAAAATTTAAAACCACTGTTTCAACCAAAATCAAGTGAATTCTAAAGTTCCTCCTTGCTTACTCAGCTCTATTCCAAGTTTTAATCAATAAAAATTATTTCGTCTATTTCCATTCTCTCCTGATGACGCAGATTCAATGGGTACAACTTCTGCCCTAGATCAGGTTTCACCATCAGTAAACAAAAATGCTCTGATATAATTTCGCTGTTCAAATCCACTCCAATTTCACTAAAAAAAATATATATATATGCGTGTGTCTGTGTGTGCGTTTCCCAGACTCTCTCTGTCACACTTATATCATTGTTTTGATAAAAACTGTAACTACTTGAACAATATTTTTCAAGTAGTTAACAGTTTTATCAAAACAATGATAGTATATACGTGTGACAGAGAGAGTTCTAAACGCACACACAGACACACGCATATATTTTATTTTTTAACTAATATATATATATATATATATATACTAGGTTAAAAACCGCCAATTTAAGCTGGCTCCTGCGGAGAGTTCTTGATTGGGCCTATATATATATATATATATATATATATATATATATATATATATAAACCCAACCTAGTGTGTGTGTGTGTGTGTGTGTGTGTGTGTGTGTGTGTGTGTGTGTGTGTGTCTGTCTGTTTCGTTTATATATTGGATCGGATTTCCTACATTTTCAACCGATTTCAACAAAACTTCACAGGACTACGTAAAATTACCGTGCGGTGGTTCTGACAGCGCCAAAAATTGGAAAAACACAATTGTTTTTGCACGAAATCAATTTTAAAACACGATTAAAAGGCATCGCTGTCGAGAATGAAAGGGGGACAACTCATATCGAGTTATACTTATTATAAAATCCAGGTTGTTTGTGAGTGTGTGTCTGTGTTCGTTTATATATGGGATCGGATTTCCTACATTTTTCAACCGATTTCAACAAAACTTCACTTTTATTTTGGCAGGTAGTGTTTCTTATTGTGTTGCACACTTTTGTCTTTATTTTTACATTCAGAATGCTTTAAAAATTCCATTTACAA
>CAHIKZ030000547.1:1467500-1470000 GCA_903632075.3 Acanthosepion pharaonis | reverse complement strand
CTTTCTTTCTTTTTTCTTTTTTCTTTCTTTCTTTCTTTTCTCTTTTGCTCTTTATACATATCTCTTCTCTTTTCTTTCTTTCTTTTTTTTTCTTTCTATTCTTTCTTTCTTTCTTTCTTTCTTTCTTTCTTTTTTTTTGCCCTAATACATATCTCTTCTCGCTATTCTTTTTCCTTTTCTTTCTTTCTTTCTTTCTTTCTTGCCTGCTTTTCTTTTTCTTTCTTTTCTTTCTTTCTTTGCTCTAATACATATCTTATCTCCTTATCCTTCTTTCTTTCTTTCTTTCTTTCCTTTCCTTTTTCTTTTTTCTTTTGCTCTAATACATATCTTCTCCCTTTATCCTTCTTTCTTTCTTTCTTTCTTTCTTTCTTTCTTTTTTCTTTCTTTCTTTGCTCTAATACATATTTATCTCGCTTATCTTCTTTCTTTCTTTCTTTTCTTTCTTTCTTTCATTCTTTCTTTCTTTTTCTTTGCTCTAATACATATCTCCCTCTCTTATCCTTCCTTCTCTTTCTTTTCTTTCTTTCTTTCTTTCTTTCTTTTTTTTCTTTCTTTGCTCTAATACATATTTATCTCATCCTTCCTTCTTTTCTTTCTTTCTTTTCTTTCTTTCCTTTCTTTCTTTGCTCTAATATATATATCATCTTCTCCCTCTTTCTTTCTTTCTTTCTTTCTTTCTTTTCTTTCTTTCTTTGCTCTTATACATCTCATCTCTTCTTTCTGTCTGTCTTTTTTCATTTTTCGTTTCTTTACACATCCCATATTCTTTCTTTCTTTCCTTTTCCTTTCTTTCCTTTGCTCTTTCTTTGCTAATACATATCTCATCTCCTCGTCTTTCTTTCTTTCATTTTCTTTCTTTGATATATATTTCCTCCCTTTTCTTTCTTTCTTTCCGTCTTTCCTTCCTTTCTTTTTTTGATATATATCTCATATCTTCTTGCTTTCTTTTGCTTTCTTGCTTTCTTTTGCTTTTGCTTTCTTTCTTTCTTTTTTTTTTTTCTTTGCTCTAATACATATCTCATCCCGCTTATCTTTCTTTCTTTTTTCTTTCTTTTTCTTTATTTCTTTTCTTTCTTTCTTTCTTTCTTTCTTTGCTTGCTTACATTTTCTTTCTTTTCTTTCTTTCTTTCTTTCTTTTTTCTTTCTTTCTTTGCTCTTATACATATCTTATCTCCTTATCCTTCCTTCTTTTCTTTCCTTTTCTTTCTTTCTTTTTTCTTTCTTTTCTTTGCTCCTCATATCTTATCTCTTTCTTTTCTTTTTTTTTCTTTCTTTCTCTTTTTCTTTCTTTCTTTGCTCTTATACATATCTCATCTCTCTATTCTTTCTTTCTGTCTTTTTTTCATTCTTTCGTTGATCTGTTACACATCCCATATCTCTATTCTTTCTTTCCTTCCTTCCTTTCTTTCTTCCTTCCATTTTTCTTTCTTTGCTCTAATACATATCTCATCTCCTCGTCTTTCTTTGTTTCTTAGTTTCATTTTCTTTCTTTGATATATATATATAACCTCCCTTTTCTTTCTTTCTTTCCGTCTTTCTGTCTATCATTCTTTCTTTGCTCTGATACATATCTCACCTCCCTGTTCTTCTTTCTTTCTTTCTTTCTTTCTTTCTTTCTTGCTTGCTTGCTTTCTTTTGCTTTCTCTTTCTTTGCTCTAACATATTCTTTATCTTTCTTTCTTTCTCTTTCTTTCATTTCTTTTCTTTTTCTTTTCTTTCTTTCTTTTGCTTTTGCTTTCTTTCTTGCTTTTTTTCTTTCTTTGCTCTAATACATATCTCATCCCGCTTATCTTTCTTTCTTTCTTTCTTTCTTTCTATGATATATATATATCTTCTCCCTCTTCTTTCTTTCTTTCTTTCTTGCTTGCTTGCTTGGTTGCTTTCTTTCTTGCTTTCTTTCTTTCTCTTTCTCTTTTTCTTTCTTTCTTTGCTCTTATACATATCTTATCTCGCTTATCCTTCCTTCTTTCTTTCTTTCTTTCTTTCTTTCTCTTTTTCTTTCTTTCTTTGCTCTAATACATATCTTATCTCGCTTATCCTTCCTTCTTTCTTTCTTTCTTTCTTTCTTTCTTTCTTTCTCTTTTTCTTTCTTTTTCTGTCTGTCTTTTTTTCTTTTCTTATCTCTTATCCTCCCTTTTTTTCTTTCCTTTTTCTTTCTTTCTTTCTTCTTTTCTTTTCTTTCTTTGCTCTAATACATATCTTATCTCCTCTTTTCCTTCCTTTCTTTTTCTTTCCTTCTTTCTTTCTTTCTCTTTTTCTTTCTTTCTTTTCTTTTTCATTCTTTCTTTGCTCTGATATCTTATCCTGTTCCTTCTTTTTCTTTCTTTCTTTCTTTCTTTCTTTCTTTTGCTTTCTTTTCTTTTTTTTTCTTTCTTTGCTCTTATACATATCTCATCCTCTTATCTTTTTTCTTTCTTTTTTTTTCTTTCTTTCGTTATATATATGTTTTTCTTTCTTTCTTTCTTTCTCTTCTTTTGTTTCTTTCCTTTCTTTCTTTTTC
>CAHIKZ030000547.1:1367500-1462500 GCA_903632075.3 Acanthosepion pharaonis | reverse complement strand
TCGAGCGTGGCTGGCTGAAAAGTGATCTGTGTGCAGTGTGCATGACGGTGCAGTATGGAGAAATGCACGTACAAAAGTTGTGAGAAAACAATCATACTGTGAGCATCTGCTTGTCTGCTTATCTGTCTATGAAGGGATATTTCTTATAGAGGTCCGTGACTCAAGGGGTCTGTGACTCAAGGGGTCCATCACTCAAGGGGCCCGTGAGTCAAAAAAGGTTAATCCACGGTAAGATACTCGAGAATTGCCTAATATGTTAAACACGTTATTAACTATACCGTCTTTTTTACATTGTCTGGGATATAAATTTATAGAAACTACCCTGGACACAAAATGAGGGATTAGTTTATATTTTGATTGTAATATAGAACTGATCCCCCACATTTTACCATTTAAACGAATGTCACCATTCTTTGCACATGTATTGCCACTCCATAAGAGGAAATGATAATTGTTATTTTCCACGGTTTATCGCGGCTGGATTATCTTTTCGTATACTGGTGAGGATTAATTGACCACAATTTTTTTCAAGGGTGGCTGGCTGAAAAATGATCTGTGTGCAGTGTGCATGACGGTGCAGTATGGAGAAATGCACGTTCAAAAGTTGTGAAAAACCAATCAGACTGTGAGCATCTGCTTGTCTCAGTCTATGAAGGGATAGTTCTTGTAGGTGTCCGTGACTAAAGTGGTCCGTGACTCAAGGGGTCCGTGACTCAATGGGTCCGTGACTCAAGGGGTCCGTGACTCGAAAAAGGTTAAGAGCCACTGTGATCAACATCTTGTGGCCCATTATTAAAAGAGATGCATAAGAATGGAAATCAATATTCAAGTAAAGAAAATGTTCGGGATGCAATAACAACTGCTATAAGTAACGTTAAAGTCAAAACAATGAAAACGTTAACAAAATCACTAGTTGAAACCCTGATGAAGGCATTAGAATTAACACGTCAAATAATGAAATAATAATTTAAATAAGTATATAAGATATTGTGTTAATCAAGCATATTTGTGTACCCTATATCTTTTGAATGTTTATAATCATTTCACTAGCAAGGCAATAGATCGACTAAGATGTAAAGGGTTACTGACAGTGAAAGAATACAAAAAAAAATATTATTAAGGAAAGAGTACAATAAAAGAACAGGAATCAAGAAGACAGAAAATAACGTCTGAAGTTGCATTTAAATTTTTGAAGATCAAAGTTGACTGGAAAGCAACAAACCGGAGGAGGGTTCCACAAGCGAGAAGTGCGATGAAAAACTATTAGCATAGAACTTATGGTTGCATGTAGCCATTTCAACTGTAAAATGATGAGACCTTGCCGCCAATCTAGTACTGCGCTTAAGTTCATAAAATCAAGGTATCATAGCGGAAAGTTCATCAACATTACAATGACCGCTCTTATTTTTTTGTTTAATAACAACGACGCTGAAACAAAGACGCCAAACAACATGGCGGACAAAATGTTCGACAAATCTGACTAAGACTGGCTCCAACGTGTAACATTTGTGGACGAAAGTTCCATATAAGGATCGGTCTCTTCAAGCACGAAAGCCATAGACGCAAGACTCAAGAAAGACTAAGTATAGAAAGTGACTGAAATAATCAGAAACATGGAACTGCCAACGAAAATATAAAGAAACTCTTAGCATAGAACATACGGTTGCATCTAGCCATTTCTACTGTAAAATTATGAGACCTTTCTGCCAGTCTAGTCAGCCAGTGATATGCCATACGTAATACAGGCTTAGGCGATCATGTATCTTTCGATACATGACTGACGAGGCAGATTTTTTGCCCGCGGTAGGTTGCCATTTCTTTTTGCGGTAGACCAGTTGCCATCCAAGGCTATAGAACCCGGTCTGTCCTGCTATTTATCCATAGCTGGAGGAGAAGAAGGGGATTTATACCTTTCCCAAGGGTATTAAAACGTAAGTGAATGTAATGTATTCGACTGGAATCCCAATTCCTCAATCCGAGCCGCTATCCATTACTCCACCGTGCCTCGCATAATAGACAAAATGTCCGACACATCCAACTAGGACTGGCTCCAATCTTCAAGTGTAACATTTTTCGACGAAAGTTCCATGCAAGGATCGGTCTCTTCAAGCACCAAAGCCATAGATACAGGAATTAAGAATGGATAAATATAGAAAGTGACTGAAATAATCAGAAACCTGGAACTACCAAAGAAAATATAAAGAAACTCTTAGCATAGAACATACGGTTACATCTAGCCATTTCAACTGTAAAATTATGAGACCTTGCCGCCAATCTAGTACTGAGTTTACATTCATAAAGTCTAAGTTCCAAAGAGGAAAGCTGATCAGAAAAAATTCCATAAAATTATTTATAGAAAAGGCATAGGAAATCTATTTAACGACTGTGAGAAGGTAACTGAAGCCGAGATGCCAGGTTGGGACAGATTACATTGCAGATTCTTCTTTGTATTTTATAAATAAAAACTGAGGTTCTGAGCCGGTGACCATTACACCACTTAACAGAACAGAAATTGAAAATATTGGCAAGATAAGAACAAAAAAAAAGTATCTTTACCCATGTTGCAAAAACGTATTTACGAAACATTAAAAAAAAGGCTATCGCTTTACCGCCACTTCCCTGAACGCGGAGGAGGTGGCTTTGTGTAAATCAGTATAAAAAATAAAATATACATTTCTACTTTTTGATCCTACAACAATTATTTCAATCTCTAGCATTAGTAACTTGATAACCAGGCAATAAAACAATAAAAAATAGAAAGCAGACAGTAAACAGTAAACATATCAATGACATTGTCCTCACTCTTTTTTCTTTAATGTCTGGAAAAAAAAATTAGTAACATAAATGAATATTTTATAGAATTATTACAATTAATATTAAAATACTAAAATGTGTTTGCTTTTTTTTTTAATTACGTGCACAGAGATTGTTAAAAATGATATATTTTGGTTATAGTAAAGGAATCTTTTTATTTAACTTATACCAATAGTCTATTTTATTAAAGATTGTAATGAGCCCGATGAATATTGATGACCTAGAGTTGCCAATGGGATGACCTCGATCTTATATATTTAACGGTCACGCAACATGATCTCCCATATTTGTAAAGAGATATTATTTTAGAATAGTAACATGGATACAATTCGAAGTTATCAGAAAACGAAATTATTTTAGAATCTTACTTATTATAAAACCCAGGTTGTGTGTGTGTGTGTCTGTACGTTTATATATTGGATCGGATTTCCTACATTTTTCAACCAATTTCAACAAAACTTCACAGGACTACGTAAAATTACCTTGCGGTGGTTCTGACAGCACCAAAAATTGGAAAAACACAATGGTTTTAGTACAAAATCAATTTGAAAACACGATAAAACACGACTCGGTCACCAGAATCAAAGGGGGACAACTCATATCGAGTTATACTTATTATAAAACCCAGGTTGTTTGTTTGTGTGTGTGTTCGTTTATATATGGGATCGGATTTCCCACATTTTTCAACCGATTTCAACAAAACCTCACTTTTTTTTGGCAGGTAGTGTTTCTTATTGTCTTGCACACTTTTTTTCTTTATTTTTACATTCAGAATGCTTTAAAAATTCCATTTACAAGACAATTGTTTATAATAAAATTCTATTCAATTGGTAGATTCATAACGATTGAAAACAATGTTTTTGCTTGAGTTTGGGTTTGACCAATTCGTTAAAAAAAAAAAAAAAAGAAAAAAAAAAGACTAATCAAGACTTGCGTGTCCGTCAATCTTAAACAATAATCTTTGTCAATTTTATTTTTCAGTCTTTATGATGGTCGATACTTGATCTATCTCTTACTGTTACATCCCCAGGCAACGCCGGGCTCTACTGCTAGTATGAAATATCATGAAGCGTTAGAGTCAACTTTGCAGGTAAAATCATAGAGTAATTCAGTATTTTTGGCGAAAATATCCTAAATTAAAGTATTAATGTCTCAACAAGAGCATCCGCCACAATATATATATATATATATATATATATATATATAAGCAAAAAAATGTATAAAAAATTATAAAAGGAAAGAACTCAACCCCTCTTTCTCCCCTTTCTCTCTCTCTATTTCCTTTCTTTCTTTATTTCATTTCTCTCTATATATTTCTTTTCCCTCTCTTCATTTCTTCTTCTCTCTATTTCTTCTCTCTCTCTCTCTATCTCTCTCTCTCTCTCTCTCTCTCTCTTCAGAAAGATAGTGGAGTGGTTTCCCGTTATCTTTTCCATGAATTGGAATTCAGAGTTTTCTTCCTCTTTGAAGACATATGTAGCAAACAAAGGCAAGAAAAAGCCCAATCTACCCTGCTATTTTACCCATATGTTGGGCAGTGGAGAAGAGATGCATTCATGTCTTTTCCAAGAGCAATTGTGTGAAAGCTAAAATCTGTTCCGAATCGTAAAATAAAAAAAATGCAATAAAACCAAGACATTATTTATTTATAAAAGTTTTTAATTTGTTTTTCATGAATAACATGTATTATGGACACTATTGTCTCACGAAAAAATGTTTCTCGATGAATAATGAGTTTTTACTTACATGAATTATTTTCATTTTTTTAAATTTTAAATATAATAATTTATAAAGTTTTAAATTTTTTACATTTCTGTATTAATTTGTACTGCTTAGGAGATAATGCTATTAAATAAAAAACTATATTTACTAATCATAAATGGAAAAGGTCACTACAATTCGGTGAACTCGAATATTTTATAAAGAATTTTGATTTTTTATGTCTGTCTGTTTGTCCGTCGCTGTGTGTGTGTGTGTGTGTGTGTGTGTGTGTGTGTGTGTGTGTGTGTGTGTGTGTGTGTAAACGTGCTAACTTTGGTAAATATGGGCTAGGGCTATCAAGGGTGTTTTTATCGAATTGAGCCAATCTTACTCTATGGCTCTGAAACTCTCTTAGCAAAACAACAGCGCCGTTTAGATGGATGTTATACACGTCTTTTAAGAAGAGTGCTTAATCTGTCATGGCGAAACCACCCAACTCTAGAAATGATATATGGAGACTTGCCGAGAGTATCAACCTTAGTTTGCAGGAGACGTGTCCAGTTCGCCGGGCATTGTGCACGTGCCACAGATGAACTTGTGTCATTATTTGTACTCTGGAGGCACCCATCATCTGACAATCGATCACGCAAGTTAACCTTTCCAGATAGGATAAAACGAGACACATTGATCCCTAAGGAAGATCTTTTAGGTGCTATGACAGATAAGGGAATACTGGAGAGGTGTAGTGAGTTCAATCTCGGCTGAGGCCGCAAGATGATGATGATTGTTATAATAATAATAATAATAATACTCGAACTTCAGCACTTTTGATATGGACACATTTTCCTTAAGAAAATTGAAATATACTGACGTTTCATAACGAATATGTATGGTAGAAACGTTAAGAAATAATTTGAATATCGCCTTGACTGCTTGCAGTTAAAACTCTTGCCATATTTGCAACAATACGAGCTTGTTAATTGCTGACACAGTTTACACACCGAAAGAAAACAGGTTTCCGTTTATTTATTTATTTAATTTTTTTTTTTTTATCATCTTTGTTCTTTTATATAAAAAAAACACATGCGACAATAATTTTGCATGTGTGGATAGGAGAAGTGGATATCAGGTGTGGATGGGGGGAAAGCTGATACAACAACCACTTGACTTTTGAACTGATTTCACAGACCACTTATAAACAAATGCATTTTTCACCTTTTTTCCTTCTTTTTTTTTTTATACCATACCCTTTCAGGTCATAGAAGGTCAGAGATTATTTTTCTTTAATATCTGTGAACTGTCATAATATACTGTTACCTTCTGCGCAGTATTGAAACCAGTAGTTTCTCTCCTAGACTGGTTGCCACTCAAGGCTAGAGCCTAGTCTACCCTATTAGTTAAATCCGACCAGATGTGATTTGAATATTGCTGCCGCATCCGCTCTTGTGCTCCTGCTATATATTTAGAAATTCTCGATAAAACAAATCAGAGAAGAATCTGCAATATTATTGATCCTGACCTGATATCTCGGCTTCAGCCTCTTTCCCAGACGTAACGTAGCTTCTCCGTATCTTTTCTATAAATATTTTCATGATGAATTGTGCACTATGGTACCAAGACTTTGTGGATTTAAGCACAGTACTAGATTATAGCGGCTCGGATTGAGGAATCGGAGAGCCGAGTTCGAATTCCAGTCAAATCCATTACAATCACTTATGTACTAATACCCTTGGGAAATCCTGCTATCCTGTGTTTACTCTTGTTTACGAAAATAAATTTTAAAGTGTAAATAGACTACTTTGTTTTTTCTTTTCTTTTCTTTTCTTTAAGAGGCACGGTGGACCAATGGATAGCGGCTCGGATTGAGGAAACTGAGAGCCGAGTTCGAATTCCAGTCGCATCCATTACATTCACTTACGTGTTAATAACCTTGGAAAAGGTGTGAATCCTCTTCCCCCCAGCTATGGGTAAATAGCAGGACAGACCGGGTTTATATAGCCTTGGATGGCAACTGGTCTACCGTAGAAAGAAATGGCTACTGCGGGAAAAAATCTGCCTCGTTTGTCATGTATCGAAAGATACATGATCGCCTAAATGTGTATCACGCATGGCACATAACTGACTGATTGACTAGATTGGCAGCAACGTCTCATCGTTTTACAGTTGGAATGGCTAGATGTAACGGCAACTTATATGCTAACAGTTTCTTCTGTGCAAGCTTGTCTCGGCAGATCAATTACGACTGAATAGTGATTTTGATCCACACTGGGTGCCCCATAATTTCGGCCTCGTGCCATATCTAAGCTACGCTGAGAAAATCATTTGAGCGCCCAGTCGTGGTGTAATGATTAGCAAGATGGTCTCGCTAGATCAATTACGATTGAATAGAGAGTTTATTTCTTATTCGATCCCAAATTATATCTCCGAGACAGATACAGTTCGAGCAAACCGACTATTTAATCATTTATACTATTTACATTGTTTATTTTTATATAAAGAAAAACAAAGCTCACAAAAGAAGAGAAAAAGAAAATTGCGTGTGTACAGATCGCTCCAAAAATAACAAGAAGGAAAACATTCTTAGCGTAGCGTGTGTTGTCTATGTGGATTGTTTGAAATTAAGTAGTCGGTATCTGTCTATATTTCTGAGATGAGGTACTGAATTTATTTACACCATTTACATTGTTCGGACTACTGTCCTCATCTTTGCCATATTCAAGACGTTTTCTGAAGAACACATGTGGATAAGAGCGTTGGTTAAATCCAATGACTTGACTTCATTATCTGGTTACAGCCGAGGTGAACAAAAACTTGGGAAGTTGAGTTAAAGGGAGATAACCGAGCCATCCAGAAGAGGCATGGCAAGTGGAACTAGAACAATCTACCCCGGCGGACGAAATAAAGGGTTCAGTTCGAAATTCCAATCACCTGAAGAAGGCCGGAGGCTACAACGGCCGAAACGTCGTGAATGTGGCAACGAAGATGAGGAAAACAGCCCGAACAATGTAAATGGTAGAAATTAAGTCCATTACCTCATCTCAGAAATATAGACCGATACCGACTACTTAATTTCAAACGATCCACATGGACAACACACGCTACGCTAATCCCACGAATGTTTTTCTTCTTGTTATTTTTGGAGCGATCTGTACACACGCAAGCAAATATAATTATCTTTTTCTCTTTTGTGAGCTTTGTTTTTCTTTATGTAAAAATAAAAGATCCTCCACGTGTTGAATGCAACAACCTCGCGGTCGATTCTTAAACAACTGCTTCCGTTATAAAGTAGCAGCACTCCGCTAGAAGATACTTCACGCCAGTTAATATTTATTGCATATTTTATTCTTTTTTTTCTCTGCCGGTTGACAACCGTAGCCAGTATTGATAAACAAACTGTTTATATAATTTCAAGGAGCGTTCTTCATCTTAAAAAAAATATTATATATGTAATAATAATCTCTCGGTTTAGTCAACAAGGTCTGCTGTAAAACGTTTCTGATGACAGGCAGGTTGAAGAGGCTATAGGAGGTTATCTTCTGCCTATTTAATTTTACGACTTAATCGTTGCCAAGTCAAAATATAAGACTGTTTGTTTTAGCGTAGGAGAAAGATTTACGGAAGAAAAAAAAAAGCAGGAGATTAAAAACAGTAATGTTCATCTTAGTCTATAAAAAAATATAGAACAAGAAAAAAAGAAAGTGTGAAAACAAGGAAGATAATCGTAAGTTTGCATAATTTACAATGGTTCTCGCCTTAATAGAAGAGCGATTTTTGTATAATTTCTAATAGGATAATAATAATAATAATAATAATAATAACAACAACAACAACAAAACAGTATAGTAAAATTGTACACACAAGTAATAATAATAATAATATAGTATATTACAATTGTACTCACAAGTAATAATAATGATAAAATAGTTTAAAATTGTGCAAGTAATGATAATATTAAGAATAAAATAATATAATAAATTGTATTCACAAGTAATAATAATAATAATAATAGATAGTATAAAATTGTACTCACACTTAGTAATAATAATAAAATAGTATAATACAACTCTACTGAGAAGTAATAATAACAATTTTAATAATGACAGTATAAAATTGTACATGTAATAGTAATAACTAGCAGTAGAGCCCGGCGTTGCCCGGGGATGTAACAGTAAGAGATAGATCAAGTATCGACCATCATAAAGACTGAAAAATAAAATTGATAAAGATTATTGTTTAAAGTTGACGGACACGCATGTCTTAATTATTATTATTTTTTTAATTTTTTTTTTGTTTACGAATTGGTCAAACTCAAACAAAAACATTGTTTTCAATCGTTATGAGTCTATCGATTGAATAGAATTTTATTATAAACAATTGTCCTGTAAATGTAATTTTTAAAGCATTCTGAACGTAAAAATAAAGAAAAAAGTGTGCAAGACAATAAGAAATACTACCTGCCAAAAAAAAAGTGAAGTTTTGTTGAAATTGGTTGAAAAATGTAGGAAATCCGGTCCCATATATAAACAAACGAACACACACACACACACACACACACAAACAACCTGGGTTTTATAATAAGTATAACTCGATATGAGTTGTCCCCTTTCATTCTGGTGACCGAATCATGTTTTATCGTGTTTTCAAATTGGTTTCATTCAAAAACAATTGTGTTTTTCCAATTTTTGGCACTGTCAGAACCACCGCAAGGTAATTTTACGCAGTCCCGTGATTTTTGTTGAAATTGGTTGAAAAATGTAGGAAATCCGATCCAATATATAAACGTACACACAAACACACACACACACACACACACACACACACACACACACACACACAAACACACACACACAATCTGCGTTTTATAATAAGTAAGATAAAATAGTATAACAAAATTATACAAGAAATAATTATAATATATTATTATTATTTCTTGTGTAATTTTCTTATACTATTTTATTATTATTATTATTACATGTACAATTTTATAGTATAATACATTGTACTTACCAGTAATAATAAAAAATAAAATAGTATAATAAAATTGTACTCACAATAATAATAAAAATAAAATGGTGTATTAAATCTGTACCCACGAACAATAATAATAAAAATAATACAATTGTACTCACATGTAATAATATTAAAATAACATACATAGTATAATGAAAATTTCCTCACAACTTGTATTTAAGAGCAATAATAATATTAATAGTAAAATAGTATAACAAAATTGTTCAATAATAATAATAATATAGTATAATAAAATTTACTCTTAATAATAATAATAATAACATTAATAATAATAATAATAAAATATTTCAATAAAATTGTACCTAAGTAATAATATTAATAATAATAATATAGCATGGTATTGTACTCACAAGTAATAACAATAATAAAATAGGACTCATATGTAATAATAATAATAATAATAATTATAAAGTATAATAAAATTATACACAAATAATAATAATAATAATAAAAAAACATGATAAAATTGTACCCACAAGTAATAATACTAATAAAATAGTATAATAAATTTTAATCACCATAATAATAATAAAATAGTATAATAAAACTGTACTCTCAAATAATAACAATAATAATGAAATAGTCAAATAAAATTATACTCACGAGTAATAATAATAATAATAGTTTAATAATAATAATAATAAGTACATGAAAATTTTACTTACAAGTAATAATATTAGTAATAATAAAATATAATAAAATTGTACTCACAAGTAATAAGAAAATTGTACCCACAAGTAATAATAATAATTATAGTAATAATAGTATAATAAAATTGTACCCATAACTAATAATAATAATTAGATATTATAGTAAAATTGTACTCACAATTACTCACACATCAACAAGAGCTTTAACAATGCAAAATGTTTGTGATCTTAGAGATTTTTATTTGTTTTTTTTTTTTACAAAAATGATTAATGGAAAATGTCATGACCTTAGGTCTATGGTTGGGACCCGAGAGTAAATGAGTATAAAACAGAAAATCAAGGAAATAGTAACAACAACAACAACAACAATAATAATAATAATAATAATAATGAAATATTTAGAGAAGAGCATGATTTAAGAGAAGAAAAAAGACGATAGTCTTTGTAAATAATATCAGTAATTATTATTATTATTATTTTTTATTATTATTTGTCTATATCTCTGAGATGATATATTATGACTACTTGCATCATTTACATTATTCCTCATCTTCATTGTCATATTCACAACGTTTCGGCCGTTATACGCTCCAGGCTTCTTCAGGTGGTTGGAATTTCGAACCGAACCCTTTATTTCATGCACCGGGGTAGATTGTTCTAGTTCCACGTATCACGCCTCTTCCGGATGTCTCAGTTATTTCCCTTTAACTCAACTCTCCAAGTTTTGTTCCACCACTGCTGTGGCCTGGTATGGAACTCACTAAAAATATGACATAAAAATAAACAAAACACACCCAGTAAATCAAATAATAATAATTTTTTTTTTTCACAAAATGATCAGTGGAAAATGTCATTCCTAACCATTAATGAAGCCATTCCTAACTTTAGGTCTCTGGTTGGGACCCGGAAGGAAATATATAATAATAGATAGATAGATAGATAGATAGATAGATCGATCAAAGCTAATCGCCCAGACATCGGGCTCAAAGACAGAAATGTGCTTTTCTTATTGACATGGCAGTTCCTGCAGATTGTAATGTATATTTGAAGATCTTCAAAAAAAAAAAAAAAAAATATCAAATTACAAGAATCTTGAAGAGGAAATCTAAAAAATGTACCAGATGAACCACATCCATTTTCATTTTCAGTGAAAAAAAAAAAAAAGAAAGCAAGAAAGAAAAAATGAAGAGAGAAGTGTTTAGCGTCTCCTGTTAATGCCTCATAAATAATGGACTATTCCGTTTTGATCGCATCGAAAGACAAAAGACATATCAGAGACGTTACTTGCTTTCAGTGAAGAAAAGAAAGAAGTGTTTAGCGTCTCCTGTTAATGCCTCATAAATAATGGACTATTCCGTTTTGATCGCATCGAAAGACAAAAGACATACCAGAGACGTTACTTGCTTTCAGTGAAGAAAAGAAAGAAGTGTTTAGCGTCTCCTGTTAATGCCTCATAAATAATGGACTATTCCGTTTTGATCGCATCGAAAGACAAAAGACATACCAGAGACGTTACTTGCTTTCAGTGAAGAAAATAAAGAAGTGTTTAGCATCTCCTGTTAATGCCTCATAAATAATGGACTATTCCGTTTTGATCGCGTCGAAAATAAACTATTCAGAGACGCTACTTGGTTTCATTGAAAGCAAACAAGAAAGAATAGGCACTGCTAGTCAGTCGGGAAATTGGCAAACATTTAGAACTTGCTTTGAACACTCGTATCACGCTTATCTGTACATACGCTATTGCTGTTTGGAATATCTATCCTTAAAAATACCTATATGTTTCGACATAAGATTTCTCCTTGTCCTCAAACTCTCAATTGTTGAATCTACCATTCCGATCATTTAAGAGGACCCATGGCTGAGTGCTTAGGACATTGGTGATCGAAACATAATATTTGGGTTTGAATCTTAGCAATGTCGATCTGTCTAGGTGACCATTATCATCTCGGTCTGAGTAGCTCATCCCAGCTTGTTGCATCGTTGGGAAGTGCATGAAAACGTAAGTTGTAAGGCCGCCGCGTATTATCCACGAAACCCTCGATCAGGGGTAGTAGCCTGATCAGTGTCCGCGGGCAGTGCTTTGTGACCCTCACTATCGTATCAACATTTGCTTTCTTTCTACCTACATTTATATACGTTAGTAGGGATATTGTTACAAATAAATAAAATAATAACAATGAAAATTATAAATAAAATAAAATAATCATATTTAAGCCTTGTTTAAAATAACAAATAAAAATGAAATTATTCCCAGCATGCAACAAAAACGGTTCGCGTCGAAAATACGGACATTCCGCCAAAAGACGTGAGATTTAATCTCTTCGATCAAGGACTGTCGGGATGACAACACGTGTGTAACTTTACACCGTGATCGGACTTGTGATATTACAGTGTAACTTTTTATAACATGAATATTATCACCATTGTAACATAACAGATAAATAAAATTCTATGAAATTACCATACAATTTGTCATGCCTCCTTTGTATTGTGTACATTTATTTTTCCTGGTCTTATCTTCGTAAAAAGTAAGCATAAAATTCTATTACTACTACTCGTATTGTGTGAATGAATTCCCCACAAAATTATGGTGACCACCAACGTATACAAGAAAAACATGCGAATAGACCGCCAAATTATGATGATCCGTCGACCTGCATAAGAAAAACATCTTACTGACCACACCGATTGGAAAAAAAACGACATTCAAAAATGAAACCAGAAACCAAAAGGAGCCACACTTTTGTTGAAAACGACGTACAAAAAACAAAAAAGACTTTGGAATTCACGACGTTAAAAAAATCTAGCGAAGTGAAGGTGCAAAAATAAAAGTAAGTATCTTTATCCATATTTTTTTACTTGCATACACTCAACATAGAAAGAGACAACATAGTTTCCGATAAAATTGCAGAATTTATGAAAAATACCATCAAATGGCTGGTTCGCAAAATTTGAAATGTTTGCCACTCTGTATAATATTATACCAACCCCAAACAAACGGAATAATAGTACACCAGAATAAAAAAATCTATAAAGGCAATATATATATATATATATATATATATATATATATATATATATATATATAAAGACAAACTGGATAAACGCCTTTACAAATTGAAATGAAAACTGTATCTATCGTTATCACTGTAATCCGATTACAGCCTCCAAAAGCGTGAATAGAACCTAACACTTCCACCGCCAGAAAAACTAAAAAGATAAAAATTAAGCAATTTTCTGAAGTATGGCAAAGCGAGAAATATCACTCCTTTGTGAAGGACCGTTACACTCAGCTAAGAAATCCTTCGTTCTCTGGGCACCATACAAGACAGGAAAATATCGGATAACAGAAAATTTATTTAAAAACACCCATCACAGTCGTTACTGGGAAATAAAAAAAAGAAATATCAATTACACCACAAAATGATAACAGAAAAATCTACACCTGAACAAACTAAAAATCTGAAACAACTACCTCAACAAATACCACCAAAAGCAATAAAAAATAAAAACAAAAGAAAGGCAACTACACTTCCTGAGAAAAGCGTTCATAAAAAAGAAAAAAAATCACAATTTTTACTTTAAAGAAACATCCATCACTACCGATTAGTTCAGCTATTTGGTGAGGATGTTATATGTAGGGATATTATTATTGTTACAAAGAAATAAAATAATAATAATAATAATAATGAAAATGTTATGGGACCTTACCCATAATAATAATAATGGACTATTCCATACTCACTAAATTCTGCGCCTCAGGAGTAGGCAAGGAGTCAGTCGTTCAACTATGAACCGACTGTTTGGTTAAACTATCTTCCTACGGGCGGGAGGAACCCGAAGGAGGCTACGCCGAAGGGCGGAGTCTCCTTCGGGGAGGTTAAATCGGCCCAGAACCCGTTTATGCGGGTTCAAATGGGCTATTTTTTGGCCGGGCCTAATGGCTCGGGAATGCCCACGTTAAAAAAGGCCTTTGTGCCGCATGACACCCTCGTGGGGGTGACTGAATATTGTCAGTCGTTCAACTATGAACCGACTGTTTGGTTAAACTATCTTCCTACGGGCGGGAGGAACCCGAGGCTACGCCGAAGGGCGAAGTCTCCTTCGGGGAGGTTAGACCGGCCCAGAACCCGTTTAGGCGGGTTCAAATGGGCGATTTTTGGCCGAGCCTAATGGCTCGGGAATGCCCACGTTAAAAAGGCATTGTGCCACATGACACCCTCGTGGGGGTGACTGAATATCGTCAGTCGTTCAACTCTTGAACGACAGATCGGCTGAACTCTCTGCCTTCGGGCGGGGAGGAACCCGAAGGAGGCTACGCCGAAGGAGGGAGTCCCTTTCGGGAGGTAAACCGGCCATGAGCCCGTTTATATGGGTTCAATGGGCATATTTTTTGGGCCAAGCCCACGGGCTCGGAGATCCCACGTTAAAAAGGCCTTGTGCCACATGACGCCCTCCTGGGGGTGGGGGGTGACTGAATATCATCAGTCGCTCAAGTCTTGAACGACATATCGGTTGAACTCTCTGCCTTCAGGCGGGGAGGAACCCGAAAGAGGCTACGCCGAAGGGCGGATTCTCTTTCGGGGATGTAAATCGACCCTGAACCCGTTTATACGGGTTCAGGGTCGATTTACATCGTTTATACGGGTTCAATGGGCATATTTCTGGACGAGCCCACGGGCTCGGAGATCCCACGTTAAACCGGCCTTGTCTGAATATCGTCAGTAGTTCAAGTCGAGTCAAGAGTCGAGTCAGAGGCAGTCCGAAACAGCGTCGCGCTTAAACAATTACGGCAAGACATTGGAATAGTGATACTGGTCGAGACTACATTGTTCTCTCTACTAAACCTGATTGTTCATACTAACACTTCTACTTATCTGTATATATTCCTGTTTGTAATATATCTGTGTTATTCCATACCTGTGTTCGAGTTCTTCTTCATTGGTTCTACCTTGGACTATCACCGTGGTACAAGGAATCCGGACCATAATAGAAAATTATGAATAAAATAAAATAAATCAATATTTAAACCTTAAAATAAAAAATAAAAATAATAAAATTACTCTCAGCATGCAACAAAAACTGTTGGAAATACGAGCATTCCGTCAAAAGCCGTGAGATTCAATCTCTTCGCCCAAGAACTATCGAGATAACAACACGTGTGTAACTTCCATCCGTGATCGGAGTTGTGATATTACAGAGTAATTTACTTCCTTTTATAACGTGAACATTATCACAATTGTAACGTAAAATACACACAAACACATAAATAAAACTGTATGAAATTACCATACAATTTATCATGCCTTCTCTGTATTTTGTACATTTATTCTTTTCAGTTTTTATCTTCGTAAAAAGCAAGCCTAAAATTCTACTACCACTACTCCTATGGTGTGAGTGTTTATCCTACAAAATTATGGTGATCACCGACGTGTACGAGAAAAACTTACGAATATACTGCACGTTACATATTAAACAAATCTCAACTGACTATTATTAAAGGAATAAAAAATTTGGGGGCCATTCTGAGGTCTATTTTTCAGTCCAAATCCATGAATTAATTTTGTTCATGCTAAGTTTCGAAAAAAACACGTCATGAACATGAAAATAAAGATGTGGACAACAGTCCGAACAATGCAAATAATGTAAATAAAATAAAATAAGATGACACAATAATGATAGCAGATACAAAAAAGAAACAAAAAAAAAACTCATAAAGAACTAAGGGAAAGCGAGAAGAAAGGACTAAACATTAATTGCAAAAAGGCACATGGTTGTTAACAAACGGCAGAGCCCAACAAACAAATTACAAATTGGTAATACCTAAATCAAACAAGTAAACAATTTAAATATCTGGCAAATGTTTTAGCAGACGACAGAAAGTGCGACACTGAAATCCGAAGCTAAAGATGCCTTCCAAAAGCTAAACAAAGTATTAAGAAACAGGAAAATCTCATTAGAAACAAAGAAACGAGTACTGAACTGTTATGTAATATCAGTGGCAGTGAATGACGGACAGTCTCCTCACAGATGAAGAAGAGATGTTTTTCTACAGAAGCATGATGAGAATATCATGGACCAAACATGTGAGCATCAAAAAGACAACGTCCTGGAGGGTTACGGCATCTAGGAGAAGAACAGCGAATGTTATTTATGGAGGACCCACTGTCAATGGATTGGGAGATTATCGCATAAAAAAAGCAAATACCTTTGAAAGTCAGCCTTTCTTCAGAATATTGTATGACACCAATTTATCAAATTGTTGACTGCAGACGAAGAATACAAGTTTATTAAATGTAGCTTCCGGAAAAGAAATTGCAAAATATCCTACAGAAGGTAGCGACGGAGAGTCTGAAGAAGGGACTAAGCATAAGCTACAAGAAAACAGAGTTCATGGTCATCAATAAAAGGATCAGCCCGAAATGCAGGTCGGGAACACTAGAATCAAGCAGACTCGTCTGTTTACATATCTGAGAAGCGTTCTGACAGAGGACAGCAAACCAACACTGAGATCCGTAGACGTATTGGGATGGCCAAGGACGCATTTCAAATGTTGAGCAGAGTATTGCAAGACAGGAGGATATCTTTGATAACAAAGAAAAGAATACTGAATTTTTACGTGGCATCTGTCCTTCTTTGTGGCAGCGAATGTTGGACGATTTCCTCAAAGATGAAGAAGTGACTCAAGGCGACGGACATGTGGTTCTACAGAAGGATGCTAAGAATTCATGAACCGAGCGTGTGAGCAACGATGAGGTCTTTGAGATGATGCATACAAGGAGGAGTCTTATACTTAATTTCATGAAGAGGCAGCTGAAGTTATTGGGGCACATAATGAGGAAGGAGGGCCTGGAGAATCTGATACACACAGGTCAAATAGAAGGAAAGAGAGACAAGAGAAAACAACGCATAACATACCTAGCAGCTTTAAGCAAATGGATGACAGAACGTGGTATGGGGGAGGTGGCAGAGGGAAGGAACTTCTTTAGAGCTGTCGGAGTTATCTCCTCCTCAGATCCTTAACCCTTCACCAGGGGTCTCTCTCCCCTGGCTATAAATACTAGCTAACCCTTCGCCTCGATCTCTTTTTTCCTCAGGCTTTCAGCCTTATACCAACTCGCAGATGTGAGCTCTCGCAGATACAGCGTTTCCCAAATGCGGGGAACACGCTAAGAACAATACACGTACGTACGAACACTCACCGCAACACACACACATAATATTCACCACACGCACTCTGTCCACGTAACTGTCCATGTAACTTGTAACCTTTAACTTGTTATTAATACATATATTTGTTTTCATCACCGCCACAGTCCGCTACAGAGCTGCAAGGGATAGAGGGGGGCGGAGAGCTATGATCGCCTACGTCCTGAAAGGACACGCCGCATAGAAAGAAAGAAAGAAAGAAAGAAAGGCTAAAAAAATGAAGGGACCTATGTGGAAGAAAGAAAGAAAGAAAGAAAGAAAGAAAGAAGGTAGCGAATGTTAGAGAGAAGTGAAAAGAAAGAAAGAAAGAAAGAAAGAAAGAAAGAATGAAAGAAAGAAATGTAGCTTCAATTATCGGCGCCCTTTAAATATTAGTATTGAGACTCTCCAGCCAGAGAATTAAATATGTCATGCTCTTTGTCGGACATAAAGTTACTACCGTAGAGCTCTCAGTGAAGGCTGAATACCCTACACTTGAGATTGGTCGATGAAAGTGACTGCCTAACAGGCACTCGGTTGCGCGTCTATGTATATTTAGATTAGAAATTGTTGTTAATAACTCCCATAAAACATTCCTTTGGACTTTAATTGATGCGCATTCGTCTCGTCTGTGGATTTGATACCAAAATCGGTGATGACGCAATTCCCAGTTGACACTTGAGAATTATGAAGGCGTTTTGACTTGAAAGAGCATTCGGCTTTTATCTATTTACTTTTCTTAACTAAACAAGGTAGACTTGTCTAATTATCTATAGATAAGTGAATAGACTGAAATAGATAGATAATAAGAAAGAAAGAAAGAAAGAAAGAAAGAAAGAAAGAAAGAAAGAAAGATCGTTGTTAAAAAGAAAGCAAAGATTAAAAAAGAAAAAGAAAGGTAAGATATGCGATAAGAAAGAAAGAAAGAAAGAGAGAAAGAAAGAAAGAAAGATCGTTGTCAAAAAGAAAGCAAAGATTAAAAAAGAAAAAGAAAGGTAAGATATGCGATAAGAAAGAAAGAAAGAAAGAAAGAAAGAAAGAAAGAAAGAAAGATCGGTGTTAAAAAGAAAGAACAGATTAAAAAAGAAAAGAAAGCAAGGATTAAAAAAGAAAAAGAAAGGGAAGATTTGCTATAGGAAAGAAAGAAAGAAAGAAAGAAAGAAAGAAAGATCGTTGTCAAAAAGAAAGCAAAGATTAAAAAAGAAAAAGAAAGGTAAGATATGCGATGAGAAAGAAAGAAAGAAAGAAAGAAAGAAAGAAAGAAAGAAAGAAAGATCGGTGTTAAAAAGAAAGAACAGATTAAAAAAGAAAAGAAAGCAAGGATTAAAAAAGAAAAAGAAAGGGAAGATTTTCTATAGGAAAGAAAGAAAGAAAGAAAGAAAGAAAGATCGTTGTCAAAAAGAAAGCAAAGATTAAAAAAGAAAAGAAAGGTAAGATATGCGATGAGAAAGAAAGAAAAAAGAAAGAAAGAAAGAAAGAAAGAAAGATCGGTGTTAAAAAAGAAAGAACAGATTAAAAAAGAAAAGAAAGCAAGGATTAAAAAAGAAAAAGAAAGGGAAGATTTGCTATAGGAAAGAAAGAAAGAAAGAAAGAAAGAAAGAAAGAAAGATCGTTGTCAAAAAGAAAGCAAAGATTAAAAAAGAAAAAGAAAGGTAAGATATGCGATGAGAAAGAAAGAAAGAAAGAAAGAAAGAAAGAAAGAAAGAAAGAAAGATCGGTGTTAAAAAGAAAGAACAGATTAAAAAAGAAAAGAAAGCAAGGATTAAAAAAGAAAAAGAAAGGGAAGATTTGCTATAGGAAAGAAAGAAAGAAAGAAAGAAAGAAAGAAAGAAAGAAAGAAAGATCGTTGTCAAAAAGAAAGCAAAGATTAAAAAAGAAAAAGAAAGGTAAGATATGCGATGAGAAAGAAAGAAAGAAAGAAAGAAAAAAAAAAGAAGAAAAAAAAGGTGTTAAAAAAAAAAATTAAAAAGGAAGAAAAAAGAAAGAGAAAAAAGAAAAGAAAGCAAGGATTAAAAAAGAAAAAAGAGAAAAAAGGGAAGATTTAAAGGAAAGAAAGAAAGAAAGAAAGAAAGAAAGAAAGAAAGAAAGAAAGAAAGAAAAGTTGTCAAAAAGAAAGCAAAGATTAAAAAAGAAAAAGAAAGGTAAGATATGCGATAAGAAAGAAAGAAAGAAAGAAAGAAAGAAAGAAAGAAAGAAAGAAAGAAAGATCGGTGTTAAAAAGAAAGAAAGGATTAAAAAGAAAAAAGAAAGAAAGGATTATAAAAAAAGAAAAAAGATTAAAAAGAAAAAAGAAAGGTAAGATATGCGATGAGAAAGAAAAGAAAGAAAGAAAGAAAGAAAGAAAAGAAAAAAGAAAGAAAGAGATCGAAAAGAAAGAAAGATCGTTGTTAAAAAGAAAAAGAAAGGGAAGATTTGATTAAAAAAAGAAAAAAAGAAAGGAAAGATAAGATCGATGAGAAAAAAAGAAAAAGAAAGAAATATATGAAAGAAAGAAAGAAAGAAAAAAGAAAGATCGAAAGTGATTAAAAAAGAAAGAACAGATTAAAAAAAAAAAGAAAGCAAGGATTAAAAAAAGAAAAAGAAAGGGAAGATTTGCTATAGGAAAGAAAAGAAAGAAAGAAAGAAAGAAAGAAAGAAAGATCGTTGTCAAAAAGAAAGCAAAGATTAAAAAGAAAAAGAAAGGTAAGATATGCGATGAGAAAGAAAAGAAAGAAAGAAAGAAAGAAAGAAAGAAAAGAAAGAAAGATCGGTGTTAAAAAGAAAGAACAGATTAAAAAAGAAAAGAAAGCAAGGATTAAAAAAGAAAAGAAAGGGAAGATTTGCTATAGGAAAGAAAGAAAGAAAGAAAGAAAGAAAGAAAGAAAGAAAGATCGTTGTCAAAAAGAAAGCAAAGATTAAAAAAGAAAAAGAAAGGTAAGATATGCGATAAGAAAGAAAGAAAGAAAGAAAGAAAGAAAGAAAGAAAGAAAGAAAGAAAGATCGGTGTTAAAAAGAAAGAACAGATTAAAAAAGAAAAGAAAGCAAGGATTATAAAAGAAAAAGAAAGGGAAGATTTGCTATAGGAAAGAAAGAAAGAAAGAAAGAAAGAAAGAAAGAAAGAAAGAAAGATCGTTGTCAAAAAGAAAGCAAAAGATTAAAAAAGAAAAGAAAGGTAAGATATGCGATGAGAAAGAAAAGAAAGAAAGAAAGAAAGAAAGAAAGAAAGAAAGATCGGTGTTAAAAAAGAAAGAACAGATTAAAAAAGAAAAGAAAAGCAAGGATTAAAAAAAAAGAAAAAGAAAGGGAAGATTTGCTATAGGAAAGAAAAAGAAAGAAAGAAAGAAAGAAAGAAAGAAAAAAGAAAGATCGTTGTCAAAAAGAAAGCAAAGATTAAAAAAAAAAGAAAGGTAAGATATGCGATAAGAAAAAAGAAAGAAAGAAAGAAAGAAAGAAAGAAAGAAAGAAAAGAAAGATCGGTGTTAAAAAAAAAGAACAGATTAAAAAAGAAAAGAAAGCAAGGATTATAAAAGAAAAAAGAAAGGGAAGATTTGCTATAGGAAAGAAAGAAAGAAAGAAAAGAAAGAAAGAAAGAAAGAAAAAAAGAAAGATCGTTGTCAAAAAAGAAAGCAAAGATTAAAAAAAAAAAAGAAAGGTAAGATATGCGATGAGAAAGAAAGAAAGAAAGAAAGAAAGAAAAGAAAGAAAGAAAGAAAGAAAGAAAGATCGGTGTTAAAAAAGAAAGAACAGATTAAAAAAAGAAAAAGAAAGCAAGGATTAAAAAAAGAAAAAGAAAGGGAAGATTTGCTATAGGAAAAAAGAAAGAAAGAAAGAAAGAAAGAAAGAAAGAAAGAAAGAAAGAAAGAAAGATCGTTGTCAAAAAGAAAGCAAAGATTAAAAAAGAAAAAGAAAGGTAAGATATGCGATGAGAAAGAAAGAAAGAAAGAAAGAAAGAAAGAAAGAAAGAAAGAAAGAAAGAAAGATCGGTGTTAAAAAGAAAGAACAGATTAAAAAAGAAAAGAAAGCAAGGATTAAAAAAGAAAAAGAAAGGGAAGATTTTCTATAGGAAAGAAAGAAAGAAAGAAAGAAAGAAAGATCGTTGTCAAAAAGAAAGCAAAGATTAAAAAAGAAAAAGAAAGGTAAGATATGCGATGAGAAAGAAAGAAAGAAAGAAAGAAAGATCGGTGTTAAAAAGAAAGAACAGATTAAAAAAGAAAAGAAAGCAAGTATTAAAAAAGAAAAAGAAAGGGAAGATTTGCTATAGGAAAGAAAGAAAGAAAGAAAGAAAGAAAGAAAGAAAGAAATAAAGAAAGAAAGATCGTTGTCAAAAAGAAAGCAAAGATTAAAAAGAAAAGAAAGGTAAGATATGCGATGAGAAAGAAAGAAAGAAAGAAAGAAAGAAAGAAAGAAAGAAAGAAAGAAAGAAAGATCGGTGTTAAAAAAAAGAACAGATTAAAAAAGAAAAGAAAAGCAAGGATTAAAAAAGAAAAGAAAGGGAAGATTTGCTATAGGAAAGAAAGAAAGAAAGAAAGAAAGAAAGAAAAGATCGTTGTCAAAAAAGAAAGCAAAGATTAAAAAAAAAAAAGAAAGGTAAGATATGCGATGATGAGAAAGAAAGAAAGAAAGAAAGAAAGAAAGAAAGAAAGATCTGTGTTAAAAAGAAAGACCAGATTAAAAAAGAAAAGAAAGCAAGGATTAAAAAGAAAAAAAAGAAAGGGAAGATTTGCTATAGGAAAGAAAGAAAAAAAAAGAAAGAAAGAAAGAAAGAAAGAAAGAAAGAAAGATCGGTGTTAAAAAAAAAAAGAACAGATTAAAAAAGAAAAGAAAGCAAGGATTAAAAAAAGAAAAGAAAAGGTAAGATATGCGATAAGAAAGAAAGAAAGAAAGAAAGAAAGAAAGAAAGAAAGATCGGTGTTAAAAAGAAAGAAACAGATTAAAAAAAGAAAAGAAAGCAAGGATTAAAAAAAAAAAAAAAAAAAGGGAAGATTTTCTATAGGAAAGAAAGAAAGAAAGAAAGAAAGAAAGATCGTTGTCAAAAAGAAAGCAAAGATTAAAAAAGAAAAAGAAAGGTAAGATATGCGATGAGAAAGAAAGAAAGAAAGAAAGAAAGAAAGAAAGAAAGAAAGAAAGAAAGATCGGTGTTAAAAAGAAAGAACAGATTAAAAAAGAAAAGAAAGCAAGGATTAAAAAAGAAAAAGAAAGGGAAGATTTGCTATAGGAAAGAAAGAAAGAAAGAAAGAAAGAAAGAAAGAAAGAAAGAAAGAAAGAAAGATCGTTGTCAAAAAGAAAGCAAAGATTAAAAAAGAAAAAGAAAGGTAAGATATGCGATGAGAAAGAAAGAAAGAAAGAAAGAAAGAAAGAAAGATCTGTGTTAAAAAGAAAGACCAGATTAAAAAAGAAAAGAAAGCAAGGATTAAAAAAGAAAAAGAAAGGGAAGATTTGCTATAGGAAAGAAAGAAAGAAAGAAAGAAAGAAAGAAAGAAAGAAAGATCGGTGTTAAAAAGAAAGAACAGATTAAAAAAGAAAAGAAAGCAAGGATTAAAAAAGAAAAAGAAAGGTAAGATATGCGATAAGAAAGAAAGAAAGAAAGAAAGAAAGAAAGAAAGAAAGAAAGATCGGTGTTAAAAAGAAAGAACAACAGATTAAAAAAGAAAAGAAAGGGAAGCAAGGATTAAAAAAGAAAAGAAAGGGAAGATTTTTGTAAAAAGAAAGAAAGAAAGAAAGAAAGAAAAAAAGAAAAAAGAAAGAAAGAAAAAGATCGTTGTCAAAAAGAAAGCAAAGATTAAAAAGAAAAAAAAAAAAAAAAAGGGGAAGATATGTGATGAGAAAGAAAGAAAGAAAGAAAAAAGAAAGAAAAGAAAGAAAGATCGGTGTTAAAAGAAAGAACAGATTAAAAAAAGAAAAGAAAGGTAAGGATTAAAAAAAGAAAAAAGAAAGGGAAGATTTGCTATGAAAGAAAAAGAAAAAAAAAAAAAAAAGAAAAGAAAGAAATTAAAAAAAAAAGAAAGAAAGATCGTTGTCAAAAAAGAAAGCAAAGATTAAAAAAGAAAAAAGAAAGGTAAGATATGTGATGAGAAAAGAAAAGAAAGAAAGAAAGAAAGAAAGAAAGAAAGAAAGAAAGATCTGTGTTAAAAAAGAAAGAACAGATTAAAAAAGAAAAGAAAGCAAGGATTAAAAAAGAAAAAGAAAGGGAAGATTTGCTATAGGAAAGAAAGAAAGAAAGAAAGAAAGAAAGAAAGAAAGAAAGAAAGAAAGAAAGATCGGTGTTAAAAAGAAAGAACAGATTAAAAAAGAAAAGAAAGCAAGGATTAAAAAAGAAAAAGAAAGGTAAGATATGCGATAAGAAAGAAAGAAAGAAAGAAAGAAAGAAAGAAAAGATCGGTGTTAAAAAAAAGAACAGATTAAAAAAGAAAAGAAAGCAAGGATTAAAAAAAAAAAAAAAGAAAGGAAGATTTGCTATAAGAAAGAAAGAAAGAAAGAAAGAAAGAAAGAAAGAAAGAAAGAAAGATCGTTGTCAAAAAAGAAAGCAAAGATTAAAAAAGAAAAGAAAGGTAAGATATGCGATGAGACAGAAAAAGAAAGAAAGAAAGAAAAGAAAGAAAGAAAGAAAAGAAAGAAAGAAAGAAAAGATCGGTGTTAAAAAAAAAAAACAGATTAAAAAAGAAGAGAAAGCAAGGATTAAAAAAGAAAACGAAAGGGAAGATTTGCTATAGGAAAGAAAGAAAAAGAAAGAAAGAAAGAAAGAAAAAAACAAACAAAGATCTTTGTCAAAAAGAAAGCAAAGATTAAAAAAAAAAAAGAAAAAGGTAAGATATGCGATAAGAAAAAAAAGAAAGAAAGAAAGAAAGAAAGAAAGAAAGAAAGAAAGAAAGATCGGTGTTAAAAAGAAAGCAAAGATTAAAAAAGAAAAAGAAAGCAAATATTAAAATAGAAAAAAGAAAGGGAAGATTTTCTATAAGAAAGAAAGAAAGAAAGAAAGAAAGAAAGAAAGAAAGAAAGATCGATGTTAAAAAGAAAGAAAAGATTAAAAAAAGAAAAAGAAAGCAAATATTAAAAAAGAAAAAGCAAGGGAAGAGTTGCGATGGGAAAGAAAGAAAGAAAGAAAGAAAGAAAGAAAGAAAGAAAGAAAGAAAGAAAGAAAGATCGGTGTTAAAAAGAAAGCAAAGATTTAAATAGAAAAAGAAAGCAAAGATTAAAAAAGAAAAAAGAAAGGGAAGATTTTCTATAAGAAAGAAAGAAAGAAAGAAAGAAAGAAAGAAAGAAAGATCGATGTTAAAAAGAAAGAAAAGATTAAAAAAAGAAAAAGAAAGCAAATATTAAAAAAGATAAAGCAAGGGAAGAGTTGCGATGGGAAAGAAAGAAAGAAAGAAAGAAAGAAAGAAAGATCGGTGTTAAAAAGAAAGCAAAGATTTAAATAGAAAAAGAAAGCAAAGATTAAAAAGAAAAAAGAAAGGGAAGATTTTCTATAAGAAAGAAAGAAAGAAAGAAAGAAAGAAAGAAAGAAAGAAAGAAAGATCGATGTTAAAAAGAAAGAAAAGATTAAAAAAAGAAAAAGAAAGCAAATATTAAAAAAGAAAAAGCAAGGGAAGAGTTGCGATGGGAAAGAAAGAAAGAAAGAAAGAAAGATCGGTGTTAAAAAAAATCAAAGATTTAAAAAAAGAAAAAGAAAGCAAAGATTAAAATAGAAAAAGAAAGGGAACAGTTGCGATGGGAACGAAAGAAAGAAAGAAAGAAAGAACAGGACAGATCAGTCATGGAAAAGTAAGAAAATAGCCGATGAAAAAGACAGCAAAGCAAAGCAAGAAAGAAAGAAAGAAACAAACAGCAAGAAAGATCAGCGATGGAAAAGAAAGAAAGAAAAGAGAATCATCGCCGAAGAAATATAAAGAAAAAAAAATCCACGAGGAAAAAGAAAGCAAAAATTAAAAGAAAGAAAATCGAAAAAGAAGGCAAAGAAAGCAAAAAAACAAGAAAGATCAGCGATGGAAAAGAAAGAAAGAAAGGAGAATCATCGCCGAAGAAATATAAAGGAAAAAAAAAAATCCACGAGGAAAAGAAAGCAAAATTAAAAAGAAAGAAAATCGAAAAAGAAGGCAAAAGAAAGCAAAAAAAAGAAAGATCAGCGATGGAAAAGAAAGAAAGAAAGGAGAATCATCGCCGAAGAAATATAAAGAAAAAAAATCCACGAGGAAAAAGAAAGCAAAAATTAAAAGAAAGAAAATCGAAAAAGAAGGCAAAGAAAGCAAAAAAACAAGAAAGATCAGCGATGGAAAAGAAAGAAAGAAAGGAGAATCATCGCCGAAGAAATATAAAGAAAAAAATCCTCGAGGAAAAAGAAAGCAAAAATTAAAAGAAAGAAAATCGAAAAAGAAGGCAAAGAAAGCAAAAAAAAAACAAGAAAGATCAGCGATGGAAAAGAAAGAAAGAAAGGAGAATCATCGCCGAAGAAATATAAAGAAAAAAAAATCCACGAGGAAAAAAGAAAGCAAAAATTAAAAGAAAGAAAAATCGAAAAAGAAGGCAAAGAAAGCAAAAAAAAAGAAAGATCAGCGATGGAAAAGAAAGAAAGAAAGGAGAATCATCGCCGAAGAAATATAAAGAAAAAAAAAAAATCCACGAGGAAAAAAAAAAAGCAAAAATTAAAAGAAAGAAAATCGAAAAAGAAGGCAAAGAAAGCAAAAAACAAGAAAGATCAGCGATGGAAAAGAAAGAAAGAAAGGAGAATCATCGCCGAAGAAATATAAAGAAAAAAAAATCCACGAGGAAAAAAGAAAGCAAAAATTAAAAAGAAAGAAAATCGAAAAAGAAGGCAAAAGAAAGCAAAAAAAACAAGAAAGATCAGCGATGGAAAAGAAAGAAAGAAAGGAGAATCATCGCCGAAGAAATATAAAGAAAAAAAAAAATCACGAGGAAAAAGAAAGCAAAATTAAAAGAAAGAAAATCGAAAAAGAAGGCAAAAGAAAGCAAAAAAAAGAAAAGATCAGCGATGGAAAAGAAAGAAAGAAAGGAGAATCATCGCCGAAGAAATATAAAGAAAAAAAAAATCCACGAGGAAAAAGAAAGCAAAAATTAAAAGAAAGAAAATCGAAAAAGAAGGCAAAGAAAGCAAAAAAACAAGAAAGATCAGCGATGGAAAAGAAAGAAAGAAAGGAGAATCATCGCCGAAGAAATATAAAGAAAAAAAAAAAACGAGGAAAAAAAAAAAAAAATTAAAAGAAAGAAAATCGAAAAAAGAAGGCAAAGAAAGCAAAAAAACAAGAAAGATCAGCGATGGAAAAGAAAGAAAGAAAGGAGAATCATCGCCGAAGAAATATAAAGAAAAAAAAAATCCACGAGGAAAAAGAAAGCAAAAATTAAAAGAAAGAAAATCGAAAAGAAGGCAAAAGAAAGCAAAAAACAAGAAAGATCAGCGATGGAAAAGAAAGAAAGAAAGGAGAATCATCGCCGAAGAAATATAAAGAAAAAAAAAAAATCCACGAGGAAAAAGAAAGCAAAATTAAAAAGAAAGAAAATCGAAAAAGAAGGCAAAGAAAGCAAAAACAAGAAAGATCAGCGATGGAAAAGAAAGAAAGAAAGGAGAATCATCGCCGAAGAAATATAAAGAAAAAAAATCCACGAGGAAAAAGAAAGCAAAAATTAAAAGAAAGAAAAATCGAAAAGAAGGCAAAGAAAGCAAAAAAAAAGAAAGATCAGCGATGGAAAAGAAAGAAAGAAAGGAGAATCATCGCCGAAGAAATATGAAGGAAAAAAAAATCCACGAGGAAAAAAGAAAGCAAAAAATTAAAAAGAAAGAAAATCGAAAAAGAAGGCAAAGAAAGCAAAAAAAACAAGAAAGATCAGCGATGGAAAAGAAAGAAAGAAAGGAGAATCATCGCCGAAGAAATATAAAGAAAAAAAATCCACGAGGAAAAAGAAAGCAAAAATTAAAAGAAAGAAAATCGAAAAAGAAGGCAAAGAAAGCAAAAAAACAAGAAAGATCAGCGATGGAAAAGAAAGAAAGAAAGGAGAATCATCGCCGAAGAAATATAAAGAAAAAAAAAATCCACGAGGAAAAAGAAAGCAAAAATTAAAAGAAAGAAAATCGAAAAAGAAGGCAAAGAAAGCAAAAAAACAAGAAAGATCAGCGATGGAAAAGAAAGAAAGAAAGGAGAATCATCGCCGAAGAAATATAAAGAAAAAAAAAAATCCACGAGGAAAAAAGAAAAGCAAAAATAAAAAAGAAAGAAAATCGAAAAAGAAGGCAAAGAAAGCAAAAAAACAAGAAAGATCAGCGATGGAAAAGAAAGAAAGAAAGGAGAATCATCGCCGAAGAAATATAAAGAAAAAAAAAATCCACGAGGAAAAAGAAAGCAAAAATTAAAAGAAAGAAAATCGAAAAAGAAGGCAAAGAAAGCAAAAAAACAAGAAAGATCAGCGATGGAAATGAAAAAAAGAAAGGAGAATCATCGCCGAAGAAATATAAAGAAAAAAAAATCCACGAGGAAAAAGAAAGCAAAAATTAAAAGAAAGAAAATCGAAAAAGAAGGCAAAGAAAGCAAAAAAACAAGAAAGATCATCGATGGAAAAGAAAGAAAGAAAATCGCCGATGAAAAAGAAGGCAAAGAAAAGCAAAAGAAGAAAGAAAGAAGCAAACACCAAGATCGACGATGAGAAAGAAAGAAAAGATTAAAGAAAGATCTGCGAGGAAAAAGAAAGCAGCAATTGAAGAAAAAAAGTAAATCGAAAATGAAAAAAAAAAGAAAGAAAGCAAAGAAAGAAAAAAAAAGAACGCAAAGAAAGAAAGATCAGCGATGGAAAAGAAAACAAAGAAAGAAAGACTGGCTAAAAGAAAGCTCGGAGATGAAATGAAAAGAAAGAAAATCGGCGATGAAAAAGAAGGCAAAGTTTAAAGATAAAGATAAAGAGAGAGAGAGAGAGAGAGAGAGAGAGAGAGAGAGAGAGAGAGAGCTACTTTCGCTGGTCCCCAAATTGTAGCCGTCTCTTCTATTTCAATAGCTTCATGTCTCGCACTTCCCGTCTGTGGAACTCCCTTCCTCTTACTTGCTTCCCTGATGGCTATAATCTTCAATGATTCAAATGCAATGTCAATCGACATCTTCAGATGCCTTGATCTAATTCCCCGTCCTTCTCTTCATCCTTTCCTCTATCACTCTCTGTCCATAGGCTTAGCTTCGTCTGATTTCCTCTCCGCCAGAATGAAGAGAATCGACAAGCAGAGTAAGAATTAATCGCTAACTTCTCTGTATTTACCCGAAACCTCTCCAGAAGGAGGGATGTAGCACAAGATCGGTTTTTAATGTGGGGCTTTCCGAGCGCGTATGCTCGGGCAAAAATTCCCCGTAGACCCCGCATAGACGGGGTCGGTCAGCTGTCTACCTCCCCAGACGAGACGCTGGCGTTCAGCATAGCCTCGTCTGTGTTCCTCTCCGCCGACAAGCAGAGTAACGATTGACATTTACCTAATCAATATTTATTGTACAAATGTACAAATAAGCCACATGGATAAAATTGTGATGGGAGAAGCTGGTCTTCACCTGTCTTATCGTCAGCTTAGCTAGCTTCACTTACTGAACAATCACCCGAACATTGTTTCTTTCACGAAAACATCTCATCCACACAACACTGCCATACGCATACACCTCAATGCCACATACACTCTAAGAAATCATACCTAATCCCCATATGTACAGTTTTTGTGGAGGGCTGGGTTGATAACGATCTAAAAATATATATCTCCAATGTCCATGATGTAAAGATATCTACACAACTAAACAAAACTAGTGTTAGTAACAAGCACCCCCATAGTCTAATCATGGCAGCGATAGCAGTTAACTAGGCGAAAAAATACTGTGGAATTAATAAAATGATTTCCATGCACCCTTTATACAATCACTCACACTAGCAATAGCATTCACACTAGCACTCGCAATAACATTCACACTCGCACTCACACTAGCACCCGCACTAGCACTCACACTAGCCCTAACAAACACGTGCGACTGATTCAAGTACACCTTATAAGGAAGTCCATCGATCTCGGCCGACATGCTTCAATGCATCCCAGATTTCTTCCTCTGTTTACGAACCCTCGTACCCAGCCGCTTGAGTCGCCTCGAGGCGTGGAAAGTCAAAGAAACAAGTGTCGAACTGATTCGGGCTCAGACCAAGTTCCCTGGCAAAAGATCCTAAAAATAAGATCGGAAAGCCTCACATACGCCATCGCTTGTAGTCATCCGGCAATGTGACGCTAGTGATATATCGATCTGCAATACCCCGAACTTCTGCTCGCAATTCAGCAGCCATATTTGTTGCCTCGGAAGACATCCTTTTTAATCTAGCCCTAACTACCAGAGCTTGATCCTTCTTGATAATTAAGGAGGCCAACTAGTTGCGGCTATTTTCCATTTATCTCCCGGTTTTATAACCATTTCTACTCTATATTCTCATGCCGTTTGCTCTGCTAATCAATCTCGGTTGAGTGGCTTCCTATAATCAGCGACAAACGACCTAATGGTAGCCTTAAGGTGAGCCCACCACTTATTCCCAACCACAGACCCCGTCAGTTCCCGCATTAGAGTTAGTAAAATCCGGCCATGTGTTGAATTTCCAGTAGCCAGACATGCTAATCGTAGGCTTATCTAAATTTAGACGAACCCGGACAAGCCTATGCTTCGAATAAACTATGGTATGATGACTTGGGCAGCCTAAGAGCCCTAAGTTGACTCTCCTAAGAGTCGGTCACTGCAGCTTGTACGCAATACCGAAGCCGGGCTTCCCCTAGTAATCTATGTCCAAACTACCTCCCGAGGGAATTCATTGATGAACCTATCGACAAAATCCAACGTCGATAAAGTCCCAAAATGGCTTTACATCCGGGTTGTTAGTACCCAATCTAGTGCCTGTGCGATCTATATCGGGATTGAAGATAGCATTCCAGTCATCCGCTAAAATTACCCGACGAAATATCGTCAGAAACGGATAGATTCGCCGAAAAAATGGCAGCCCGCTCCTTGGAGCCATTGGGCGCATAAACCCCAATGACACGAAATGCCTGATCTCTTATGGTAACGTCCACGACACAAAGCCTGCTCTCCAGATCCGTGAAGACAAGGGTTCAAACAACATCCAAAGAACGGTTCACCAGCCAAGACCCACCTAGAACGGCCATCATAATATGCTGATAAGAGGTCAAACCTCTTTTTCAATATATTATCATGGTCGCCAGAATGGGAACGGGTCTCTTGTACAACACATATATCCACTCCCAGGCGCTGAAGATCGTGATTAACCTCAGGCCCAGGACATTCAGACTGTCTAAAAAGCGTGACATTTTCAGATTTTATAGAGATGGCCGTCTGCCTAAAAACATTGTCAGCGTAAGGATACCGACGGCCTCACCCATTGACCCCTGGCCCATTTCATTCTTTATGTGACCGTCGATCGTGAGACCCCCGACATCCCACGGAAAAGTTAGCATAAGTGCTCTGTATAGCGAGGGGTGAACAAAAACTGGGACCCTCCCTGAGCAGAAATGCCTCAACTTTTTGGCTTCGTCGTTTTCTCAAATTGCAAGAGGGTTGGGAATATTGTCCAGACCTTTGACAGCATCTTCCACCATCACACATGTCTGCCGGGACCCCGAACCAGTCCTGATAACAGTAAGAACCCGCTTTGCGTCCGGAAAATTCTGCGGATCTTCTATGTCTTTATCGCCAAACTTCTGCATAGACAACAAATGCTTTAAGGCATGTATCCTGTTTCCATAGTTTTTAGCTCTTTCCATTTGGCTTGACGTCACCCGGCAGACATTTACTATACTTTATACGGTAATTTAGCCATTCTCCTTTTCTGTCGGGAGTCCAAAGATGGGCTTCTATGCCCCTTTTCTGAGTTTGCTGGTGGAGGTAATTGCGCAGGAGCGGAATACTATGATGCACTGGGAGTGGGCAACTTATTCATATGGGGTTGGGGGTTAGTGACCTACTCACTGCGGGAGAGCTTTTCTTGTGAGCTTGGGAAGTTGGGACACAGGCTGAGGGGCGTGGTACCCCCGCTGGTCCATTTTGATCATTTTGGTTGGAGGTTTGGGCACGTTTTCAAGCAGAGGGATTAGTTTTTTGGGGGTTAGGGTCAATGACCTGGTCATTGGAGGAGGGCTGAAATTTTCTTTGGGGAAGATGGCACGGAAGATGAAGGACGCGGTACCCCGACTGGTCTATGTTGCTTTTTCGCCTTCGAAGCGGGAATGGGGCTGTTAGTGTCCTTGCTCTTGTGTGCTTCAGGGGACTGAGATCCCGCAGCTTGGGGCTTACCTCTTGCTCTGCACACGACCTGCCATTCCTGCTTCTCTTCCACCTTCTTTTTGGCAGGCAATGCGGGCTCTGGAAGTGACCCAAACGGGACTTTTTGTCCACCAGTGCTGGCGGTAGGCAAGGCCATTACAAGCGCCGCGGAACAATTAGTTTCAGCTTGAGTGGGATTGAACTTAGGCGGGACTCCAGAGGCCTTCTTCTCTGGGCAGGAAAGGGCGAGATGACCAATCACGCCACACTTCCAACAATCTGGTTCCCCCCCCCCCGCGTCATGCTGACTGGGTAATTCTTCCTGTCTATCTCCAAGCTGTTGAGAAAGCATTTACGGTCCATTATCAACTCAAACTCCCACTCACCTGTTTCATACTGTGGAGTATCACTCACTAATTGATATACCCCTAAGTGATCTTCGAGAATATAACCAGGAATCTCATATACCGTCACCTTGGTCCTAAGCCGTTCTCAGTATTCTGTGCGGATGATACAACCTTTTGTGCTTAAATCACGAGACGTTGCATTCGCAAAGTCCTCTAGCTGATCTGAAAGAGAAAAAATGCCAGAAACTCCGTCAGCAGTCCTCTGTAATTGTTAACTAATCTCCTCCAATAAGAGGGAGTACTGTTTAAATATTCTTAGACCAGTCCATATTTGGAGGTGTTCAGCTACTCCACAACAGTAAAGAAGAAATTTTAAGGAAAATGGAAACAAAAAGGACACTTCTACTTGGAATCAGAAAGAGGCAGATGAAATCTTTGGGGCACTTTCTTCTTGATAAATTCATCCCAAGCAAGCCGATAATGCCATTAAAACGAATGGACTACTGGGAGTGAAATGGAATGAAAAGACTTTAAAAGAAACCAGAAATCCAATCCTAAACAGGAAGCAAGGGATACACCTCTACTCTTGTTCAAAAGGGAGGAATGTAAACCTTGCGATAGGCAAACCAATTTACTCCTATTGAAAAGAAATAGTAAAAAAAATTTAGACCTTAGGTGGAGACTTTAGATGGAACTGGAAACCCAATCCTAAACCGAAAACAAGGGATAAACTCCTATTCAAATAAAGAAGAGGAATGGGGAAAGGATGCTAAGAGAATTTGACACTCAGAGAACATAATGAAAGGAAGAAGGACAAGGATGTAGTTTATCGTCATACCCAGGACTAACTCGGCGCACCAATTCTAAACGCAAGCACTGATTAAGGTCACGCTACCTGTACATCCAAAAGAGCAAAAATGAGATCGTAAACCGAGAAATCCTAAGTCGAATTCGCTTTTAAATGTATTCATTTTAGAGACAAGCACTTAAATTGCGGTTCTTAAAATTCTTATTCTTAAATTGATGTTAAAATAATCAGCAAATTTCTGTAATTGTTTTATTAACTGGAAGAGAAAACACAGAATGTTCACAGTATGTAATTAACTGAAATTAGTCAGTTATTGTTCATATAATGACGTAAACATATCAGTAATTGCTAATAGATGAAATGCGCATTAAAACAGAGTTGTCGCCCTTGAATACAAACTTGTCAAATTTTAGACACATCTTGACAGAAAAAAATTATATTCAATTATCATATTTTATGGCATATAAGGCGCACTTTTTTTTTAACTAAAAATATCTTTTAAAATTCCTCTAGATCTTATATGCCATATGTAATTTTAAAATTCGCGATAGTCGGCCGAAATTACCTACCTAACAACTTCTATTAGCTTGAGTAACTTTCATATACCTCTTGTCATTATTTAAAAGGCTAGCATGCAGATTAAAAGTGTTATCACTATCTATAAAAGGCAGGATGTGTGTGTGTGTGTGTGTGTGTGTGTGTGTGTAACGAATGCACGGCCGCAATTTTCGACGGATTTGCACCAGAATTTACATGCACATGCTCCAAGTTAGCGGAAGGCCAAGACCGACTTTGCATTTCCCAACTCCCATCGATAGTGGAAATAATCGATTTTTCATGCTTCTACGGCAGTTTTCATGTAGTTTGCGGCCATTTTCGCCATATCCTGTCATCCACTAATCTGTTATTTTATTGTACAATCCCTACACTAAAATCTTCTCATTGTCTTTCTCTACCAGTAACTCATTGCGACTTAGTGGCATTATCGACATATCCTGTCTTCCTCTAACCTGTTATTTTCTTGTCCAGTCACTTCAATCAAAACTTCTCATTCTCTTTCTCTCCAATTAACTCATTGCGTCTTAGTGGCATTATCGCCATATCCTGTCTTCCTCTAACCTGTTATTTTATTGTCCAATCCCTTCACTAAAATCTTCTCATTCACTTTCTCTCCCAGTAACTCATTGCGTCTTAGTGACATTATCGCCATATCCTTTCTTCCTCTAACCTGTTATTTTATTGTCCAATCCCTTCACTAAAAACTTCTCATTCTCTTTCTCTCCCAGTAACTCATTGCGTCTTAGTGGCATTATCGCCATATCCTGTCTTCCTCTAATATGATATTTTATTGTCCAATCCCTTCACTAAAACCTTCTCATTCTCTTTCTCTCCCAGTAACTCATTGCGTCTTAGTGTCATTATAGCCATATCCTGTCTCCCTCTAACCTGTTATTTTATTTTCCAATCCCTTCACTAAAACCTTCTCATTCTCTTTCTCTCCCAGTAACTCATTGCGTCTTAGTGTCATTATAGCCATATCCTGTCTTCCTCTAAACTGTTATTTTATTTTCCAATCCCTTCACTAAAACCTTCTCATTCTCTTTCTCTCCCAGTAACTCATTGCATCTTAGTGGCATCATCGCCATATCTTGTCTTCCTCTAACCTGTTATTTTATTGTGCAATCCCTTCAGTAAAACCTTCTCATTCTCTTTCTTTCCCTGTAACTCATTGCGTCTTAGCGGCATTATCGCCATATCCTGTCTTCCTCTAAACTGTTATTTTATTGTCCAATTCCTCCACTAAAACCTTCTCATTCTCTTTCACTCCAAGTAACTCATTGCCTCTTAGTGGCATTATCGCCATATCCTGTCTTCTTCTAACCTGTTATTTTATTGTCCAATCCCTTCACTAAAACCTTCTCATTCACTCTCTCTCCCAGTAACTCATTGCGTCTTAGTGGCATTATCGCCATATCCTGTCTTCCTCTAACCTGTTATTTTATTGTGCAATCCCTTCACTAAAACCTTCTCATTCTCTGTCTCTCCCAGTAACTCATTGGGTCTTAGTGGCATTATCGCCATATCCTGTCTTCCTCTAACCTGTTATTTTATTGTGCAATCCCTTCACTAAAAACTTCTCATTCACTCTCTCTCCCAGTAACTCATTGCGTCTTAGTGGCATTATCGCCATATCCTGTCTTCCTCTAATCTGTTATTTTATTGTGCAATCCCTTCACAAAAACCTTCTCATTCACTCTCTCTCCCAGTAACTCATTGCGTCTTAGTGGCATTATCGCCATATCCTGTCTTCCTCTAACCTGTTATTTTATTGTGCAATCCCTTCATTAAAACCTTCTCATTCACTCTCTCTCCCAGTAACTCATTGCGTCTTAGTGGCATTATCGCCATATCCTGTCTTCCTCTAACCTGTTATTTTATTGTCCAATCCCTTCACTAAAACCTTCTCATTCTCTGTCTCTCCCAGTAACTCATTGCGTCTTAGTGGCATTATCGCCATATCCTGTCTTTCTGTAACCGTTTTTTTTGTCTTTTAACTTCGCTAATCTTCGCATTCTCTTTCTCTCCCAGTAACTCATTGCGTCTTAATGGCATTATCGACCTATCCTGTCTTCCTCTAACCTGTTTTTTTTATTGTCTTTTAACTTCGCTAATCTTCGCATTCTCTTTCTCTCCCAGTAACTCATTGCGTCTTAATGGCATTATCGCCATATCCTGTCTTCCTGTAACCTGTTTTTTTATTGTCTTTTAACTTCGCTAATCTTCTCATTCACTTTCTCTCCCAGTAACTCATTGCGTCTTAGTTGCATTATCGCCATATCCTGTCTTTCTGTAACCATTTTTTTTTATTGTCTTTTAACTTCGCTAATCTTCTCTTTCTCTTTCTCTCCCAGTAACTCATTGCGTCTTAATGGCATTATCGACCTATCCTGTCTTCCTGTAACTTGTTTTTTATTGTCTTTTAACTTCGCTAATCTTTCCATTCTCTTTCCCTCCCAGTAACTCATTGCGTCTTAGTGTCCATCTCGCCATATCCCCTCTTCCTGTAACCTGTTATGTTATTTCTTATCCCTTCACTAAATTCTGTTCATTCTCTCTCTCTCCCAGTAACTCATTGCGTCTTAGTGGCATCATCGCCGTTTCTTATCTTCCTGTAATCCGTTGTTTTATTGTACAATCCCTTCACTAAAGTCTTCTAATTCTCTTTCTCCCCAGTAACTCCTTGCGTCTTAGTGGCATTATCGCCATATCCTGTCTTCCTCTAACCTCTTGTTTTATTGTCGTTTCCCGTTACTAATCTTCTCATTCTCTTTCTATCCCAATAACTCATTGCCTTTTAGTGGCATTATCGACATATGCTGTCTTCCTCTCACCAGTTATTTTATTGTCCAATCCCTTCACTAAAATCTTCTATTCTCTTTCTCTCCCAGTAACTCATTGCGACTTAGTGGCATTATCGCCCTATCCAGTCTTCCTGTCACCTGTAATTTTCTAGTCCTTGTTTTTTTGTCCTTTCCCGTCACTAAATTTTACTCATTCTCTTTCTCTCCCCGGTAACTCCTTGCGTCTTAGTGGCATTATCGCCATCTTCTGTCTTACTGTTCCCAGTACTTTTATTTTCCTTTCTCCTCACTAAATTCTTCACATTCTCTTTCACACCCATTAACTTCTTTCCTCTTACTGGCATTATCGTCATCTTCCTTCCTGTAAGCTTTTCTTTTATTGTCCTTTCTTCTTCTCTTTCACTCTCAGTAACCCCTTGTAATGCTAGTAGCATTATCACCTTGTTTGGTGTGAAATATTTAAACAAGAACTATCACAACCTACTCTTTTCTTATTATACGTTGTTAAAATTCTTCCTTTCTAATTCCTGATCACAATGGCCTTTCCATGTCCCATTTTTTTATAAAACTTCCTTGTTGCTCACGATCTCTGTCTATGCTATTCTAAGCATTCTTCTACAATATCTCTGTTGCTCTTCCTAGGTATGACAATAAACTACATACTGTAGCAAATCTTTTGACAGTGTCGTCTTCAGAAGAGTGGAATGACCTCTTAAATGTTGTTGTTTCCAGTTCCACCCTGACCCGGGGTGATAACCCTTGTTAGGGCCCCAGCTATGAGCAAACAGTAAAGCCCCTAATTTAGAGTCAAATCTCAGTAAAAGTATTAATATATATTTTTGTATAAAAGAAAATACCAGCAGTAGAATTTTGAGAGAAAATTATTACCATTACCCAAGCTTCCAAGAAAATTAAATTTCGGAATTAAATGACCCATAAGGTGTTGATGTGCCGTGAAACAAACAAATTAATTAATCAATTATGATTAACGGCCACAATCTTCACAACGTTAGAAATATAGATCTCATCATTTTAGCGTGTTTTTTCTTGCAGTTCCGGTTCGTGGAACTCTTTTCCTGTTTCTTGCTTTCCAGTAAACTTTGATCTAAAATATAAATGCACTGACAATCGCTATCTTTCGTCTTCTTAATTCTTGTTCTTTTATTGTTCTCTTTGCTTAATAATTTATTTTTTTCTTTCTTACATTCTTTCGTACTCAGTAACATTATAAGATATGCGAATCATACAATTATGATAGCAGACACGGAAAAAAAACTACAAAAAAAAGTCGTATTCTACACTTTCTTAAATCAAAATTTATTTCAAAAGACGACTTCAACAAAACTAAAACATAAAACACATATATCACAGCCTCTAGTAATCATGTCCACAGAGACATGTTTTGGCACAAATCTGGGTATCATTTAGTCGAAGATGTCTAAGTGTGATTGAAGCTAAAGGGCTTCACACTAAATATTAAATAATTCCAATATTCTCTGTCATTTTTGATTATTTTGTTATTTTTTCAACCGTTCTGATCATTTTGGCCGCCATAGGTTTTGCAGTAAATCACTTAATCATCCATGACTTTTGTATTATCCTCTCAAATTACACCAAAATCCTAGAGAATAACTAATAATATCGTATTTATTGGCTGTGAAAATTATAGGATATAAAACAACTTTGATAAAAACTTATACCTACTTTTCTGACGAAAACATTGCCGTTTTTAACATTTTGACCGCAACTGTATATTACTTCAAAGCTCCTTAGAAAATTAAATTTCAGCTTTAAATGACCCATAAAGTATTGATGTGTCGTTAAACAATCTAAGAATTGTAATAAAATCTTGAATTATCTACCACTAAAATACTTACCTTATTTACAGCTTGAGAATTAATAAGGGGTTTAATATTGACTCCTTAATGAAGTCCATTACCAACAATTAACTGATTTTTTATTGCTTCAGCTAGACTTTTCACAAATGCTTCATAGATGCCTTCATTAATCAAAATTCGATTAGGACAAATTCAGTAATAGGAAAAGTGAATTAAAGAAAGATTAAAACATTTTAGTAAACTTGAAATAAACTAGTTTAAAAACAATCTTGTGTTTCACACTTCATATTGACAAATGTTTACTGTATTCCCCAAATGGTATAAGTATTATTTATTGATGTAAGTAATTACTTATTCAGGTTTTGTAAATACCACATAGTTTGAAGGATTAGCAAGAACGAACGTAAAACATGGTTATTAACATGAAAGAACTATTTGATGACATTAATCTATATAATATCCTGCAATGTTTTTAAAAATCAAATTGTATTAGAAAATACGACTTCAACAAAACTACAATATAAAACACACATATAATCGCCTCTAGTAATCATGTCCAGAGAAACATGTTTTTGCACAAAAGCTGAGTATCAATTATTATATATTACTTTAAGAAAATTAAATTTCGGCGATAAATGACCCATAAGTCATTGAAGTGTCGTTAAACGATTGATTGACTGGTTTAACGACACATCAATTCCTTATGGGTCATTTAAGGCCGAAATTTAATTTTCTTAGGAGCTTTGAAATAATATAATAATAAATAACACTCAGCTTTTGCGCATATACATGTTTCTCTGGACATGATTACTATATGTGTGTTTTATATTGCAGTTTTGTTGAAGCCGTATTTTGGAATATAGTTTTGATATGTCCCGGGAAGGGATATATTTGATCGAAGTAGCTAAGTAGTTTTGGCTACTGTAACCAAGTAGTACACAGTAGCAGTAATCGACTGGTACTCGTTGTAGTCGCAGGTAATATGTGTAGACCAATAGAATAGCCAATGGTGTCGCCATAGACTTAAACTCTGTCATACCTACACGTCCGTCTGTATTTATGACGGACACCAGCCAATCATATTCCAGTGAGGGGGAACTCAGGTGTATGCATATTCCATTATATCAAGTTTGATTTTAAAAAAATCTGTAGAATATTATATTTTCTGCAGTTTTCTTTCTGTGTCTGCTATCAACATTGTGTCATCATATCTCAGATGCCTCACTTTGCCTCTTCGTCTGTGAGGTAATTGCTCAGCCTCAACTGCCATATAGCTAGATTGATATTACATAAGATTTCGGCAATCTTTTCTTTGCTAATAACAAAATATTCCTCTTTCATATTTTAATGCGTTTTCGAACTTCTTTGTCGAATTAAATTTGTTTATCTATATTTCTGAGATGAGGTATTATGTACAGTATTTACATTAGTCGGACTATTGTCCCCATCTTTGTCGCCATATTTGTCACAACGTTTCGGCCGTTGTACGCTCCGGCCTTCTTCAGGTGGTTGGAATTTCGAACTGAACCCTTTATTTCGATCGCTGGGGTAGACTGTTCTAATTCCACGTGCCATGTTTGATGGATGTCAGTTATCAGTTATCTCCTGCTAATTTTCCCTCTGAAAGTTCTCCACTGCCTTAACCAGGAATTGAACTCACCTTCTTTGGGTCTGTCACTGGATCTAACCAACGCCTTTATCCACTGTGCCATGTGTCCTAAAGGGTTCAGTTCGAAATTCCAACCACCTGAAGAAGGCCGGAGCGTACAACGGCCGAAACGTTGTGACAAATATGGCGACAAAGATGAGGATAATAGTCCGACTAATGTAAATACTGTAAATTTGTTTACTTTTATTTATTTTTTTAAAGAAAGAACGATACACTTTCCGCTTTGATAAACCGTGTTAGTGTGCACTGAAAGAAATTTTAGTTTGAATAATAAAATAATATATTGCATGAGATCGAATCAACATTTGTCAGCGATGTGAAATTTTCCGATATAAACAGATACGGCAATAAAAGCCAAATCGGCCGGATGTAATTGTGAAAGATTTCCTAGAAGAATAAAAGCGCGTGCTTATTGGATTGAACAATCCCTGTTGATGCAAACATTTCTGTCAAATTGATCCACAAGTTAAGCACAAGAATCGAGAAACTGAAATTCAGAAGATGTGGCGTCTCAAAACTCAGTCCCCTTTTTTTTTATTCGCACCTCGAACTATTTCCTAAATTGAGGAAGATTATTTTCCAAATTCCCTGATAAACAGAGGGTTACGGTTGAAATCCAAAGAATTGCACTCATGAGTACTTGCCACAGCCTTGGGAAAGTTTTATCAATGTGAATATACTACTGAAATTTGCATGCACATTCTCAGATATATTCACAGAAGCGTACATATTTGCATACACATTTTCATACAGTCACAAAATCCTACACATTTGCATACACATGCTTATATATTCACAGAACCCTACACATTGGCATACACATTTTCATATAGTTACAAAATCCTACACATTTACATACACATACTTATATATTCACAGAACCCTACACATTGGCATACACATTTTCATACAGTCACAAAATTCTACACATTTGCATACACATACTTATATATTCACAGAACCCTACACATTGGCATACACATTTTCATATAGTTACAAAAGCCTACACATTTCCATACAAATACTTATATATTTACAGAACCTTACATATTTGCATACACATTATTATAGATTCCCAGAACCTTACACATTTGCATACACATTATTATAGATTCCCAGAACCTTACACATTTGCATACACATTATTATAGATTCCCAGAACCTTACACATTTGCATACACATTATTATAGATTCCCAGAACCTTACACATTTGCATACACATTCTCATATATTCACAAAACCCTACACATTTTCCAATGATTTCTTATATTTTGAATGGCTTTTCCATGAGTTTTCCTGAAATTTATAACAATGGACTAATTTTAGACTTACAGTCTCTTCATTTAATATGTTTACACATTTTAACTGTTCATTTTAACTTACACATTTTAATCAAAGTTTACACCAATATACAAAATAATATGACGTCACATGATTAAGAAAATTCATGCTGGTAAGATCAGCTTCATATTCAACCAACGACATCAACAATCGTGATCAGCTGATGGTGATCCCTTGGGATTTCAGGGTGAAACCTGAAGACAACTCATAAAACAAACAACCAGACTCAAAACACGACAATAACAACAACAACAATAATAATAATTTAAATAACAGTAAGAATTTAAATAATAATAATAATGTATAGCTGACCACTCGTTTTTGAGATGCCCGTCTACTAGAATGGCTAACCAATCCCTATTACAGACGCTTGCTCAGGCACATCTGTGTTTGTTCAACACCCACAGAGCCAACCTGTGGTTTATACTGCAACTATGCTGGGAAGACCTTAGTTACAGTTTCTGGGAGAGAGCGTGTTATCTAGCGTGATCAACAATTTGAACAAGGCTAGCACGCTCATGCCCTCGACCATGATGACTTGTGACTTCGTCCTAGCACAGCTATTGACGACCACCAAGAGTTCCGTCTACCCATTTTCACTCACAAGGCTTGGGTCAACCCCTGGTATGATTGTCAGACACGCTGGGATCGACCCCTCCAGTCCAATAACATCAGGAAGTTTCCTTCCAGTCGGATCAACCTTGGTGAGATACGAACCCGGGTCTTATGGTCAGAATAAGAACGTTCTAACCACTCGGCCAAGTTCCCATCATCATAATCATCATCATAATAATAATAATAATAATAATAATTAACCAAATTCTTCTCTTGCGAACATTTCTTTTAATAACAATATAAAAATAATTCAGCAGACGATGTTATTTTATTTATATGGTAAATGGACTTTTGGCGATTTTCCTAGTTTCCGTCGTTCGATACTGTGCGTCTGAAGAATGCCGCTTTTATCGCAGTTACAATAGGTTGTCAGACTTTTGGCTAAGATCAAAGTGTAGTACCTGTTATTTTCGGCTTAATCTGATTCTCTGTCTGCATTTCTATCTTCCCTTCTTTCTTTCATTTTTTGTTCATTTTTTCTTCTTTCCGCGCGATGAAATCGGAATAGTCGATTATTTATGAGATTCTGGCAAGGCGTAACGGTCGTGCGAACTAACGAAGGGAGGATCAAGTACAATAATAATAATAATAATAATAATAATGATAAAGACCAATCAAAGCTAATCGCCCTGATAACGTGATTAGAGACCGCAAAGACAAAACGCGCCTCCTTATTGACATGGCAGTCCCCCTTGACTGCAATGTATCTTTGAAGATCTTCAAAAAAAAAAAAAAACTATCAAAATACAAGGACCTTGAAATCGAAATCTCAAAAATGTGGCACATAAGGCCATTAACGATTCCAGTTGTAGTTGGAGCCCTCAGATTGATGTGAAAAGATTTCAGTAGACTCATTAAAGGAATCTCTTGTAGTCCATGCTTTAAAGAAATAGAAAAAATGTTCTCATAAAGACAGCCCACACCTTACGAAGTGCTTTATCAGTAAAATATGTGTGATTTTTTTTCAAAACTGCTCAGTGGAAAAATATCATTTTTGAACTTAGGTTTCAGGTAGGGACCCAGAAAGAAATGTGTACACACCAGAAACCAAAGGAAATAATAATAATAATAATAATAATAATAATAATAATAATAATAATGATAATAGCTACAAAAGTTAATTCAGGTAAAAATGTAACAAATGAAAGTGCTCAGACGAACTACATTCCTTAGTTCCACCAGTCCTAACCTTCACGGCTAAGACCCGCCATGCCACGCCCATTGTAGCGAATCACCCTCATTCCCTTCGTTTTCCATTGGTGAGAAGTAAGTTCCACTTGAGTAACTTCTTTCCAGGAACAACTGACTTGTGGTACCAAAGGTTGCATCTCCGATCACTACAGTGTTAACCTGTTCAAGTCTAGGTTTAATTGTTATCTTCCCCGCATACGCTGTGCCGCTTACTCTGTGAGTCTCTACCTCGAGTGTCTCTCAGGCCTTGTGATGAACATCACTGTATAAAAATAAATCTCTGCCTAATCATTTTCAAGGATTTTATTATTTTATGTTCAATAATAGTTTCTGCAGGAATAATAATAATAATAATAATAATAATAATAATAATAATAATGAAACTGAAATCTCAAAAATGTAGCACATGAGAGCCACAATAATTCCAGTTGTATTTGGAGCCCTCAGATTGATTGGAAAAGATCCCTATAGACTCACTGAATGAATCCCTGGTTGGCCATGCTTTCACGAAATGCAAAAACTGTTCTCACAAGTACAGACCGCACCTTATGAATGTAAAATATGTGCAATTTTTTTTTTTCAAAACTAATCAGTGGAAAATGTCATGTTGCCATTTTTGACCTTAGGTCTCTGGTTGGGACCCGGAAAGAAATGAGTATACACCAGAAATCAAAGGAAAATAATAATAATAATAATAATAATAATAATAATAATAATAATGAAATCTCAAAAATTTGGCACAGGAGAACATCAACCAGTTGTAGTTGGAGCGCTTGGATTTGATTGGTAAAGATTCCAATAGACTTATTGAAGGGATTCCTGGCAACCCATGCCTTAAAGAAATACAAAAAATTGTACTCACGAGTACAGCCCACACCTTACGAAGGGCTTTGTCTGTAAAATATGTGCGATTTTTTTTTTCAAAACTGCTCATTGGAAAATGTCATGTTCCCTTTTCTGACTTTAGGTCTCTGGTTGGGACCCGGAAAGAAATGAATATACACGAGAAACCAAAGGAAATAAAACAACAACAACAACAACAATAATAATAATAATAATAATAATAATAATATTTACAACAACAACAATTACAATAATAATAATAATAATAATATTTACAAAACAACATCATCAACAACAACAACAATAATAATAATAATATTTACAACAACAACAATTATAATAATAATATTTACAAAGACCACAACAACAACAACAATACTACTACTACTACTACTGCAATAATAATAATAATAATAATATGTGGCATATGGGAACATCAACAATCCCTATTGTATTTGGAGCCCTAGGACTGGTTGGAAAAGATTGCAGTAGATTAATTGAAGGGATTTCTGGAAGTCCATGCCTCAAGGAGATACAAAAAATTGTTCTGACAAGTACAGCCCACACTTTACGAAGGGCTTTATCTATGTAATATTTTTTTTTTTTTTTTTTGTCAGTGGAACGTGTCATGATGCCATTTCTAACCTTAGGTCTCTGGGCGGGATCCGGAAAGAAATGTGTAAACGCCAGAAATCAAAGAAAATAATAATAATAATAATAATAATAATAATAATAATAAATATGATCATAATAATAATAAACCGTAAGGCAAGTAATCGTAATAATAATAATTAATAATAATACAACGGATGTAATTGTGAATATAAAAATTGTATAGGCGAATAATTACACTACAATGTCTCTTTGGATTAAGATGTATTTTCAACTTTATTTTCTTTTCTATTTTTCAAGACAGAAAATTAAGCAAATTTATCTCAAACACCTGAAAGAGATGTTATTGATGAGTCAATGTGTTGGGGATTGCTGGAGGAATCCCCAAAACTTCAAAATACAAAGACCTAAATTGAAATTCAAAAAATGCGGACACGACAACATGAACGGAATTTAAAAATGGAACAAAACAACCATTGGTGAAACCCCAGTGGATGAAAATTGTCTTGCAGGGACACACTAAGTTTGGCTATGTAACGACCAACGGTAAAAAAAAAAAAAAATTAACATGAAATGTGGCCATAAAACAACACAGGTTGGTCTTTGGAGCAGGTGCCACAGAAATCGAATGATGATGATGGCCCAGGTTTTAATAATTTTAATCTTTCATAATTGACATTTCTAATAATAAAAAAAGAAAAAAAAAACCGTGTCAAGTTCTTGATAATTGTGGAAGGGTAATCAAGGTCATCTTTTGACATCGGGCCTAATTGGCGAGTAATTGATGGTTAACGTTTTTTCAATACTTTTTCAAGACTTACAGTTTCTCGGAGATTTATTGATGAGTCGAGGGACTCCCCAAAAATTAATTCAAAAAAAAGCCCGGTCTGCTTTGTTTCTATTGAGGCAAAACAGTTTTCTGTTAATGACCAACGGTAACGGGTCAAGGTTGGTCATTGGAGCAGGTAAATGAATAACTTCGCCCTCCATTTTTATCTTTCAACGACATTCGTTCACTCGAAAAAAAAAAAAAAAAAGAAAAAAAGTATCTGATACTCGTGGAGGAAAGGTCGAACACGGGCCTTTCGGTTTTCGTTTTCTCCCATGTCCCATTTGACCCTTAGACGAAAAAGCCCGGTCTGCTTTGTTTTTAATATCTGTCAGTTTTCTGTTAATGAGTGTCCATCCCCCTTCAGACGAACATAGCGATTCGTCACAACAAGTCCATATCTTTTCGAATATCACGGCTTTTCGTTTTCTTTTTCTCCCATGTCCCATGACCCTTCAGACGATCATAGCTCTTCACAACTTCCTATCTTTTAATATCTGTCTTTTTTCTTTTAAGTGCCATCCCCCTTCAGACGATCATAGCTCTTCACAACTTCCTATCTTTCAATATCTTTTTCTTCTATGTGCCATGTTCCTTCAGACGATCATAGCTCTTCACGACTTCCTATCTTTTAATATCTTTTTTCTTCTATGTGCCATGTTCCTTCAGACGATCATAGCTCTTCACGACTTCCTATCTTTCAATATCTGTTTTCTTCTATGTGCCACGTCCCTTCAGACGATCATAGCTCTTCACAACTTCCTATCTTTTAATATCTGTCTATATTTCTGGGCACGTTGCTGATTGGTTCGAACGTTCGCTTTTTTGCGACTCCGGTTCGAATCGCACCAGGGTCGATTTTGTCAGGGAGGCAATCCCAGCGGGCGGCACCTTTGGAAAGAGCCTGAAAACCATACGACGAGTTGAGCCAATCCTTGTGAATGAAACTGAATAGACGGAACTTTTGGTGCCGTCGATGGCTATATTAGCACGAAGTCACAAGTCATCGTGACCGAGGATTTGAATCTGCTGGCCCTGTTTAGATTGTTGATCTCGCTAGATAACATGCTATCTCTCAAAACCTGTAACTAAGGTCCGTTCAGAATAGTTGCAGTATAAAAAACAGGTTGGCTCTGTGGGTGTTGAACAAACACAAAATACGCCTGAGTAAGCATCTACAATAGGGATTACGAGTGGCCAGCCATTAACGTTAACGTACATTTCTGAGATGAGGTATTGTAATTATTTACACTATTTACATTGTTCGGACTATTGCCAATTTCACGACGTTTCGATCGCTGTACGCTGTGAACTTCTTCAGGTGATTGGAATTTCGAACTGAGTCCTTTATTAGATTGTTCTAGTTCCTATCTTTTATACTTATATGTAGATTTTGCTCCTCTTCCAATTGTTCCAAGAATTACAACTCGGAATAAAGATTTCTAAAACAGAAACTACAATCTAGAATTGGAGTGATAGCGCATACCCTAAATCCGTCATAAAAATCAGGATGTGTTATTAGTAAATACTCAACATTTCAGATACCTCGGTAATGGGTCAGTTATAACAAATTTTTGTATGGGAGATAAGGAAATTGAACACTGCGCTAGGGATAGTTTCTCACACTACCGTAAATTGCCACATAACCAAAACATTATCCTAAAAACTCGTGTCATGTTTTAAATAGACTCGTGAGGTCGACACTTTCATACGCGTGTCATACATGGTGTCAAACCCGTTAAGAAATATCTAAACTCCCAGCTATATACAGCCGCTTTCTAAGTTCAATGGTTAAAAATGGCTTTGAGCGTGTGAAGCCGGTGTGTCTAAGGGGAGATCGCACTTCTAAGAAACATGTAAACTGGCGCTACGGAATCAGACAATCAAAAAAACAAGGTAAACCAAATACCAGAAAACACTCCACTAGAGGACTTTCAACAGCAGCAAACTGCTAAAATGTATCTCACATCTAAGACGAAAAGAAAATCAAGATGATCATATTCCACACTACTTCAAACAAAAGATTAGGGAAGGAAACTCTCATCACTAATGGAAAGAGTGATAACAGCTACTGGACTTGAAAAACTTATTTTCCTGAAAAAAAAACTTTTATAAATTTCAACCGACGGTAGCGCTGGTTGCTCGGCCAATGAATGTCGAATGTTTCCTTATAAAGAAACGGTTAATATTACCATTGTCATTATTTATGTTCCGCTGACCTGAGATGGAACAAATACATTGAATCAATAGTTTCATCTACCGCAAGGAAATTTGGTTCTCTGTGTCGCGCTAGAAAGTTTTTCTCGCCCGAGTCCATCCTTCAAATCTATAAATCAACCATTCGCCCTTGCATGGAATACTGCTGCCATATATGGTCTAGAGATCCCGCTGCTCGTCTTAAGCTCCTCGACAAAATCCAGAGATGGATATTCAATGTGGTTGGCCCTGATCTAGCATCTCGTTTACAGTCGTTCTCTCAAAGACTTGCCGTCGCCTCCCTCTGTTTTTTCTACAAATACTTTCAAGGTAACTGCTCCGACGAGCTACTTTCGCTGGTTCCCAAACTGCATGAATTTAAGCGTGCTACTAGGCTGGCATCTCAGTCCCACCTTTTCACTGTCGAAAAGGTTCACTTCAGCCGTCTCTTCTACTCTAATAGCTTCATGTCTCGAACTTCCCATCTGTGGAACTCCCTTCCTCTTACTTGCTTCCCTGATAGCTATAATCTCCAACTATTCAAATGCAATGTCAATCGACATCTCCAGATGCCTTGATCTTTTCCCCGTCCTTCTCTTTAACCTTTCCTCTATCACGCCTCTTTACTCTCGCTCCCGCTGCCGCTGGCATGCTAGTTGCACTTCCGCCTTGCTTGGCGTGAAATGCTTAAAAAACCCATTCACTCAAACACATTATGTAGGCTTCTCGCTGTTTCTCCCTTTATTCAATACTAGCAGTAGAGCCCGGCGTTACCTGGGGATGTAACAGTAAGAGATAGATCAAGTATCGACCATCATAAAGACTGAAAAATAAAATTGACAAAGATTATTGTTTAAGGTTGACGGACACGCATGTCTTAATTAGTTTTTTTTTTTTTTTTTTTACGAATTGATCAAACCCAAACTCAAACAAAAACATTGTTTTCAATCGTTATGAGTCTATCGATTGAATAGAATTTTATTATAAACAATTGTCTTGTAAATGGATTTTTTTAAAGCATTCTGAATGTAAAAATAAAGAAAACAGTGTGCAAGACAATAAGAAACACTACCTGCCAAAAAAAAAAGTGAAGTTTTGTTGAAATCGGTTGAAAAATGTAGGAAATCTGATCCCATATATAAACGAACACACACACGCATAAACAACCTGGGTTTATAATAAATATAACTCGATATGAGTTGTCCCCCTTTCATTCACGCAATGCCTCTTAATCGTGTTTTCAAATTGATTTCGTGCAAAAACAATTGTTTTTCCAATTTTTTGGCGCTGTCAGAACCACCGAAAGGTAATTTTACGTAGTCCTGTGAAGTTTTGTTGAAATCGGTTGAAAAATGTAGGAAACCCGATCCAATATATAAACGTACAGACAGACACACACACACACACACACACACAACCTGGGTTTTATAATAAGTATGATGTCAATGACTGTTAAATTCGCCAAGCCTTCTTTCCTCTATATATGAGACTTTGAAATTTCGACTGTTTCTTTTTGGTATACGTTTCCTTGTAATTCTTACTTTCCTTAAAACGTTGCTCACCTGTCCTGTCCATGATATTCTCGGCATTATTCGATTGAATCACACCTCTATCACGTCAAGTCTCTTCTTCTTCTGTGAGGAGATTGTCTAACATTCTCTGCCCTACAGAAAATCGCTTATTACATCGCAGTCCAGCCCTCTTATCTTTGTTTCTAACCACATTTTTCTTTCTCTTAATATTTACTTCAATGTTTAATGTCTTTTCTTTTCATTAAAGTTTTCTCACCTTCTTTCACTCTCAGTAACACCTTGAGTTTCAGTGGCATTATCGCCTTGCTCGGGAGGAAACCATACACACACACACACACACACACACACACACACACACACATATATATATACCGGGGTTGATAAGACAAATTATATTTTCGTCAGTTGAAATAAGCTTATTCCTCATATGAGGTGATTTGGGATTTTATTGTGTATTAATTATTTGCTCTGTAATAATAAATACATTGAGCTCTTTTTGTGGATCGGTTTTAATATTTTATATTACTAGGATCCACTTGGATTATATGCCAACGGACTTTTACCTTTACTATATATATATATATATATATATATATATATATATATATATATATATATTGTATATGCGCTGGACTTATTGGAAACGCTCAATACCAGTAATAGACCTAACAAACTTATATCCATGCTACTCAATATATATATATATATATATAAAGAGAGAGAGAGAGTAATTTTCCGAGCGTAGTTTAGATGTGGCACAAGGCCGAAAGTATGAGGCACACAGTGAGGATCGAACTCACTACTCAGTCGTAATTGTTCTAGCGAGACAAGCTTGCTAACCATCACACCGTCTCGGGGTGTACAATGATTTTTTAAGCGTATTCTAGACATGGCTCAAGACCGAAACTATAGGTCACCTAGTGAGGATCGAACTCACTTTTCAGTCGTAACTAATCTAGTGAGACAAACTTTCTGACCATTACACCACCATTTCGGGCCCATGGTGTTTTGGAAATTTCGACTGTCTCATTCTGATTGTAAGTATACGTTTCCTTGTAATTCATACTTTTAGAAAAAAAATGTTTTAAGAGAAACAGAAGGAAAATAACGCTTTATTTTCGCACGCTAACCCGTGAGGCCAAATGACAATTAGAAAGACTGTGATTCTACAGTAAAAATTCTCAAGTTAAAAATACAACCTAAAGAAGTACGGAAGACCAACAGTGCGATAATCAAGATTTTTTTTTTTTTTTATTGATGTTTAAAACTAAATTTTCTTTTACCTTACATAGTAAATAGCTTAAGAATAATTCTTTTATTTTATACGCTTTTATTAAACATAGTATAATTAATAATTTAAAAAAAAAAATACTGACTGAATGGGAAATATGAAATTAGATTAAAAACCATAATACTTCTTAGATACTAAATAGTCGTCAGTCAACGCGAGATATCAGAATTATTTCCTTTTTGCACATCCATACCAAAAATTCTCTAACACCTGTAAAAACATTTGGGGCGAACACACTCCAGATTAAAAAAGTACACACGCGTTATCGAAACGGTGGTGTAACGTACATCACCCACGCTACCAATATTTTTACAAAAATTCTTTTTAATAAAAAAAGTAATTCAATAAAATATGCTTTGATTAATGAATGAGTCCTGGAAATTTCATTTGAAATGGATAATTCTCTGATTTTTGGCCAACATTTTAAAACAGGCAGGGTTGAGGCAGTGGCGTAGCTAAGGGGAGGCGAACCGCCCCAGGTACCAGCACAGGAGGGGGTGACACAATGTCATCCCCAACAAAATTTTTCAACCAGGTTAAGGTGCCAAAAATAGTCTGAAAAAAGTGGTGGAGACACAGGGTTTCGCAGGCGGGCATATGAACCCCCAGAAATAATTTATGACCCACCCAGTTTTGTCCTCCCGTCAGAAATTTTCTAATAAATTGTCGGGAAATTTGTGAGTAGGAAAAATAGCAATGTTTTCAGCTTTCATGTGTTTCCGTTGCTACAATCTTGGTTACTAACAAGAGACATTGTTGTAACATTATCGGACGATATGGTGTTTTAACTCTGCATCATTAATAACACCAAAGCGAAATACGAAGCCAAAAGTGCTACAATCTCAGTCTTGCCTGTGTATCAATTCGCTGAGATACAATTTTCCATTGAGTGAGCGATATACTTTTGAATATATCTACTAGTGTTGGGACGAACAAGAAAACATTCATTCTAAGACCATAGTATCGAATGTCATTCTTTTGTGTATTGCCGTGTTTTGTATTTAGTTGTTCTGAAAGTGAACAGTTGCATTTTAAAAATCTTTTGATTTGAACTGATTATTTTGTGGTATTGGATTTTGTCTTGGATCATACATGTAAACAGTAACGTACCGGTCAGTAGAGTAAAGTAGAGGTAGAGCATGTATGAAAATTTACCTACAGCTAACCAGGGTGAATCGGGGTCATTGGGGTGATATTAGAGCGGACCACCCCGGGTGACGTTTACTCTAGCTACGTAACTGGGTCGAGGTTTTGCTTTTATTGAGGAAAGAAGTATCAATTTTGGCGGTACCTGCGTTAAAACAAATCAACACTTGTTCAGTTATTTAGTATCGAAAACTTTCTTTTTATAAGTTTTATGCGCAGGAATAATTAAATATCAGTCGTATATATTTAAGGCTATAAGCATCTACCCGGTTCGTATATATTTCTAAGCATAGATTAGATGTGGCACAAAGCTGAAAGAATGGAGCATCCAGTGGGAATCGAACTTACTTCTTTATTTGCCGCGTCCATTCAGGACGTAGGCGATCATGGCTCTCCACAATTTCCTGTCCTTTGTAGCCCTTAATAAATTTTGTCTTCCTGTTATTTCTTCGAAACTCTACTCAAGCTTTAGCTCAAGATGACTTAGTAGGTTATGCATTGTTTTCCTCTGTCCATCTTGCCTTCAATCTGTCATGTGAGTATCAGATTTTCTAAGGCCACTTTCCTCGTTATATACCCCAGAAACTTCAACGGTCTCTTTGATGTTAAGTATTAGTTTCCTTTTTGTTTCCATTTTAGCTCTAAAACTTCGTTGTTGCTCACATCCTCAGCATCCTTCTGTAGAACCAAATTTCTGCTGCTTCAAGTCTCTTCTTCTTTTCCGATTCATGGTATTCTCTCTTCCCGATGTTAAGTATAAGTGTCCTTTTTGTTTCCATTTTCTCTAAAACTTCGTCGTTGCTCACATGTTCGGTCCATGGTATTCTCAGCATGCTTCTGTAGAACCACATTTCTGTTGCTTCAAGTCTCTTCTTCATGTTCGATCCATGGTATTCTCTCTTCCCGATGTTAAGTATAAGTGTCCTTTTTGTTTCCATTTTCTCTAAAACTTCGTCGTTGCTCACATGTTCGGTCCATGGTATTCTCAGCATGCTTCTGTAGAACCACATTTCTGTTGCTTCAAGTGTCTTCTTCATGTTCGATCCATGGTATTCTCTCTCCCGATGTTAAGTATAAGTGTCCTTTTTTGTTTCCATTTTCTCTAAAACTTCGTCGTTGCTCACATGTTCGGTCCATGGTATTCTCAGCATGCTTCTGTAGAACCACATTTCTGTTGCTTCAAGTGTCTTCTTCATGTTCGATCCATGGTATTCTCTCTTCCCGATGTTAAGTATAAGTGTCCTTTTTGTTTCCATTTTCTCTAAAACTTCGTCGTTGCTCACATGTTCTGTCCATGGTATTCTCAGCATGCTTCTGTAGAACCACATTTCTGTTGCTTCAAGTCTCTTCTTCCTGTTCCATTCATGGTATTCTCTCTTCCCGATGTTAAGTATAAGTGTCCTTTTTGTTTCCATTTTCTCTAAAACTTCGTCGTTGCTCACATGTTCGGTCCATGGTATTCTCAGCATGCTTCTGTAGAACCACATTTCTTTTGCTTCAAGTCTCTTCTTCATGTTCGATCCATGGTATTCTCTCTTCCCGATGTTAAGTATAAGTGTCCTTTTTGTTTCCATTTTCTCTAAAACTTCGTCGTTGCTCACATGTTCGGTTCATGGTATTCTCAGCATGCTTCTGTAGAACCACATTTCTTTTGCTTCAAGTCTCTTCTTCATGTTCGATCCATGGTATTCTCTCTTCCCGATGTTAAGTATAAGTGTCCTTTTTTGTTTCCATTTTCTCTAAAACTTCGTCGTTGCTCACATGTTCGGTCCATGGTATTCTCAGCATGCTTCTGTAGAACCACATTTCTGTTGCTTCAAGTCTCTTCTTCATGTTCCAGCCATGGTATTCTCTCTTCCCGATGTTAAGTATAAGTGTCCTTTTTGTTTCCATTTTCTCTAAAACTTCGTCGTTGCTCACATGTTCGGTCCATGGTATTCTCAGCATGCTTCTGTAGAACCACATTTCTGTTGCTTCAAGTGTCTTCTTCATGTTCGATCCATGGTATTCTCTCTTCCCGATGCTAGGTATAAGTGTCCTTTTTGTTTCCATTTTCTCTAAAACTTCGTCGTTGCTCACATGTTCGGTCCATGGTATTCTCAGCATCCTTCTGTAAAACCACACTTCGTTGCTTCAAATCTCCTCTTCCTCTTTGCGGATGTCTTCCATCATTCATTGCCATACAGGAGGACAGATATCACGTAACAGTTTAGAACTCTTTTTAGGTTAGCCTTTTGGAATGCTTCCTTGGCTACTCAGTCGTAATTGATCTCGCGATACAAGCTTGCTAACCATTATACCACGCCGGCCAGTTACACTCTCATAGTGTTTTGACCCCAGTTTTTATGGAGGATATCTGTTTGCCCATAGCTGAGACCCTAACAGGTGCTACTACCCTGGGTCAGGGTGGACCTGGGAACACCAGCAATTAAGAGGTGGTTCCACGCATCTCAAAACCTCCCGATCAGAGGCCTGGCTGCTGAATGTAGTTTATCGTCTTACCCAGGACGGACACCACGCCGAAGTGACTTAGGTTCATATATAGTTTAATACAAGACGTTCATATTTTCAATCTATAACCATTTATATTGCTCAGACATAGGTAAATAGTAGGCGTTATACTTGTATACATACATATTTATTTGGTTCGGGTAAATACTGAACGTTTATATTTGAGTTTATAAGCATTAACTTGGTTTGGGGATAGGGTCGTTTGATATTTGAGTCTGTAAGCATTTGCATAGTTCGAGCATAGGTAATAATGAGCGTTTATATTTGAGCTTATAAGTATTTACTTGATACGGTAAGAAAAGCCGATTGTCTACCCTCTCTCACCATTTGTATAAATAGGTCACGCCGGCTTAGCCAAAACGGGAAGACTTTTCAGTTACGTTCAATAAAGGCACATTAAGCCGGCAAGCTATCAAACCAGAATGAGGAGAAGCTCTCCCTTGAAGCAATATGTCTACCTCTTGATAGTACACAATGCCATTAGATTCTCCTGAAGAACAAGGCCCCGATGTTAACGATTCAGATCTTGACAACAGCTCCCTCAAAAGGAGAGCATACTACCACAGACTCTGATAATCAGTTTTCACTCCAAGAAGGAGACACAAACAATATGAGGCAATATACTTCTGGCCGACTGTTCCTGTAACACCTGAAATCCCAGATCAGCTGCCACCGAGACGATCCCAGAGAATTGTAAAGAGACCCAGGCACTTGGATGATTTTGTGTCGGACTAGGGGAAAACAAAGCCGGAGAGAATGTGGTAAAACAACCCGATTACCTCCCCTTAGCCAAAACGAAAAGACTCTACAGTTACGTGGAGATTGGTCGTATATATTTGAGTCTATAAACATTTTTGTGGTTCGAAGGTAAGTAAATATTATTTTTAAGACTAGATGCATTTATTTCTTTGGGGATAGGAAAATACTAGTCGCTTATATTTGAGTCTGTACGCTTTTATTTGGTTTTTGGATGGGTAAATACTTGACATTTGTATTTGAGCTTATAAGCATTTATGTGATGTGATAGAAAAACCCAATTACCTCCCCTGTCTCATGATTTGTATAAGTCACGCCAGCTTAGTCAAAAACGTAAAGACACTTCCGTTATATTCAATAAAGGCACATTAAGCCGAACTAGACTCCAAGTTTTCATTACAGAGGCTGATCCGATTCCATGGAAGTAACATATTTTATAGTAAAATCAATCTGTTTTCTAGCTGTTGTGGGAAGATTCTGTACAAGTGTTGCAAAATGCGTGACACAATTAAATACTATTACTTGTCTCATGGAAACAATACGTTTCGGTGAACATAAAAAATACAGGCGGTAAATACTTCTGAGCATGTTCCGTAATATCTGAAAGCCCAAATCAGCTGCCACTGAGACGATACAGGCACTGCTTTACGTAGAAACCATGTTCAACAAAACAATTGTGATTCTCCTGTGCGGTGGAACAGCTCGAGGCGAACTTACTCTATGCGCGCATACAGCACCTAGACGGGAGACAATCGAACGTTTCCCTCAGAGATTTGGTCTCTTCCGGCAAGTTATCAAACCAGGGGGAGGAGCAGCTCTCGCCCGAAGTAATATCTCTTCCCCTTGATAGTACACAATGCCATTGGATTCATAGAAACAAGGGCCCGATAGTGACGATTCAGATGTCGACACCAGAACAGCTCTCTCAAGACGGGAGAATACTACCACGCAGTCTCTGATAATCAGCTTTCAGAATCAGAGCGTTCCGTAGTTGGCCCTGCCCTGGCGTCTCGTCTACAGTCACTTTCTCACAGACGCGCCGTCGCCTTCCTCTGTCTGTTCTACAAATACTTTCATGGAAATTGTTCCGAGGAGCTGCATTCGCTGGTTCCCAGACGTCATAAGTTCCAGCGCCTTACGAGGCTGGCATCCCGCTCTCACCCCTTCACTGTCGAAACTCCTAAATGTAGCCGTCTCTTCTACTCTAATAGCTTCATGTCTCGCACCTCTCGCCTGTGGAACTCCCTTCCCTATTCCTGTTTCCCTGTGAGCTATAATCTCCAGCTATTCAAGTGTAATGTCAATCGACATCTCCATTTACTTTGATCTATCCACTATCCTCATCCTTTCTTCTATCACTCCTATCTGATCTTGTTCTAAACTTTCTGTAACCCCTTGCGTCCTAGTGGCTTCCCGCCTTGCTTGGGGTGAAATGCTTAAAAAAAAAAAAAAAAAAGTAGGAGACAAAACCAATATGAGACAAAATATTTCTGGTCGACTGTACCTGTAACACCTGAAAGCCCAGATCAGCTGCCACCGAGACAGTCGCAGAGAATTGTCAAGAGACTCAGTTACCTGGATGATTTTGGGTCGGACTAGGAGAAAACAAAGCCGGGGAGAATGTGGTAAGACAACCCGATTACCCACAACCGTCGTATGATTTGCATAAATAAGTCATGCTGTCATAGCCAAAACAGAAAGACTCTTCCGTTACGTGCAATAAAAGTACATTAAGCCGAACTAGACTCAGAGTTTTCATTACACTTAGTTTGAGGATAGGTAAATATTGGTCGTATATAATTGAGTCTATAAGCATTTATTTCATTCGGGAATATGTAAATACTAATCGTTTATATTTTAGTCTATAAGGTTTTATTTGGTTTGGTTTGTTTTACGGCATATCAACACCTCAATGGATTATTTAATGCCGACAAGATTTTTATTACTGGTAATATTTTTATAATTTAACATAATATTATTTTTAGTTTTAAGTCAAGTACGGCGCCTTTCTTAAGGATGTTCATCTTTACATCAAGAAACTGATTCGATCCTTTAGTTGTTTGGTTTGGTTTGTTTTACGGCATATCAACATCACAATAGGTTATTTAATGCTGACAAGATTTTTATTGCTGGTAATATTTTTATAATTTAACATAATATTATTTTTAGTTTTAAGTCAAGTACGGCGCCTTTCTTAAGGATGTTCATCTTTACATCAAGAAGCTGATTCGATCCTTTAGTTGTTTGGTTTGTTTTACGTCATATCAACCTCAATGGGTTATTTAAGGCCAACAAAATCTTTATTTCTGGTAATATTTTTTTTCAAAAATGTATTGCTGGTAATATTTTTCCTTCAAAATGTATCGCTGGTAATATTAAAATAATGTATAGCTGGTCTTCTTTTTTCAAAAATGTATTGCTGGTACTTTTCCTTCAAAAATTTATTGCTGGTAATAATCTTTTACAGACTATTTCTGGTATTAAAACCTATTTTTACACTTTCATAGTGTTTTGACCCCAGTTTGGGTGTTAATTATTTACCCATAGCTGGGACACTCACATATGCCCGTGTCAGAGGGGACCTGGAAACAACAGCAACTAAGAGGTGGTTCCACACTCTTCAAAACCTCCTGATCAGAGGCCTTGCTGTTGGACGTAGTTTATCGTCTTACCCAGGACGGAATTTATTTGTTTCTGGGATATATAAATATTGGTTGTTTATATTTGAGTCTATAAGCATTTACATAATTCGGCGATAAATATTGAACTTTTGATATTTGAGTCTATATGCAATTTATAGAAAATAGTAAATACTAGTCATTTATATATATATATATATATATATATATATATATATATATATATATGTGTGTGTGTGTGTGTGTGTGTGTGTGTGTATCTTCAAATGTATAAATGAGTCAAGTATAGGTAAATATGCAATCTGTCTGAAGTTATTACGCAAATCACATAAACCTCAATAACTCGAATTTGCTTTGAAAATTTTTTGTCAAATTTCAAATGAGTAATTTAGATGTCAAAACAAAGCTTCATTTAAATTCTTAGGTAGTTTTAACATGTTTTATTGAAGTTATTGTATTTATTATAAAAAACTTCAATATGAAATTATTATGCAGGTTAAACTAATATTAGTTTATGGCCTCTAAAATTTAATAAAACTATTTCTTTCCGTTGGCCAGAAAGACCTGACTCACTTCGGAAGCTGAAAGAAAACAACAAAATTTTATGGAGCAAAACCAATATTTATTCTTCAAAATAAGTCTATAAGCATTTACATAATTCAACAAAATTGGAACGTGTGGAACATTCTCGATGATATTTTGCCATCTATCAGCCAGCATCTAAATCTGTCCCAGATTCCAGTCCGCTGGCTTTGAATATAAAAACAAAAACTGCAAACAAGCTTCCTTTACTTCATCTAAAGTGTTGAATCGCTGGTTGTGGAGGAAGTGTGCCATTGAGCAGAATAGGCTCTAGTCCCTCGAAGCAGTATCGGGACTGAATGGTGGATGTGGAAGAATCTCAACATCGTCCATCTGTTTGAATTTCCCCTTAGTCAAGCTGACAGTGTGTGGCCTCGCGTTGTCTTGCTGAAAGAAAGCCAGACTTCTATTGACCAAAGCAGGATACCCTTTCTTTAGTTTGTCGTACACGCGGTCTAGCTGCTGGCAATACAGTTTAGCCTTCATGGCGCGTCGTGTGGAAAAACCTCTAAATGCAGTACACCTTGGAAATTCCACCATGACCTTATTATCAAATCTTTCCATAATATATTCCGTTGACCAGTATGTCCTGGTTCATTTAGAAAGATGAAAGAAAACAACAAAATTTAATTAGTAACACCAATATTTATTCTTCAAAATAAAGTCCATCATTCTTGACGATCTTCAGCCAGTGATCAGCCAGCATCCGAATCTATCCTAGATTCCAGTCTGCAGCCTTTGATTAAAAAAAACTGTAAACAAGCTTCCTTCACTTCATCAAAAGTGTTGAATCGCTGGTTGTGGAGGAAGTGTGCCATTGAGCGGAATAGGCTCTAGTCACTCGAACCTGCATCGGGATTGAATGGTGGATGTGGAAGAATCTCAACCATCGTCCATCTGTTTGAATTTCTCCTTACTCAACTTGGCAAGGTGTGGACTCGCATTGCCTTGCTGAAACGAAGCCAGACCCCGATTGACCAAAGCAGGATACCCCTTCTTTAGTTTGTCGTACACGCGGTCTAGCTGCTGGCAATACAGTTTAGCCTTCATGGCGCGGACGTGTGGAACAAGCTCGAAATCCAGTACTCCTTGGAAATTCAACCATTTCGTTGTGGAATGGATACCGGTTGTTTATCTCGATGAAACCATTTCCTCACCCGATCACGATTAACTAGGTACACCCACTTCTCATCAGAGGCTGGTAGTCAAATGAGTAATGATGTTCTGGCAAACCTACCTTATGTTACTGTTGCTCCATAAAAAATGTTATTTTCTTTCCGCTTCCTAAGTGAGTCAGGACCTAATGGCCAACCTAGTAGGTAGAAACATGTATAATTGAAATGATCAAATAAATGTCGAAAAACAGAAAGTAAAAAGGATCTAATAAATACTGAAAAATAGAAAGTAGAAAGAATCCAATAAATGCTGAAAAATAGAAAGTAGAAAGGACCTAATAAATCCTAAAAAATAGAAAGTAGAAAAAGACCCTAATAAATGCTGAAAAATAAAAAGTAGAAAGAATCTAATAAATGCTGAAAAACAGAAAGTAGAAAGGACCTAATAAATCCTAAAAAATAGAAAGTAGAAAAAAAACCTAATAAATGCTGAAAAATAAAAAGTAGAAAGAATCTAATAAATACTGAAAAACAGAAAGTAGAAAGGACCTAATAAATGCTGAAAAATAATAAATAGAAAAGACCTAATAAATGCTGACAAATAGAAATAGACCGCATCTAATAAACGCTGAAAAATAGAAAGTAGAAAGGATCTTATAAATACTGAAAAATAGAAAATAATGAAGTTATTAAGTGAGGGAATGTCCACATTGGAGATATCAAAGGAGCTTCACATAGATCACTGGGCGATAAACAGCGATGCTGTAAATATAACTAAGTTGAGGAGTAGAAGCAAATGAAAAGGTTTTAAGAACTTGTCACTTCAATGAGAACTTCAACTAAAACAAGTTATAGCGAAACAACTACTTTTGACAAGCGCTTAGATTTTTGACCACGTCGGAATTGAGGGTGTCAAGGTGGACAGAAGGTGTTGCGTACTTTACAAATTAGGATTTGTCAAATAATTTCGGCAAACTCCTGTCAGCAATCAAATTATTTTAAAGCGACAAAATTTTGTCAAGAAATACATGAAAATTTACTTTTTTAAAGTAATTGTCACGAACGAATCTAGGCTTGATACTGATGGACCTGGTGGATGAGCCTAAAGATGGATTTTATCCGATGCAAAAATGCCTGTGGCTAGAAGATGACAACGAAGAGGCAGCACTGTGGTGATAATGGGTGTTCTAGCCCCTTATCACCACAGTGCTAGACCTCGTTCTAGCCCCTTGTCGACCAAATCATTATTGAAACATTGAAAGTCGATAAAGTTACACTGAACGCTGCTACATAAACTTCAATAACTCGAATTTGTTTTGAATAATTTTTGTCAAATTTCAAACAATTTAGACGACAAAACAAATGTTATGTAGGTGAAACATATTTTATTAATGTTATTGTATTTATTATAAAAAAGCCCAGTCTAAATTTATGCAGGTTAAACTAACATTGGTTTCAGACCTTAGTTCAAAAAAAATATTTGTTCTTCTTTTCCATAATATGCTAAAACTTAGATATACAAAGATAATACAAAGGACCTAATAAATGCTGAAATATAGAAATTAGAATGGAGCTAATAGATGCTGAAAAACAAAATAGAAAGGATCTAATAAAGGCTAAAAATAGAAAGTAGAAAAGACCTAATAAATGCAGGAAAATAGGAAGTAGAAAGGATCTAATAAATGTTGAAAAATAGAAAGTAGATAATACCTAATAAATGCTGAAAAACAGAAAGTAGAAAGGGTCTAATAAATGCTGGAAAATAGAGAGTAGAAAAGGCCTAATAAATGCAGGAAAATAGAAAGTAGAAAAAACCTAATAAATGCAGGAAAATAGAAAGTAGAAAAGACCTAATAAATGCGGAAAATAGAAATTACAAAGCATCTAATAAATGCTGAAAAATAGAAAGTAGAAAGGACCTAATAAATGGTGAAAAATAGAAAGTAGAAAAGACCTAATAAATGCTGAAAAATAGAAAGTAGAAAGGACCTAATAAATGCTGAAAAATAGAAAGTAGAAAGGACCTAATAAATGCTGAAAAATAGAAAGTAGAAAAGACCTAATAAATGGTGAAAAATAGAAAATAAAGTTATTACGTGACAGAATGTCCACATTGGAGATATCAAAGGAGCTTCGCATTGATTATTGAATAAGAAAGAAGGCTGTTGAAAATATAACTAAGTTGAGGACTGGAAGCAAAGGAAAAGGTTTTAAGAATTTGTCACCTCAAGGAGAACTTGTTTCCTCGAGAGAAACGTAAACTAAAACAACTTATAGCGAAACAACCACACGACCAATGCGCAGATCTTTGAACAGGCTGTAATTGTGTGAGAGAAGGACAAAAGAAACAAAATACTTCGCAAATTGGGATCTGCCAGGAAAATCTTGGCAAACTCCTTTCAGTAAAGCAAATATTTTAAAGCTTTAAAATCGGGCAATAAATAAATGAAAATTGACTTTTCTAAAATAATTATCACGAATCTCGAATCTAGGGTGACATACGAGGGACCTAGCTGATGGGCCAAAGGTTGGATCTTATCCGATGCAGGCGTGTCTCTGGCTCAAAGAAGGCATTGAGGAAGCTTCAGCCTGGAATTGTCGACCAAACCATTATTGAACGATTCAAATGAATGAGTTTGTAGTGAATCTCAATAAAAAAAATAAATAAAATAAAATATGTAAACAAAAATCAAAAGAATTAAAATAAAAATAAGGCATTTGCGCTTATCTTTAAAATCCTCATCACTTTCTGTTTTTTCTCTCTGTCTGTCTGTCTGTCTGTCTGTCTGTCTGTCTCTCTCTCTCTCTCTCTCTCTCTCTCTCTCTCTTTCCTTATCTCTATATACTTCTCTCTCAACTAACGAGAAGGCAACACCCAAATACAAAGATGAAGAAGAAGAAAACATTGAACCCGGCCGAAAAACGCAGAAATTTTCAGAATCAGTACCTACTTATTTGTGACTGAAAATTAACAAGAATCAGGGAGGCTCCACGCATAACTTCCGTCAAAAAAAAAAAAAATTAAATAAGAAAGTAACGTTGGAAATTAAAATAATTTTGTCCAATCCAAAAAATTGACATAGATTTTTGATGTCAACCGGAACCAATGATACCAGAGTATCGCATCCTGGTCAAAACAGATATAAACTAACACCTCTGAGCTAGTGTTATGATCCGGTTACTTGTACCACGGTGACAGTCCAAGGTAGAACCAATAAAGAAGAACTCGAACACAGGTATGGAATAACAGATATATTACAAAGAGGAATATACACAGAGAAGTAGAAGCGTTAATCTGAACAATCAGGTTTAGTAGAGAACAATGTAGTCTCGACTAGTATCACTATTCCAATGTCTTGTAGTAGTTGTCTGAACGCCACTCTGTTTCGGACTGCCTCTGACTCGACCCCTGACTCGACTTGAACTACTGACGATATTCAGTCACCCCCCCCCCACGAGGGCGTCATGTGGCAAAAGGCTTTTTTTAACGTGGGATCCCGATGTGAACACATTCACTACATGTTAAACTGAACAGTGCTAACTACTGCAATTTCATGGACAAGATTTTCTTCGAATCGAAGAAATCACAAAGTTTCAAAGAAAAGTGTGTATCTATACACGACAATCTACCTTCTCATTTATCTAAGATTACACGTGAATTTTTTGAGCAGCAATTTTTTGAGCAGGAGAGAAGACAAGTTCCGATTCTAAATCCGATCGAAAATCTATGGTCAGTTGTGAATATGAAATTATATAAAGGTGACAACAAATATGACTGTAAAGCAGACCTATGGAAAGCAATTAAAACCACTATGTCAGAAACTGAACCAGCTGAAGTAAAATTTAATAAAATCAGGGAAGATCGGGTTCTTTAGTTTTGGATTGCAACTGGTCTACTGTAGAAAGAAATGTCAAACTACTTCAGGAAAAATCTGCCTCGTCAATCGTATATCGAAAGATACATGATCGCCTAAGCGTGTACCACGCATGGCACAGAACTTATTGACTGATATTAAGATGTAAATCCTTCAAAGACTTATTATATATTTGTTATATGTGTTGATCAATTTATTACCGTGTTATTAAAGTAAAAAGCAATTTTCTGGTTTTGCATAATAACTTCAGACGGCAATGTTTATAAGAAATCCAGTAAATTTTATAAAATATGCCTTAACTACCTACAAATTTAATACAAGCTGTATTTTGACGTCTAAATTAATAGTTTAAAATTTGACAAAAGTTGGTTAAAGCATTTTCGAGTTATTGGGGTTTATGTTATTTGCATAATAACTTAAGACGGATTGTAGATTGAGACATTTGAGAATGTAAAAATTTATTTGGTGGATGACACCTCTTGGCAAAGGTTGTCCCTACGTTGGAGTAATGGATAGCGGCCAGGATTGAGGAATCGGAGTGCCGAGTTCGAATTCCAGTCGAATTCATTACATTCACTTACGTGGGAAAGGTATGAATCCTCTTCTTTTCCCTCAGCTATGTGTAAATAGCAGGGCAGACCAGGTTCTGTAGCCTTGGATGGCAACTGGTCTACCGCAGAAAGAAATTGCAACTTACTGCGGGAAAAAAAATCTGCCTTGTCAGTCATGTATCGAAAGATACATGATTGCTTAAGCGTGTATCCCGCATGGCACATAACTAACTGACTAACTGTCCCCCTTTATAGAGAACTAGCAGTAGAGCCCGGCGTTGCCCGGGGATGTAACAGTAAGAGATAGATCAAGTATCGATCATCATAAAGACTGAAAAATAAAATTGACAAAGATTATTGTTTAAGGTTGACGGACACGCATGTTTTAATTAGTTTTTTTTTTTTATCTTTTTTTTACGAATTGGTCAAACCCAAACTCAAACAAAAACATTGTTTTCAATCGTTATGAGTCTACTGATTGAATAGAATTTTATTATAAACAATTGTCTTGTAAATGGAATTTTTAAAGCATTCTGAATGTAAAACTAAAGAAAAAAGTGTGCAAGAAAATAAGAAACACTACCTGCCAAAAAAAGTGAAGTTTTCTTGAAATCGGTTGAAAAATGTAGGAAATCCGATCCTATATATAAACGAACACACACACACAAACAACCTGGGTTTTATAAGTATAACTCGATATGAGTTGTCCCCCTTTCATTCTGGTGACAGAATAGTGTTTTATCGTGTTTTCAAATTGATTTCGTACAAAAACAATTGTGTTTTTCCAATTTTTGGTGCTGTCAGAACCACCGCAAGGTAATTTTACGCAGTCCTGTGAAGTTTTGTTGAAATCGGTTGAAAAATGTAGGAAATCCGATCCAATATATAAACGTACAGACAGACACACACACACACACACACACACACACACACACACAATCTGCGTTTTATAATAAGTAAGATGATCTCAGTGTAGTCTAGCGTCTCAGGCGAAAATAGGTGCGATTCGTTTTATGTCTTAAGATCCCTGTTCTAAAATTCTACTTCATCACTTCACACTTTCCTTGGAATAAAAATGACTCGTTTAAAAGAGAAGTGGATACAGGAGATTCAACTGTCCGTACTGGGTAGCCTGAAAAACAAAGTCCAATCATTCCGATATTGTCCTATGACGGGATGGGTTACTGTTATTTTGGTTTTGTTTTTGTGTACCAGACAGCGGAAATACTTGTGTCGAGTGGTTTTGTTATCTGAGAATGAAGGGTGACCCAGAAACAAGGCTCAACTCATCATCTCTTTTTTCGTTTTAAAGATAATCGAGCGATAACGCTTAGAGATTCCGTTAATTAAATCGACAGTAGGATTATTTTGTTATCATTCGTTATTTGCTTCTATAGCAACTTAACATTATTATTATTATTATTATTATTATTATTATTATTATTATTATTCATCTTTCTATTTTTCTCTTTTTCTGTTTTTCCCTATTGTCAATTATTCTCTTCTACTTTCTTTTACATTTCTTTTCTTCTTCTTTCAATTTTTCTCTTCTTTCTATGTTTCTCTTTCTCCTCTCCATTTTTCTCTTCTTCTTGCTATTTTTCTTTTCTTCTTTCTATTTTCTCTTTCTACTCTTCTCTTCTTCTTTCTATTTTTCTTTTCTTCTTCTTTTTATTTTTCTTTTCCTCTTCTTTCTGTTTTTCTCATCTTTCTCTTCTCATCTACTTTTTATTTTTCTGTTTTTCCGTTTCTCTTCTTCTTCTTTCAATTTTTCTCTTCTTTCAATTTTTCTCTCTTCTTCTTTCCATTTTTCTCTTCTTCTTTTTCTTCTTTTTCTTCTTCTTTTTCTTCTTCTTCTTTCTATTTCTCTTCTCTTCATTCTATTTTTCTCTCTTTCTACTTTCCATTTTTCTCTTCTTCTTTCCATTTTTATATTCTTCTTTCTATTTCTCTTTTCTTCTTCTTCTTCTTTCTACTTTTCTTTTCTTCTTTCTATTTTTCTCTCTTTCTTCTTTCCATTTTTCTCTTCTTTCCATTTTTCTCTTCTTTCTATTTCTCTTTCTTCTTCTTCTTCTTCTTCTTCTTTTTTCTATTTCTCTTTTCTTCTTACTATTTTCTCTCTTTTTTCTTTCCAATTTTCTCTTCTTCTTTTCATTTTTCTCTTCTTCTTCCTATTTCTCTTTTCTTCTACTTCTTCTCCTTTCTATTTCTCATTTTTTCTTTCGATTTTTCTCTCTTTCTTCTTTCCATTTTTCTCTTCTTCTTTCTATTTTTCTCTTCTTTCTATTTCTCTTTTCTTCTTCTTCTTCTTCTTTCTACTTTTCTTTTCTTCTTTCTATTTTTCTCTCTTTCTTCTTTCCATTTTTCTCTTCTTTCCATTTTTCTCTTCTTTCTATTTCTCTTTCTTCTTCTTCTTCTTCTTCTTTTTTCTATTTCTCTTTTCTTCTTACTATTTTCTCTCTTTTTTCTTTCCAATTTTCTCTTCTTCTTTTCATTTTTCTCTTCTTCTTCCTATTTCTCTTTTCTTCTACTTCTTCTCCTTTCTATTTCTCATTTTTTCTTTCGATTTTTCTCTCTTTCTTCTTTCCATTTTTCTCTTCTTCTTTCTATTTTTCTCTTCTTTCTATTTCTCTTTTCTTCTTCTTTTTTCTATTTCTCTTTTCTTCTTTTCATTTTTCTCTTCTTTCCATTTTTCTCTTCTTCTTTCTATTTCTCTTTTCTTCTTCTTTTTTCTATTTCTCTTTTCTTCATTCTATTTTTCTCTGTTTCTTCTTTCCATTTTTCTCTTCTTCTTTCCATTTTTTCTCTTCTTCTTTCCATTTTTATATTCTTCTTTCTATTTCTCTTTTCTTCTTTCTATTTTTCTCTTTCTTCTTTCCATTTTTCTCTTCTCTCTATTTCTCTTTTCTTCTTCTTCTTTTTTTTCTTTCTATTTCTCTTTTCTTCTTTCCATTTTTCTCTTCTTCTTTCCATTTTTCTCTTCTTCTCTCTATTTCTCTTTTCTTCTTCTTCTTTCTATTTCTCTTTTCTTCTTTCCATTTTTCTCTCTTTCTTCTTCCCATTTTTCTCTTCTTCTTTCTATTTCTCTTTTCAAGACTTTTCTTCATATTCCATCCATGGTATTCTCTCTTCCCGATGTTAAGTATAAGTGTCCATTTTGTTTCCATTTTCTCTAAAACTTCGTCGTTGTTTATATGTTCGGTCCATTATAGCCTCCGCATGCTTCTATAGAACTACATTGCTGTTCCACCAAATCTCTCCTTCATCTTTGAGGATATTCGCCCCCATTCGCTCCCCGTGTTGAAGGATGGACAGCTTTATATTACTGTGCTTTGTGAATTTTGCATTAAAAAAAATTGGTTGTAAATATGTAACATTTATGAGGTTATTATGAATTTTACACAATTCAATTATTAATGTTAACAACAAACTATATTAAACTACAAACTTGTACATGGATTAAACAAAAATTACGCACAATATAATACATATTACTTATAATACATTCCTTCTTGCCACCAATTTTGACAACACGAGTACACTAGAACTATAATAAACTGTCTAGACCTCAAACCGCTTCACCCAGAAGGCTGCCTTTGTTTTGGAGAAACTTTCTTTACGGCAATGGTTTCTTGACAAATGAAGCAAACACATTTTCCCAAGTGTTCAAGCAACTAATAGCTATGTGCCCAGCTTTCGTTAAAATTTTGACACTCAAAATCCACTTTTCTTACTTTTCATGGTTTTGTTTTCGTTCAGACGTCTTTTCAAGTGTCTTTTTTGATTTCTGAAAAGGAAAGAAAAAAGGTGTACGGTCATTGGCCGGCCAGATTGAAATCATTCGCGGGCCGGTTATGTCCAAAGGACCGTAGGTTGCCGACCCCTGTCTTACACCAATATAAATGTTTTGTACTCGGATTAAACGAAAATTACTTCCAATATAATACATTCCTTCTTGCCGACAATTTTGACGGCAAAGCTACACTAGTTCTATAAAAAATTGTCCCGAACTCTGACCGCTTCGCACCGAAAGCTGCCTTTGTTTTGATGAAACTTTCTTTACGGCAATGGTTTCTTGACAAATGAAGCAAATACATTTTCCCAAGTGTTCAAGGAAATAATAACTATGTGCCCAGCTTTCGTTAAAATTTTGACACTCAAAATTCACTTTTCTTTTCTTACTTTTCATGGGTTTGTTTTCGTTCAGACGTCTTTTCAAGAGTCTTTTTTGACTTTTGAAAAGGAAAGAAAAAAAAGAGTACGGTTATGGTCGCGGGCCGAATATGTCCATGGGCCCGAGGGTTGCCGACCCCTGTCTTTCACCAATATAAATGGTTTGCGTCCCCACTTGGTTGGGTGTAACGGATAGCGGCTCGTAGAAGGTCACAGGGCTACAATAATTAAGTTGAATAAAATATAATTTTACGTATCAAAGAATACCGAGTTCCATTTCCAGTTGGGTTCATTATATTCTCTTATGCACAAATACCCTTGGGAAAAGGATTGATAAGCCGTAAAAAACAAATTAATATAAAAATAACCTTGGGAATACCTCTTATCTAGTAGGACTTGTATCTGAAAAAAAGGGAAAAGTCATTCTTATCTTAAAAAACAAACTATTAATGTAATATTTACTCCCAAAAACATAGAAGGAATTTTTCTTACAATGAAAAACTATGTTTAAATAACTCAAAAATGGTTGCTAGGCCGTGAAAATAGAAATCAGTGTTTTGGCTTTAAATAACCCACAACGGCTAGCCAAAAAAAATGTATTCTTACAATCTTAAATATATTTACTGTTTTAAATAACCCACACAGGTTTGATAAGCCGTAAAAAACAAATAAACGAATCAATGATTTGATTTTAAATAGCCCACTAAGTTTTGATTAGAATTAAAAAACAAACAAATAAATAAATAAATATTTCAGTATCTGTCTATATTTCTGAGATGAGGTATTATGTACACTATTTACATTACTCGGACTATTGTCCTCATCTTTGTCGCCATATTTATTACAACGTTTCGGCCTTTCAGTATCTGTCTATATTTCTGAGATGAGGTATTATGTACACTATTTACATTATTCGGTCTATTGTCCTCATCTTTGTCGCCATATTTATCACAACGTTTCGGCCTTTCAGTATCTGTCTATATTTCTGAGATGAGGTATTATGTACACTATTTACATTATTCGGACTATTGTCCTCATCTTTGTCGCCATATTTATTACAAAGTTTCGGCCTTTCAGTATCTGTCTATATTTCTGAGATGAGGTATTAAGTACACTATTTACATTATTCGGACTATTGTCCTCATCTTTGTCGCCATATTTATTACAGCGTTTCCGCCGGTGTACGCTCCAGCCTTCTTCAGGTGGTTGGAATGACGAACTGAACAACGCACTCTCATTCCTGGATGTTCTATCTTGAACAGAGCATGAGTTCAAGACATCCGTATACCGTAAACCGACATTCACCGGACAGTACCTCAATTTCAACTCCCACCATTTATACAGCGTAAAGAAAGGTATTGTCCGCTACTTACAAAACCGAGCAAAAGTCATAAGTGGCGACCCAGAGACATTAGATAAGGAATTGGTCAGTATAAGTAGTACTCTAAAACGTAACAACTACCCTGGGTACATGGCAGCAGTCCCCAAACTGAGATAGGCGGGTACAAGAGGAGGACAAAAACAATCAGAAAACAGTCTGCCTGCCTTATGTGAAGGGGTTATCAGAGAAAATACAAAGGATCTGCGGTCCATATAAAATCAGAACAAACTTCAAAAGCTGGATGACACTTCGCAGATATCTCTCCCGAGTAAGACTCCCCCATAAAGGAGAACATAACTAAAGACTGTGTGTACGCTATCCCGTGCAGCTGTGGAAAGAAATAGAAAGTGGAGACAGGCCGTCCCCTTAAGGTAAGAACACCAGAAAGCTGTAACACGAGGGGAAGTGGAAAAATCAGGCGTGGCTGAACACATATGGAGAAAGAAGGGAGATCACCGCCCTCTGTGGGATCAGGTTGAGATCATAGACAAGGAACACCATTGGAAAATTCGTAAACTTAAGGAATCAGCACATATGCTAGGCCACAAAAATCTCCTGAGCCGATCAAGTATAGAAATGAATACAATATGGGAACCAGTAATAAGGAGTGATAGAGAAAAACGATAAAAACAACAAAAATTGCAATATGAGCTCTGATAAAAACATGAAATGATAACAGCAAAAATTTGCAATATGAGAACTGGTAAAAAATGGTTGCTGAAGACATTAAGTTTATAATACCCAGAAATTCATACAGACATGGCACAGTGGATAAAGGCGTTAGTTAGATCCAGTGACAGGACCCAAAGAGAGTGAGTTCAATACCTGGTTAAGGCGGTGGAGAACTTGGAGAGGGGAATTAACAGGAGATAACTGATATCCATAAGACATGGCACGTGGAACTATAACAGTCTCCCCCAGTGAGCGAAATAAAGGGTTCAGTTCGACATTCCAACCACCTGAAGAAGGCCGGAGCGTACAACGGCCGAAACTTTGTAATAAATATGGTAACAAAGATGTGGACAATAATCCGAATAATGTAAATAGTATAAATATTTCAATTTTAAATAACACACAAAAGCTTGATAATCTGTAAAAAAAAAACAATTAAATGAATCAATGTTTTCAACTTTGAATGACCCACAAAGGGTTGATAAGACATAAAAAAGAACAAATAAGAAAATGTTGCAGCTTTAAATAACTCAGAAAGTGTTGATAAGTCGTAAAAGCTGTTAAATCCCAAAAAAGTTAAAATAATGTTAAATATTATTTTTGTAACTCCAAATAAAATTAAAATAATGTTAAATATTAATTTTATGTCCAAATAATGTTAAAATAATGTTAAATATTAATTTCAAGTTCAAATAATATTAAAATAATGTTAAATATTATTTTTGTAACTCCAAATAAAATTAAAATAACGTTAAATATTAATTTTTAACTCCAAATAATGTTAAAATGAAGATCGATGTATAAATATATTGAAAACGATAAAAGTCTTCACGGGATATCTTAGATTTTTTTCATGACTGTACACATACATACATACATATATATATATATATATATATATATATATATATATATATATATATATATATATATAAAGAGAGAGAGAGAGTAGGAGAGAGAGAGTAGGAAAGAGAATGTCAGCGAACACACAGACGACACACGAAAGTTTGTGTCTGTATAAAAGTGCGTTTTAATGGCTTGTCGACACTTTTTTTGCGCAGTTTGAGTGTCTGGTGTGATTGCTGCGGGAGTGGCCACAGTCTAGCCGCCGACAATTGATCTGTATAACCAGCAGACCGTGGAGAGAAATATTTTCTGTCGTCTCGTCTGTGCTTCTTGCCCACCACACAACACATCCCCCATCCGTAGCATTAGTTTTGAAAATGAGACACGACTACAAGCAGACTGAGGGAGGCGATTATAAACAGATTAAGAAACATTAATTACAAGAGGATTAAGAGACACGATTACAAGCGGATTAACATGCGCGTTTGCAAGCGGATTGGGAGAGGCGATTACAAGCGGGCTGAGAGACGCGATTATTAACAGATTAAGAAGTGTTGATTACAAGAGGATCAAGAGACGCGATTACAAGAGGATTAAGAGACGCGATTATAATAGGATTAAGAGACGCGTTTCAAGCGGATTGTGAGATCCGATTACATGTAGATTAAGAAACCCGATATGGTGTGGTATGAAAGAGGTGATTGCAAGCGGATTATGAGACACGATTAGACATGGTGTGAGAGATAGGATTATAAGGGGATTAAAAAAACTGGATGAGAGACACGATTAAAAACGGATTGAGACAGATACAAACATAGATAGATAGATAGATAGATAGATAGATAGATAGATAGCAAACTGAGATAGATAAATATTAGCAAACTGAGATATTAGCAAACTGAAAAAGGTAAATGGATAGATAGATACTGGCAAACTGAGATAGATAGATAGATAGATAGATAGATAGATAGATAGATAATGGAGAGACTGAGATAGATAGATGGATAGATAGCTAATGAAGAGACTGTGATAGATAGATAGATAGATAGATATTAGCAAACTGAAATAGCAAACTGAGATAGATAGATATGAATAGACTGAAAGTGTTTTTTTTAAATACTAATGTTCACGTAATGAAAGACTCGGTAGCCACTCAAGGTAGAGTGTTACTGTTAAAATCGTAATTATAAATGCCATGCGTGATATAAGTCTCGAGAGCCACTCCAAATCTAGGGTTAATGTTGATGGTTATGATGAATGAGGTGTGATATGAATGAATTGAATACACAGTAGAAAGTGGAGGTTATGAGAATAGCAAGGGCAGATAACGATGCGCACTTGACTTGAAGTGGTTAAGATTGTAGTGATTCGAGGAAGCTTCCACGCGGGAGTTTGTCCCATAACGTGGCATGTCTTGGCGGGTGTGGGGAAGCTGTCGAAGTATAACTTCCTTCTTACATTTGGAATATGGAGGAAATGTGGGTGATTCGACTCCGTGGAAGTAGGATGGCGTGTTCTAGTTGTAAAGGTGTGAACTGGTGGAACTAATGAATGGGGTTCATCTGAATATTTACCGTTGAAATAACTACTTAGTAGCGACAGGCTTACAATATTGCGTGGTGTGAGGGAAAGTGGCCGTAGAGTAGGAAATGTTTTCCCTCACCAGGCAACATGAACGATTTTGAATTCAGTCATAGCTGGAAATTAAAAATTTAACACTTCCAGTCCAGTTATGACACCAAAATTCCATTTTTGTTCCAATTTGCAAAGATAAAGCATGGTGGAAGAGTCTGGGATATTGAAATGAGCCAACCACTTTTCCAATATCTGCGAATCGTATATATGTTCCACTTGAGGTCTGGTGTGAAGTGGACACCCAATAGGCGTATGGAGCCTCATTGGGATCTAACCATTCATCCTGATTGTGAAAATCTTAGAGTTTGGACGTTGATGACGAAACGATACCAGCCGTGCTTTTCTTTTTAATAATTTCACTCCGAGCAAGACAATAACTCCACTAAGACGCAGGGTATTACTGAGTGTGTGAAAATATGAAAAAAAAACAGAAAAAAAAAACATTATTAAAGAAAGATAATAATCTCTATAATTGCAAATAGATTTTCTGTACGTTTACTAGAGATAAACGACTTCACTTATAGCTCTCAATGTATGAGATACAGACTTATTGGGCCCAGCCGAGAATGTGAGCCCGGGAAGTCACTCGCGTGGAGGTTAGCATCAGCCATGCTGATGGAAGGCAGGGAAAGCCCTATTCTTTTATTGTTCTCTGTCCTTAATAATGTCTTTCTTTTTCTTATATTCTTTCACAGTAACCCTACCTCATGTGTTAGTGGCTTTATTTTGCTTGGGCTGAAATGGTTATAAAAAAAAATAAAAAAAAAACCCTAACACGAACAAACCAGTCAAGTTCAGTTCTACTAAAGAAAATGTAAATTCCTATTTTTGCATCTCTTACACCAGGAGTCGGCGACGTTTTGGAAAGAGCAAGCCATACAGCTATGCAGTGTCTCGGAGGAGGGCCATGATATCAAATATCCTTATCTATAATACGCCACACACACACACATATATATAATTATTTTTTTTGTGTGTGTGTGTGTGTGTGTGTGTGTGTGTGTAACAACTGAGGTGCGGACATCATTTACGTCAACGCGTAAAAAGTTAACCCACTGACAAACTACAAATTAACCCCCTTCTTTCCCTCTCTCTTTACACGAGTTCGCGAGGAAGCGTCCGGTCAACTACAAAGCGAACCGCTCCTTAGGGCAACACAGTTCACAGTAAGACAAAATTGTATCAAATGTCTTAGACACTTAGAATTTTGACATTTAACAAAAAGCCAAGTAGAAGGATGGACAACGTTAAATTGTTGTACATTGGGAACTTTTGCAGTAAAAAAAAATAAAAATTGGTTGTAAATATGTAACATTTATGAGGATAAAATACGTATATCTTTCTTGAGGTCTTTATAAACTGTTCAATTATTAACGTTAACAACGAACTATTTTAAATTGCAAAATTGTACATGCATTAAATGCAAATTACTTACAATATAACACATATTACTTATAATACATTCCTTCTTGCTGCCAATTTTGACAACATGTGTACACTAGTACTATAATAAATTGTCTCGACCTCGAAACTTTTCTGTCTGCTATAAGCATGACTGGTGCTAGACTCCTGGAGAGCAACATGCTGCATCTTCTTGGCTTCACGTTTTCAACTGACTTGAAGTGGGACGACTGCATCTAATCAATAGCTGCATCTACTGCAAGGAAATTTGGGTCACTGTGTCGTGTCAGAAGATCTTTTTCTCTTCAGACTCCATCTTGTATGGAGTCTGAAGATGGAGATTCGTCCGTGCATTGAATACCGCCTCTCTATCTGGTCGAGTGCTTCAGCTATTTATCCCAAGGTTCTTGACAAAAAAAAAAAAAAAAATAGATCTGTAATGCAGTTGATCCTAACTTGGCATCTCGAATTCAGTCACTTTCTCACCGACGTGACGTGGCTTCCCTCTGCCTTTTCTAGACATATTTTCATGGCAACTGTTCTGACGAGCTTTTTTAAACAACTGGTGACCCGAGTGCATGAATTTTAGCGTGTTGCTAGATTGGCATCTAGGTCCCACCTTTCTGCTGTTGAAATAGTTAACTGCAAACGGCACCTCTACTCTAACTGTTCATTTTTCTTGCACTTCCCGCCTGTGGAACTCACTTCCGTTTATTGTTTCCCTATAATATTCAAAAATTTAAATGCAACATCAATCGCCATCTCCTAACTTCTTAAATCCTGTTCTTCTTTTGTTCTTTCCTCAACCCTCCCTATACTCAGTCTTTTCTCTCACTTTCACTCCCTGTAACCCCCTGCATACTAGTGGTATTATCGTCTTGCTTGGGAGTGAAATGATTAAAAAAAAAAAAAGACAACAACAATAACAAAAATATTCATTGTAGCATGGGGAAGCCCCACGGCAAACTACTTCATGGTCTAGATTCCATTCACATAATGGCAATACAGCAGTCCCGATATGATACACTTGCTGATACGATAGCATCTTTAGAGATTACTCTAAATTTTGGATCCCTAGAAACTACAAAACCTCCTACAGAATGTAGCGAGGGAGAGCGAGAAGAAAGGACTAACTGTAAACTACAAGAATATAGAATGCATGGTCATTAGTAAATGGACGAGCCCGAAATGCGATTTGCAGGTCGGGAACGCTAAAATCAAACATGTGCGGAAGTTTAAGTATCTAGGAAGTGTTCTTACGGAGGACGGTAGGTATGATGCTGAGATCCGAAAACGGATTGGGATGGCCAAGGATGCATTCCAGAAACTGGGCAGAGTATTGCGAAACAGGAGGATTTCTATGGTGACAAAGAAAAGAGTACTGAACTGCTACGTGACATATGTCCTCTTATACGGCAGCGAATGCTGGACGGTATCCTCAAAGATGAAGAAGAGACTCGAGGCTTCGGAGATGTGGTTCTACAGAAGGATATCCTGGACCGAGCATGTGAGCAACGATGAGGTCTTGGAGAGGATGCAAACAAGGAGGAAGTTTATGCTTAACATAAGGGAAAGGCAGTTGAAATTTCTGGGACACGTGATGAGAAAGGAAGGCCTGGAGAATCTGATACTCACGGGACGAACAGAGGGTAAAAGAGACAAGGGAAAGCAGCGTATGACATACGTGGCGGGCTTGGGCAATTGGATGGCGGAGCGTGGTCTAGGGGAGTTGGCAGAAACACAAAACCTTTTGAGAGCCACAAGGAATAGGGGGAAGTGGAGGGCCATGATCGCCTACGTCCTGAAAGGACACGGCACATAAAAAAGAAGAAATACTTTCAGGGAGGATTACGGCCTAATCACGTTGAAACACCGATTCTCGTCTGATCACCGAAGTTAACCAACATCGAGCCAGGTCACTATCTAGATGGGTGACATTTTGGAATAACAGGTAAGCTTGGGTGTGCGGATGGTGTAATGAATAACGGTTCGAAATTTGAAATCGGAGGGTCGGGTTCCGTTTCCAGTTCGGTTCGTCATATTCATTTATGCACAAATACCTTTGGGAAAGGCATGAACTCTACTCTCCCCTAGCCCCCACCCAGCAATGGGTTAATTAGTAAGACTTGTATCACTAAATCATTATTATCTCCTCCCACTCCCACAAAATAATCCTTACAATCAAAAAATATATTTTTGTTTTAAATAACCTGTAAAAAGTTGATAAGCCGTAAAAAAGAAATCAATCGATCAAATATCCGTAGCATGTAAAAGGATAGTTTCGCAGATCAATACTTCTGCGATTGCGCTTTTCGAAGAAGAAATTATGGGGCACACAGTGAGGATCGAACTCACTACTCAACTGTAATTGGTTTATGGTGATGGGTGTCTGTGAAATATTACTGCGGGTCCATACAAAAAATAGTAAATTGCGGTGGGGCGGGGGGTCGATAATATTTTTTGTGTTCCATAGTGCAATTTCATATTGGAACGGATGTTACAACTGAGAATTGTAATTTCTAAAGTAATCTACGCAATATTAAAATACTAAAAATAGAAAAACAAGTCTAAAACTTTATAAAGCAATGGTTATTAACCGGCTTCCATATGGACTCTGGGGTGGGGCCCATATGACATTAATGAGGCTCCACACACACACACACACACACACACAATAGCAAATTGAGGATCCACGGTAATTGGGGTCCATATAGCAATTTCACTTCGGAACGGTTGTTACAAATGAGAATTGGAATTTCAACAGTAATCTACGCCATATTCAATTACTAAAAATAGAAAAACAGCTCTAATACTAGCAGAAAATGAGATCAAGCGATGTAAGCTTTAGCGTCCCTTTTATTCTACTGGATGTTTCGATTGTAAAAGTTTAATAAAACCGAGAAGGATATATAAAGGAAGGATTATATATATATATATATATATATATATATATATATATATATATATATATATATATATATATAAAGGCATGATGTGTGTGTGTGTTTGTGTGTGTGTGTGTGTGTGTGTCTGTGTGTGTGTGTGTAACGAATTCACGGCCGCAATTTTCGACGGATTTGTACCAAAATTTACATGCACATGCTCCAAGCTAGCGGCAAGGCCAAGAACGACTTTGCATTTCCCAACTCCCATCGATAGTGGAAATAATCGATTTTTTCATGCTTCTACGGCAGTTTTCATGTAGTTTGCGCCCATTTTCTACTGGCCAGAGTGAGAGCCTATAGCTGGCTGCCACGAATAGGCAGGAAGATTCTATTGGCCAGCGTGAGAGCCAACAGCTGACTGACACGAATGTTAACCAGCAAGCTAGCATGCAAAAAAATTGATAGCTGCATTCGTCACAAGTGGGAAAAATTTCAATCTACATGGCACTTTACTCCAATTGGCTCATTCGCTTGCTTAAACTCAACATTGATTCTGATTCCGCAGAACTGGGTTGGTTGTGGAAAAGTATTTGTTGTTAACATTCTTTTTTCATTCGGTTTTTCCAGTTACGAGTCCTTTTTTAAAGCTGATAGTTTTGTGTTCATTTTGTTTAGTTCTTTTTTCGTAACAGATTTAATGTTTAGTATAGAGCTTAGAAAAACTTCGCAGTGTGAGATAGGCAAGAAGTAAGGCATGTAGCAACATCAGCACGGCAAAGAGCACTCCTTTAAAAGCAAGGAAGGCAAAAATATTTTAAGTCAAGTGATAGCGATTGCTGTATGAGTCGTACGATTTTTGAATCAAGCACGAGCAACGCCGGGCCATGCTGCTATTATAGATATGTATATATATATACTCTTAATGTGTGCTATATCTATGGGATAAAGTGTTCAATATCAGAGATAGAGCGTGTGTAAATATAAAAGTGAACATTGAAGTCAAGACTTAGTGGCGACAGGCTGTTTCATGCTAGACGTAATCGTCACGATTGCGTCTAGCATGAAACAGCCTGTCGCCTCTAAGTCTTGACTTCACTGTTCACTTATATATATATATATATATATATATATATATATAAAAGGAAAATTATATAAAATTATAATTTACTATATAAATTGAATTAATACATTTATAATAAATAATAATATTAATTTTAAATATTAATAAAAATAAATATTCATATATTAATATAAATTAACTCAACATTGTAAAAATGGAGTGATTTTTGACTGTCATTGACATCGATGGAGGGGAATATAAAAAACTTGCAGGGCAGCAACCATAGGGGTCTCATTGAATAAATTTGCACTTTTGTTTCGTTTATTAATTATTCACATGTTTTAAAAAGGTTTATTATGAGTTATTTTACTAGTGTACATAAATGCTCGATTGAATTTAGTTTATAAGTTTATTTTCATTAAATTAGTTATACAGTGTAACCCGGATGTAAGAGAGTTGTCCGGACCGGAGAAGAAGTTTCTTATATTCGGGTTTCTCTTATATTGGTCTATTTTATATACATTAACACAGGCTCTAATTTGGGACCAGAGAAAATTTCTCTTATATCCGGATTTCTCTTATATCACGGTTACACTGTACTTCATTTCTGTAAAGCAATTCCTAAACTTATTTATTAGTAAAAAATAAAATAAGCTTTTGTTTTCCATCGAATGTTTATGGGGGTCCATTAAGAGTAAAAGTGGTCCATGGGGGGGGGGAGGTAAGGTTGAGAACCTCTGGTCTCGGGAGACAAGTTTGCAAACCATTACACCAGGTCGAGACGCTCGGAAAACTTCTGCTTCTATGTTTTGATCGTGTACAGTTTAAAGAAACGAAGCTTATGACTTGCTTAGTGCATGGGATTGAAGTCCCTGCCCGTATAAAATGCAGAGGTCGCCATCAAGTAGCCCGTATTGAGCAGTACAGTTTTTCTGCACAATTTCATTCTTACTCTTTCAATATGTATCTTTCTTTCTTTCTTTCTTTCTTTCTTTCTTTCTTTCTTTCTTTCTTTCTTTCTTTCTCTGTTTCTTTTTCTCTCTCACTGTCAATATGTATATTTCTCTCTCCCTTTCGGTATACATCTTTCTTTCTTTCTCTCTCTATTCCAATGTGCATCTTCCTCTTTCTCCTTCTTTTTCAATATGCATCTTTCTCTCTTGCTCTCTCTCTCTCTCTCTCTCTTTCAGTATGCATCTTTCTTTCTGTCTTTCAGTATCTATCTTTCTCTCTCTTTTTCAATCTATATTTTTCTTTCTCGGTCTCTTTCAATACGTATCTTTCTTTCTTTCTTTCTTTCTTTCTTTCTTTCTTTCTTTCTTTCTTTCTTTCTCTCTCTCTTTAAAGATATATCTTTCTTTTTTCTCTCTCTCTTTAAATATATATCTTTCTTTCTTTCTCTCTCTCTTTCAATACGTATCTTTCTTTCTTTCTCTCTCTTTTTCTCTCAGTATGTATCTTTATCTTTTCTTTTTCTCTCTCTTTCAGTATGTATCTTTTTCTTTCTTTAACTCTCTTTCAATATCTATCTTTCTCTCTTTCCCTTTTTCAGTATGTATCTTTCTCTCTTTCACTTTCTCTCTCTCTCTTTCAATATGTACCTTTCTTTATCTCTTTCTCTTCCTTCCTCTCTTTTTCAATATGTATCTTTCTCTCTTTCTCTATCTTCCCACTCTCTCTTTCAATATGTATCTTTCTCTTTCTCTTTCTCTAGCTCTTTCTCTATTGCTATAAATTAAAGGAATTTTTTTTGTCGGTGAACAAAGGAAGAATTCAAATTTTTATCTCATTTTCTTAATTTTCCCGTGATTACGTTTAAAATTTTCGCTTAGCAACCTGCGCAAAAATTGTTTATGTCAAAAAGGTGTTTTAAAAAAATAAATAAATAACCTCTGTGTGTATGTGTTTGTGCATGTGTTTGTATGTATGTGTGTGTGTGTATGTGTGTGTGTGTGTGTGTGTGTGATTGCGTGTGTGTACGTGCGTGTGTGTACGTGCGTGTGTATTCAACATTTTTGGCCTCTCCACCTGTTTGTGCAAATGGCCGCAGCGTACGTGCACAGTGTCGAGAGGTTGGTCGTGAAAATTATGACTTTAGCCTGGGAACTGTTTTTTCTTATTAAACTATAAAACAAGAACAACAACAACAACAACAACAACATCAACAACGACGACGATGACGACAACAATAAATACAATGATATGAAGTGAAAACTAAAACGCGAAGTGGATTTGACCGTCTCTTCGTCTCAACCGTGCCCTGCATAAAACAGATATAAAGCAGACGATTTCGCATCGGTCAGAAACTATGTACAACTCTCCAAAATTATTAATAGCAACTTGACTTTTTTCATCTTTAATAGGTCCCCTCTTTTCTGTTGGTTCACAGAAATCGCTTTCTTTTTTTCCTTTTTCTTTTCTTTTGTAATGTTTTTTTTTTTCATTTCTTCTTCATATTCGATTCTACATTGTTCTTCAAATTCACAATCTTGTTTTGTTTAACGTTTCTTTCATTCCTTGTATACTTTTTATCTGTGTGAACTTACTTTTTTCTTTTCTTTGTTTCCTTCACGCTTTCTTTTCCTCGTCTCTTTTTCTTTATTCATATTTCTTTCTTTCTTTCTTTCTTTTTTCATCCATTTTCCTTTTTCATTTTTTGCTTTGGTTATTTCTTTGTTTATCTTTTTTTCTTTCTTTCTTTCTTTCCTTTTCTTTCTTTCTTTCTTTCTTTCCTTTTCTTTCTTTCTTTCTTTCGTTTTTCATCCATTTTCCTTTTTCCTTTTTTTCTTTGGTTATTTCTTCGTTTCTTTCTTTCTTTCTTTCTTTCTTTTTTTCTTTCATTCATTTATCTTTTTTCTTTCCTTTTTCTTCTTTCCTTCCTCCAGTGATTTTTTCATTCTTTCAGCATTCTTTCTTTCATCGCCTCTGATTTCTTCCTGAATTTGTATTTCTTTGTTTCTATCTTAATGAACAAAAATACAACTTGAAGTGACTTTGTATCATTATTCATTTCTCTGTCTGTTAGAGAGAGTGGGGGTAAGAGCAAGAGAGGGGGTAAGATACAGAGTGAGAAAGGGAGGGAAGAAAGGTGAGGGAGAGCAGAGTGTGTGTATGTGTGTGTATGTGTGTGTGTGACAGAGTTTGTGTCCTGGGTGCGGTCATGAAAAAGAGGAAGTATGAATGTATGCGAAAAAAATAAAAATTTGAGAAAATATAAAGTTGCATGAATAAAACAAACCCAAAGAAAAAAAGAAAGAAAGAAAGAAAGAAAAGAAAAAAAAAGAAAGAAAGAAAGAAAGAAAGAAAAAAAGAAAGAAAGAAAGAAAAAAAGAAAGAAAGAAAGAAGATGAACAAATGAAAAAAAAAAGAAAAATTACGACTGAAAAATAGAAGAAAAAAGAAAGAAATGAAAAAGTGAGTAATTAAAAAAAGAAGATAATATTGCGAATGAAAAACATCCGAATAAAATAAAAAAAGAAAAAGAAAAAAGAAAAAGAAAGAGAAAATTGTTGCTGAGAAAAATAAAATCAAAGGAAAAAACGTGAAGAAAGAAACAAAGAAAGAATTTTTTTTATAAAAAAAAAAATGCAACAATAAAAGAAAAAAGAAATAAAGAAAATTTATCGTTGAAGAAAACGAATAAAATGAAAAATAGGAAGGGCTTTATCTATGTAAAATGTGTTAGTGTTTCTGTTTTTTTTTAATTATTTGGTCAGTGGAAAATGACATGATGTCATTTCTAACCTTCGGTCCTTGGGCTGAAACTAGAAAGCAATGTGTACACACCAGAAATCAAATAAAATAATAATAATAATAATAATAATAATAATAATAATAATTTATAATAATAATAATAATAATAATAATAATAATAATAATAATTTATAATAATAATAATAATAATAATAATAATTTATAATAATAATAATAATAATAATAATAATAATAATAATAATGAAATCGAAATCTCAAAAATGTGATACATGAGAATATCAACAATTCCAGTTGTAGTTGGAGCCCTCGGGTTGATTGGAAAAGATTCCAATAGACTCATTGAAGGGATTCCTGGCAGTCCATGCCTTAAAGAAATACAAAAAAATTGTCCTCACGAGTACAGGCCACACCTTACGAAGGGCTTTATCTATGTGAAATATGCGTGATTTTTTTTATAATTGCTCAGTGGAAAATGTCATGATGCCATTTCTGACCTTAGGTCTCTGGTCGGGATGCAGAAAGAAATCAATATACACAAGAAATCAAAGGAAATAGAATGAATAATAATAATTATAATAATAGTAATAACCACAGACGACTGCAATTTTAACGAACAACTTAACATAAACATTCTGGGAAAATATCCAGAATCCCCCGACTTTTCAAACCTTAAAACGCATGTGAAAACTACTAACGTCCTAACCCCGATGGGTGATGTAAATGATAAGAGAGATTTCTATAAGGTTTATACTAAACTATCCTATTATAATTGCGCTTATCTCTTCTTTCGTTAATTAGCACTACCATTACGCCCTGCCAATACCTCATAGATTATAGATCATTCCGTTTTGATGCGAAAAGAGTGGAAGAGTCACTATTTGGTTTCAATGAGGAAATGAATGAAAGAAAGACAGAAAGAAATAAAGAAAGAAGGGAAAATAAAAGTGTTTAGCGTCACCTGCTATTACCTCATAAATAATGGACTATTCCGTGAAAAGACATTACTTGAATGAATGAAAGAAAGAAGTATTTAACGCATCCTGCCAATACCCAATAAATAATGAACTATTCCGTTTTTATCGCGTGAAAAGAGGGGGAAAACAAACTACTTGAGTGAATAAAAGTAAGAAAGAAAGAAAGAAAGAAAGAAAGAAAGAAAGAAAGAAAGAAAGAAAGAAAGAAAGAAAGAAAGAATGACTGAAGGGAAAATAAAAGTGCTCAGCGTCTCCTGCTATTACCTCATAAATAATGGACTATTTCGTATTTATCGCATGAAAATAGGGGGAAAATACACGACTTGAATGAGTAAAAGTAAAGAAAAAAAGAAAGAAAGTGTTTAACGGCTGTTTCACTGAAATGGGGAAAAAGTTGTCAATTTTAAATCTTTTCATTTGTACCCACTTCTTAAAAATAACGACCAGCATTCGAATTTATGACTATCATTGCGATATTTTCTTAAAGTTGTTAAGCTCAAATATTTAGCGATGCGATAAGGGACTTTCTATGGGTATGCTATTGTCGTAAATCTCGCCATGAGCTTATTCACTCATTAGCTTAAGAATAAAGAGAAGAGCCATCAGAAAATTCAAATACGACCGTGGAATATTCACGGGTCATTCTACTTTGATTAATTCCTCTTAGTAACTAATCAACTAACGGAAAATGTACAACCCTATCATGTTACTCACGTTCCAGTTGCATTCCCTTCGCGCAGGGCGCGTTTCGCTTTGTCACATTGATAACCAGTACAACCATTTTTTCTCAAGACAAGCTACGTTTGTATATGATAGATTCTTCTTGTGTACCTAGTTAATATGAGTAAGAGTCACCATCATTTCATAACATTGGTAGGATTTGTATATATATTTTTGTATACACAACTGTACATATATTTTTTTTAAATTTAAGTCATGGGGTGTTTTTCAGTAGGGGCCCTATGTGTGTGAGGTATTTTGGTGTATGTAGGAGAGAATAGTGACAGAGAGATCTCTATGGTGAACGAGTAAAGTATAACGAATTAATGTGTCGTGAATCTGATTAGCTAGGTATAAGATAGTTAACGTCGACCATCTTTGTCCCTATCTCTCCCCTTTTTTCGGCCTTGTGCCACAGTTACTGTATTCAATCAGTAATAAATTGTAGATAAGTGACGTTTGTACAAAGACTTGTATTTTTATATTCTTATACTTGTATGCATATAGTGTTAAAATATTATTAAACATTATTAAACAATGTGTCTTTTCTTTTTTTTTTTCTTTGTCGTTCCTTTTCTTCTTTTCCTTTTCTTCTTTTCCTTTTCTTCTTTTTCTTCTCTTTTCCTTTCCTTTTCTTTTTCTTTTCTTTTTGTTTTTCATTCCTTCTTCTTTTTCTTTTCTTTTTCTTTTCTTCTTCTTTTCTTCTTCTTTTTCTTTTCTTTTCTTTTTTTCTTTTTTTTTTTTTTCTTTTTTTTCTCCTTCTCTTTTCCATTCCTTTTCTTTTTCTTCTCTTATCCTTTCCTTTTCTTTTTCTTTTTCATTCCTTTTCTTCTTCTTCTTTTCTTTTTCTTCTTTTGTTTTCTTTTTCTTTTTTCTTTTCTTTTTCTTTTTCTTTTCTTCTTCTTTGTCTTTTCTTTTTCTTTTCTTTTCTTTTCTTTTTCTTTTCTTACATCGCGTTCTCCTGTAAATCTTACAAAATATACGAAGACTTACGTAAATCACTTTGCTTGTTAATAATAATAATAATAATAATAATAATAATAATAATAATATGGGACTACACAATACACAGACAGAACAATGAAAGCTAACCGCCTAGACCGCAAACAAAAAATGTGCCTCCTTATATCCAGAATCCCACGATCTTTCAAACCCTAAAACGCATGAAGATAATCAAAATACAAGGACCTTGAAATCGAAAATGTGGCACATGGAAAGATCAACAATCTCTGTTGTAGTTGGAGCCCTCGGATTGGTTGGAAAAGATTCCAGCAGACTCACTGAAGGGATTCCTGGAAGCCTAAGCCGTAACGAAATACAAGAAATTGTTCTCACGAGCACAGCACACACCTTACAAAGGGCTTTATCTATGTAAAATATTTTTTTTTTTTATTGGTCAGTGGAAAATGTCATCATGCCATGTCTGACCTTAGGTCTCTGGTTGGGACCCGGAAAGAAATGTGTACAAACCAGAAATCAAAGGAAATATAATAATAATAATAATAATAATAATAATAATAATAATAGTAATAATAATAATAATAATGCATAATGTTGCATGGTATTAGCATTCACCGACTATAAAACCCGGCATGATAGAGTGGGCCAATATCTGCACTGGCAAATCTGCAACTTTTACTGGGAGGAAGCTTCAAGAAATTGGTATGAACACCACCCAGACCCAGTTAGAGAGATAGAACCTGTACAATAGAAACAGACAGTACAATCAAAACTAATTACCCAGACATCGTGCTAAAAACCACAATAACAGAATCTGCTTTCTTATGGACATGGCTGTCCCTGCAGAATTAAATGTATCTTTGAAGAGCTTCAAAAAAAAAAACTATTAAAATACAAAAATCATGAAAAGAAAATCTAAAAATATCTGTCATATGAAGACATCAATAATTCCAGTTGTAGTTGGAGCCCTCGCTTTGATTGGAAAAGGTTCTGATAGACTCATTGAAACGATCCCTGCTAGCCTATGCCTTAAAGAAATACAAAAAAAATGTACTGACAAGTACAGTCCACACCTTACGAAGGGCTTTATCAATGTAAAATGTGTGTGATCTCAAGTTAAAAAGTTTTCATTGAAAACGTCATGAAGCCATTTTGTCGTTAGGTCTCTCGTTGGGACCTGGAAGAAAATGTGTATACAACAGAAATCAAAGGAAATAATAATTTCATTTTAATTGGATAATGCGTTTTGCGCCGCTGTGGTCATTACTCCCTGTATCTTACAATTGTGGTTGTTGGTGACATTCAACGCAGAATAGTACAATGGATTGCCGATCCCTTTTACATCACAGATGTTGAGGTTACCACGTTCCTCCTCTCAGAGGTGAACTTGTTTTTGAATTTACCTTCTTCTAGCCTTTACCTAAAGAGGCTATAGGAATCAGTCTGCCTTGCTATTTTACCGATCTCTATGGCTCTTCCCCCTTTCCCTCTTCCTCTATGCCACTCTGTCTCTCTTCCTCTCTTTCTATCTTCCTCTATCTCTCTATCTCTCTCTTCCTCACTCTATCTCTCTTCCTCAACTGCTCTATCTCCACCTTCTCTCTCTCGCTATAGGCAAAAGAAATAAAAGATTATTTTTTATTCTTACGGTCATATCACGTTCAAATACCAGTTTCCGTACAATTTACCGAAGTTAAGCCACGTCGAGCCTGGTCAATATGTAGATGGGAGACAGCTTGGGAATATCAGTTGCCCTGGATATGCAGGCGATGTAATGGCTAAAGGAGTTCCAATGGCTGGAGTTCCAATTCCAGTTGGATCCGTTATATTCACTTACGTGCAAATACCTTTTGCATCTTCTCCCCCAGCAATGGGTTAATTAGTAAGACTTGTAACGCTAAATCATTATTATTGCCAAAATAAATTAAATCTGAAATTCTTTTCTGACTTTACATGATTCGTTTTTTTCCGTTTTATCAACCCTTTGCAGTTGGATAAACCGTAAAAAAATCATACAAACAATAATTTTTTAATTATTTGTTTCTCAGACTGCTAAAATCTATCTATCTATCTATCTATCTATCTATCTATCTATCTATCTGTGTCAGCTTCTTTCTTTCTTTCTTTGTTTCATTCTTTCGCACACTCTTTCTTTCTTTCTTTCTTTCTATCTATCTATCTATCTATCTATCTATCTATCTATCTATCTATCTAAGTAATTTGTTTTTTTCCATTTTTTAATTCTTTGTTTCTCAGTCTGCTAAAATCTATCTATCTATCTATCTATCTATCTATCTATCTATCTATCTATCTTTCTTTCTTTCTTTCTTTCTTTCTTTCTATCTATCTATCTATCTAAGTAATTTGTTTTTTCCATTTTTTAATTCTTTTTTCTCAGTCTGCTTTCTATCTATCTATCTATCTATCTATCTATCTATCTATCTATCTATCTATCTATCTATCTATCTGTGTCAGCTTTCTTTCTTTCTTTTTCTTTCTTTCTTTCTATCCGTGTCAGCTTCTTTCTTTTTTATTTATATATATATATATATATATATATATATATATATATATATATATATATATACGATCATTTCAAATGTCCGAGCTCCATTTTATTGTTAATATAAAATAACCGGAACTTGACACTGTCGTAGTTTTGGTAATGATCTCTGATATGTTCTAGATTGAAACCTTTCCTTTCCTTTCTTTCCTTTCTTAAAGGTTAATCTCCTTCCTTTTTATCAATCTTTTTTTGCAAAATTTTTTTTTTTTCAAACTTTTTCTTTCTTTCTTTCTTTCTTTCTTTTTTTCCAGCCTGTTTATATCTCTCTATCTATCTATCTATCTATCTATCTATCTATCTAAGTAATTTGTTTCTTTTTTCATTTTTTAATTCTTTGTTTCTCAGACTGATAAAATCTATCTATCTATCTATCTATCTATCTATCTATCTATCTATCTATGTCAGCTTCTTTCTTTCTTTCTTTCTTTCCTTCTTTCGTAGACTGTTTCTATCTATCTATCTATCTAAGTAATTTGTTTCTTTTTTCATTTTTTAATTCTTTGTTTCTCAGACTGTTAAAATCTATCTATCTATCTATATATCTGTGTCAGCCTCTTTCTTTCTTTCTTTTTCTTTCTTTCATTCTTTCGCACACTGTTTCTATCTATCTATCTATCTATCTATCTATCTATCTATCTATCTATCTATCTATCTATGTCAGCTTCTTTCTTTTTTTTCTTTTCCCGCCTGTTTATCTATCTATCTATCTATCTATCTATCTATCTATCTATCTATCTATCTATCTATCCGTGTCAGCTTCTTTCTTTCTTTCTTTCTTTTTCTTTCTTTGTTTCCTTCTTTCGTACACTGTTTCTTTCTATCTATCTATCTAAGTAATTTGTTTCTTTTTTCATTTTTTATTTCTTTGTTTCTCAGACTGATAAAATCTATCTATCTATCTATCTATCTATCTATCTATCTATCTATCTATCTATCTATCTATCTGTGTCAGCCTCTTTCTTTCTTTCTTTCTTTCTTTTTCTTTCTTTCATTCTTTCGCACATTGTTTCTATCTATCTATCCATCTATCTATCTATCTATCTATCTATCTATCTATCTATCTATCTATCTATCTATCTATCTATCTATCCGTGCTAGCTTCTTTCTTTCTTTTATATATATATATATCAGATCATTTCAAATGTCCGAGCTCCGTTTTCATTGTTAATATAAAACAACCGCAACTTGACACTGTCGTTGTTTTGGTGTTGATTTCTGGCGTGATTCAGATTGAACATTTGCTTCGTTCAATTGCGAACCAGACTTTGTTGAATGTTGACGTTTTGTCCACAAATGAATGCTTTAAATTTGGAGTATAAAAGGTTGCACTTTCGCCATTTTATGCTCTATGAATTTCGGAAAAGAGTGAGCGACGAAACTGCGACAAAAACTGTCAGGCGGTTTATCTTGCTTTGGCAAATTTTCTCAGGGTGCTTTTAGTCCAAACTATCAACCATGTAGGAAACAAACCGAAATTGCCTCTCGCTATTTTAAAATCGAAAAAGTGTCATGTTCCACGACCACAACAAAAGACAGCATGTCGCGAAATAGACTTTGCAGAAAATGAAAGATTTGAAATGGGAAACCTCCCCAACGTCCACTATATTTTGATGACTTGGTTCATTCAGATTGTCACTTTTTCCGGTCTTTACAGAACAATTTAAATGATAAAAAAACTTGACCCTGTGTTCAGTGAACATTGAAGTCAACGCCTAGAAGCGACATGCTGTTTCATGCTAGGCTCAATCATCAGGCCGCGAATGTTGGATTTTTCTTCGACTATTTATATATATGTGTCAGTGGTGCATTGTGGGTAATCTATTCTGGCGGTTATTTTTGCGGGAGTGGCTTGTTTGTTTATTTATTTGTTTTTTTTTTTGGGGGGTAATTTATTTGTTTTTCATTTTATATTATTTATTCTTTTCGGTTTTTGATGTTTTATTAACGTAGTAAAAAAATGGTGGTTGGGGATTTGCTTAGGTCGTTTATTTAATTAGTCTGGGCCCGGGAAGATAATTAAGGCTCTTTATTCGTTCAATGTTTAGATTTATTGAATGATCTTTTGAATATGCTCTCTCTATTTTTTTTTTCGTTAACGCCCGCCTTCACATAGGAAAAATTTCCACTTCCCACCTATATAGTAAATATCCAAAAGCAAAATTGTTTGGTAAAAGTTTCTTACTATTTTGTTAACTGACTTTATGATGTAGTAGAAAACACCAAAGGAAGGTAACAAATAATAATGCTGGCGGCTGCTGCTGCTGCTAATACCGTTATTAAAGGACGAACGAAAGCAAACTTGACCATTGAAAACTACATGTAGAATTTAGTTTAATGATCATAGTTTTATGCTTAGGATTAGCATTGCAAGGGTTGACAAAAAAAAAATAACGATTTTTATTCATAACTAGCAGGAGAGCCCGGCGACAGAATCTTGAGTTATCGTAAGTTTTCAAATTGATTTTGTGCAAAACAATTGTGTTTTTCCCATTTTCGGCGCTGTCCGAACCACCGCAAGATAATTTTACGCAGTCCTATGAAGTTTTAATTTGAAATCGGTTGAAAAAAAATGTAGAAATCCGATCCAAAATATAAACGTACACACACACACACACACACACACACACACACACACACACACACACACACACACACACACACACACAACAATAATCTGTTTTATAATAAGTAAGATTATAAAATTAAAAAGAATATACACTACTAGCAACTAATAAAAATTCAGAGAATACTTTTTTGTTCTTGGTGTTCACTTCTCATTTATATTTGAAAAAAAAAACGTTATTTTCCCTGAAGAACAATTTGAATGTTAATGATCCTTCTCAAAATTATAGAAAATACCAAAATGTTCGCTGTTTGCAGACATATTTATATCTTATCTAAGAATGTGTTGTAGGTTCCAGGGATGGAATCCAGCACAAATAAATAAACAACGCCAGTAAATGAAATAGAAAAATATATGTATTAAACATAAGAATACAAACTTGAAATGAAGATTAGTAGTCCAGGAATGCGGGTTAGTAGAAAAATATATGTACAAGTCTCTGTAAGTGAAGCCGTAATTATCTCTCTTTCTGGACTCTCGTATAACTCTTGGTGAACACCCTGTCTCGACGTTTTTCTCACGCTATCTCTCCGTAGTATAAGTATACTTTGGACGAGTCCATCTTGTTGACAAGGGGCGAGCCCCACAATAGAATGTAACCCAGTTTTTTCTACATCGCCAAACAAAAGTTCTACCCGCCCACCATTTTCTGTTCAGCTGCCTACCCAACAGCTGAAATCGCCCACCAATAGTGGATATCGCCATGTTGGAAAATCCTGATCTAATAGATTACTTAAGCTCAAGAAAAGTAGCACGTAAACCATTCGTGTCGGATAGAGATTCAGATCTCCTTTTATAATATAGCAATACCCAAGAAACAGATCGACGCAACATAATCTTCCTATACCCAATTACCCCGTTTGACCATCTGTCAGAATCAGAAAGGTTATCAAATATTCATTAATGAATTCAGTTGTTTGATGAAGGATTGCTGCTGCGCGGTGCTTCACGAGTTATTATGGCCGATATTTTATAACGAGTTCGTTTCTCATTGGATGATCTATAAATAGTTATCTATAAACTTTGTCGCACGTCAAAATCGGCGTGGTGACCTTTCAAGCATAGGCTTAGAATAATTAAGTAATAATCAAGTTCGATGTTCGTCTTGTACAAGTTTGGATTTCAAAGAAAATAGGATGACGTGTAAAAGAAGAAGAAAACGACCGAAGGGATTTTACAGCGAAGAAAAAATGAGATGGACAAAGAAAAAGATAGATAGATAGATAGATAGATAGATAGATAGATAGATAGATAGATAGATAGATAAGAAAAAAGTGAGATAGATAGATAAGAACAAAGTGAGATAGATAAATAGATAGATAGATGAGATAGATAGATAGATAGATAGATAGATAGATAGATAGATAAAAGAACAAAGATGAGATAGATAGATAGATAGATAGATAATAGAACATAGATAGATAGATAGATAAATAGATAGATAAATAGAACAGACTGAGATAGATAGATAGATAGATAGATAGATAAATAGATAGATAGATAGATGAATAGATGAATAATAGATAGATAGAACAAAGTGAGATAGATAGATAGATAGATAGATATGAACAAACTGAGATAGATAGATAGATAGATAGATAGATAAGAACAAAGTGAGATAGATAGATAGATAGATAGATAGATAGATAGATAGATAGATAGATAGATATGAACAGACTGAGCTAGATAGATCAGACATATAAATAGACAGATAGATTAACAGACATATATTAATCGATAGCAACAAACACATACGTGGAAACGCGTCATTTATCAAGCGTTTCCACTTTGTCTCATCATCTCAAATTTTGTTCGAATGTTATTAACAAACACGCACATTCCTGATGTTTTGTACAATAGAGGTACATTCCGTATTTTTTTCTTTATTTACGATTGAGTTTCCGGGTCATTTATCTATCTATCTCAATCTGTTCATTATCTATCTATCTATTTATCTATCTGCAAGTGAATTTATTAAAAACAACTACTAAAATAGATATAAACGCATATAATTATCAATACACACGAATGCATCTATCTATCTATCTATCTATCTATCTATCTATATATATATATATATATATATATATATATATATAGGATTGTGATAAAAATAAGTAAGCATAATGCCTGTAATTTATTCAAACAGACATGACTCAAAGAGAATTTGCTGCCTAAATACACACCCACGCACGCACGCGCACACACACATGCGCACACACGCGATACACATATACACACACAAATTCATATATATATATATATATATAGTTTTAAGGTATGCTCTATTTACCGGTTAAAGTGGTCAATATCATGGATAGAGCGTATGTAAATATAAAAATGGATAGTGAGGTCAACACCCGGAGTCGACATGAAGATTGCGTTTAACATGAAACTGATTGTCGCCTCTGCGTGTTGACTTCAGTGTCCACTTCGAACTGAACCCTTTATTTCGCTCACTGGGGTAGACTCTTCTAGTTCCACGTGCCATGTCTAATGGGTGCCAGTTATCAGTTATCTCCTGTTAATTCCCCTCTCCAAATTCTCCATCGACTTAACCAGATATTGAACTCACACTTTTGGATCCTGTCACTGGATCTAACTAACGCCTTTATCCACTGTGCGAGTGGTAGTGGAAAAATCAGGCGTGGCTGATCACAAGAGAGAGAAAAGGGAGATTCACCGCCCTCTGTGGGATCAGGTTGAGATCATAGACAAAGAACATCATTGGGAAATTCGTAAACTTAAGGAATCAGTACATGTGCTAGGCCACAAAATTCCTGAGTTGACTCATGCAATATGGGAACCAGTAATAAGGAGTGCCAGAGAAAAGCGATAATAACAACAAAAATTGCAATATGAGCTATGGTGAAAACATGGAATGATAACAGCAAAAGTTGCAAAATGAGCACTGGTAAAAAAAAGGTTGCCTCAACCGATTTGGCCACAGAGGAGCATTCGGTTAACTGGGTCGATTTTACTGTTTTTAAACTTCAATCTTCCATGAATTCGGTTAAGTCACGTCAGGCTATATGACGGTCCCGTATAGGATACAGGTTCGAATCCTGTCGGAGGACGAATATCTTCTATGAAAATTTCTCGGACATTCAGTCCGGTAAATGTTGTTTAATACCGTTTATTATAAAACATAGCATTTACTTAAATATTTGTATTTATAAAAAGAATGTATAAACATAAAATGTAACTCAAAATAATTGTCGGACTGTGTCCATTTCATAATGTGTGACGTCATTTCTTTACATTTGGATACGCATTGAGCAGATATGAATGTACGTGGGAGAATCATGGAAGATTGTAGTTTAAAGACAGTAAATCGACTTTGCTAACCGAACGATCCTCTGTGGCCGAATCGGTTAAGGCACGTCAGGCTATATGACGGTTCCATATAGGATACACGTTCGATTCCTGTCGGAGGACGAATATTTTCTATGAAAATTTCTCGGACATTCAGACCGGTAAATGTTGTTTAATACTGTTTGTTATAAAACAGAGCATTTACTTAAATATTTGTATCTATAAAAACGAATGTATAACCATAAAAATGTCTTAAAACAATTGTCGGACTTTGTCCATTTCATAATACATATATATATATATATATAGATAGATAGATAGATATAGAGGGGGGCGTGTGTGTGTGTGTGTGAACATATACAGACAGTGATAAAGATATAGAGAGATATGAAGAGGAAGGGCGTGACGAACATTTCATATGAGAATAAACAGAAAGAAAATAAACAGAAAGAAAAGTAGAAAAATCAAGAACAAATAAAATATAGAACAAAAAACCTGGAAAAATGCAATAAAAAATTTATCAGACACACTTTATCGATTCAGTTTAGCAAAAGTTCTGCACCTGTCTCATTTATAAGTCTACCATTTGTCCATGCATTTAATATTTCAATCAGATTTTTTTTTTAAGCATTGCGCCCCGAGCAAGGCGGGAAGCCACTAGGATGCAGTTGGGTTGCAGAAGATTTGGAGCAAGAGCAGAGAGGAGTGATAGAAGAAAGGATGAAGAGAAGGATAGTGGATAAATCAAGGCAACTGGAGATGTCGATTGACATTACATTTGAATGGTTGGAGATTATAGCTCTCAGGGAAACAGTAATAGGGAAGGGTGTTCCACAGGCGAGAGGTGCGAGGTATGAAGCTATTGGAGTAGAAGAGACGGCTATATTTAAAAGTTTCTACAGTGAAAGGGTAGGAGCGGGATGCCAGGAGATTATAGCTCTCATGGAAACAGTAATAGGGAAGGGTGTTCCACAGGCGAGAGGTGCGAGGTATGAAGCTATTGGAGTAGAAGAGACGGCTACATTTAAAAGTTTCTACAGTGTAAGGGTAGGAGCGGGATGCCAGGAGATTATAGCTCTCAGGGAAACAGTAATAGGGAAGGGTGTTCCACAGGCGAGAGGTGCGAGGTATGAAGCTATTGGAGTAGAAGAAACGGCTACATTTAAAAGTTTCTACAGTGTAAGGGTGAGAGCGGGATGCCAGCCTCGTAGGGCGCTTGAATTCATGGCGTCTGGGAACCAGTGAAAGCAGCTCATCGGAGCAATTACCATGAAAGTATTTGTAGAAAAGACAGAGAGAGGCGACGGCGCGTCTGTGAGAGAGTGACTGTAGACGAGACGCCAGATCAGGGCCAATTATATTACATATCCGTCTCTGGATCTTGTCAAGAACTCCGAGGTAAACAGAAGGTGCACCAGACCATACATGGCAGCAATATTCCATGTAAGGGCGAATGGTTGATTTGTATATTTGAAGTATCGATTCCGGGGAGAAAAATTTCCTGGCGCGGCACAGACAGCCAAGCTGATTCATCTTCTATATATTTAAAAATTCTTGTTAACATCCAAAGAAGAATCTGCAGTGTTATTGGTTCTGACCTGGCATCTCAGCATCAATCATTTACCCACCGCTGTAATGTAGATCCGTCTTGCCTTTTCTCTCTATATATTTTCATGGTAATTGTTCTGATGAACACATGGTCCCTAGAGTTTTTGAACTTAAGCGCAGTACTAGATTGGCGGATAGCGCCCACCATTTTACAGTTTAAAAGACTATATGTAACAGTAACTTCGATGCAAACAGTTTCCTTTCTCGCACCGCTCGCTTGTAGAACTTTCTCCCGGATTCTTACTTCCCAGTCAAAATTGATCTTTAAAATTTAGATGCAATGTCAATCGTTATCTTCTGTTTTCTTAACTCCTGTTCTTTTATTGTCCTCTCTCCTTAATAATGTTTTTTTTTTTTTGCTTTTTTTCATATTCTCCCACACTAACCTCTTGCATTCTAGTGGCTTTATTGCCTTAGTTAAAGTGAAACGATCTATCTATCTTTGTGCGTCTGTGTGTATTTTTCTAATTTTTATAGGTGTACTTTGGTTGTTTGTGATTTGATGAGCGATATCTGTACGAATTGCACTAAGTTACCACAAGTTACAAGTCAATCTACGAGATAGTGTAAGAATTTAATATTGTTTTGGAATTAATGATATTGAACCTATATATATATATATATATATATATATATATATATATATATATATATATATATATGCAAGTTTCATTGATTAAGACAGACAAGGTGGTTTGATTTAGATTTGTATAGAAATTCTCATGTGATCTTATAATTTTTCTTTTCGGAGGATAAATTATATAAAACTGTCCAATTGTTCTCTCTTTCCAAGCGCTTTCGGATATACATTTAGCCATTTTCAAGGTTGAAATATATTAACTGTTAACAAGAAATAGATTGTTGTATGTATGTATTTATATAATGTATTCATTTTCAAAACACAGTCAAGATATTGTGTCCAAAACTTTTTAAAAAAGGAAAAAATTATAAGATCACATGAAAAATTGTATAAAAAAAAATAAATCAAAGCACCTTGTCTGTCGTATTCAATGAAACGTGCGTGAAAAAAGGATTGATGCCTAAATACACAAATTATATATATATATATATATATATATATATATATATATATATATATATATATATATATTGGATAGATGTGAGTTTGTGACCTGGGTTTCACACGCTTTAGCGATCGTACGATCGCTAAA
>CAHIKZ030000547.1:1312500-1362500 GCA_903632075.3 Acanthosepion pharaonis | reverse complement strand
GAACCTAGGCGGAGTATTACGAGACAGCAGGATTACTTTGCTAGCAAAGGAAAGAGTACAGAGCTGCTATATGACATCTGTCCTCCTTTACGGCAAGCGAATGTTGGACGATTTCCTCAAAGATGAAGAAGAGACTCGAGGCGACGGAGATATGGTTCTACAGAAGGATGCTAAGGATATAATAATAATAATAATAATAATAATAAAAATAACAAAGAAAAGAATACTGAGCTGTTATATGACATCTGTCCTTCTTTACGCCAGCGAATGTTGGACGGTCTCCTAAAAAATGAAGACGAGACTCGAGGCAACGGAGGTATGATTTTACAGAAGGATGATTTGGATATCATGGACCGAGTGTGTGAGCAACGATGAGGGATGAGGGAACGATCTGGAATGTGCTCTGACAGACGACGCTAAGTGCGACGCTGAGATCTGAAGACGTAAAGAGATGGCCAAAGACGCATTCCAAAATCTAGACAGAGTATTAAGAGACAGGAGGATTTCGTTGGTAACAAAGAAAGGAGTACTAAACTGCTACGTGACATCTGTCCTCCTTTACGGCAAGCGAATGTTGGACGATTTCCTCAAAGATGAAGAAGAGACACGAGGCGACGGAGATATGGTTCTACAGAAGGATGCTAAGGATACCATGGACCGAACATGTAAGCAACCATGAAGTTTTGGAGAGAGTGCAAACAAAGAGGAAACTTATACTTAACACCAGGAAGAGATAGCTGAAAATTCTGGGAAACGTAATGAAAAAGGAGGGCTTAGAGAATCTGACACTCACAGGACGGATAGAGGGAAAGAGAGATAAATGAAAGTAATGCGTGACATACCTAGCAGGCTTAAGCAAATGGACGACGGAACAGGGTTTGGGAGAAGTAGCAAAAGGACAAAACATATTGAGGACTACAAGGGATAGGGAGAAGTGCAGAGCCATGATCGCCTACGTCCTGAAGGGACACGGCGCATAAAAGAAGAATTCGACAGCTCTTTTTCCTTTATTTCTCTCTCTCTTCTCTTATATGTTTCCTTTATCCCTCTCTCTCTATCTCTATCCCTCTCTCCCTATCTCTCTCCCTATCTCTCTCTCTCTCCCTCTCTCTCTCACACACACACATACATACATGGACATTTGAAAAGCTAAATGTTTTAAACGATTTAAATGATAATCCATCCTCCCACTCATTTTTTTCTTTCTCTCTCTCTCTCTCTCTTACTCAGGGAGGGGGGGCACACAGAATCACGTCGTATATTCAACATTCCTGGCTGACACGACCTCTAACAATTTAAAGCAAAGACAGAACTCGATGGAATTTTTAACGTACACGTAATCAGAGTAAAACGCCAGCGGGGAGGGGTTATAAACTGTGTGGTTGTTGGTATCTTTTCTCACTTGATAAGTAAAACGAGCGGGCTGTTTTAAAAGAGTGAGGGTGGTGGTATCGCGTCGGCGATTCGCCTACTGATTGCGTTTCGGGCACGCTTACTCACGAGTGCCACTTTACACACACATAGATACAGAAGCCTGCGTAAGAAAAGAAAAGAAAAGAAAGAAAGAAAGAAAGAAAGAAAGAAAGAAAGAAAGAAAAAGACGAAAAGAAAGAAAAGTAACAAAGAAAAAAGAAACAGACAGAAAGAAAGAAAGAAAGTAAACCAGAAAGAAAGAAACAAATAAAGAAAGAAAGAAAGAAGGGAACAAATAAAGAAAGAAAGAACAGAAAGAAAGAAAGAAAGAAAGAAAGAAAGAAAGAAAGAGAAACAGAAAGAAAGAACAGAAAGAAAGAAAGAGAAACAGAAAGAAAGAAAGAACAGAAAGAAAGAACAGAAAGAAAGAAAGAAAGACAGAAAGAAAGACAAAGAAAGAGAGAAAGAAAGAAAGAAAGAAACAATGAAAGAAAGAAAAGAAAGAAAGAAAGAAAGAAAAACAGAAAGAAAGAAAGAAGGGAACAAATAAAGAAATAAAGAACAGAAAGGAAGAAAGACAGAAAGAAAGACAAAGAAAGAAAGAAAGAAAGAAAGAAACAATGAAAGAAAGAAAAGAAAGAAAGAAAGAAAAACAGAAAGAAAGAAAGAAGGGAACAAATAAAGAAATAAAGAACAGAAAGGAAGAAAGACAGAAAGAAAGACAAAGAAAGAAAGAAAGAAAGAAAGAAAGAAAGAACACAAAGAAAGAAAGAAAGAAAGAAAGACAAAGAAAAAAGAGAAACAGAAAGAAAGAAAGAAAGAAAGAAAAAAGTGCGAAAGAAAGAAAGAGAGAGATGCATTTCTACGAATATGATGGTCGACTCTATCAAAAGAAAATGCCAATCCTTCTTTGACCTGATGTCATCATCCTTGTCCACAAAGAAGTAGCGTGCATTAATCAATAATTTCGTTACTACAACAAAATTATAACAATTAGTAATATTTCAATGATTAGTAATACTACAATGACGAGTAATATAACAGCTCTTGTTGATAATTTGACTGTTCCCACGATGATAGTTTTGAGTATGGTAGAGACACTTAGTCACAAAAACCAGTTCGAGTAAAGTCACAACACTTAACGCACACCAGCTCAGTGAGAACCATATATGAAATAAAATTAACATTTTTTATCATTGTACACCAAGCAAGGCAATAAAGCCACTAAGACGCAAGGAGTTATTGAGGGTGAAAGAATATGAGAAAAAGAAAATATTATTAAGTATAGCGAACAATAAAAAAAATAGGAATTAAGAAGACAGAAAATAACGGTTGACATTATATTTAAATTTTTGAAGATCAAAGTTGACAAGGAAGTAAGAGTTCCATAAGCCGGAAATGCGTTAGAAGAAACTGCTAGCATAGAACTTACGGTAGCTTCTAGCTATTTCAACTGTAAAATGTTGAGATCCCCCCCACCAATATAGTAATACGCTTAAATTCATACAGTTTAGATTGGTTGGTTAGTTAATTTTGTTTAGCGGTATATTAACACATCTATGGGTTATTTAATGCCGAAATTTAAATATTTTTTACGTAATTTCATGCTTTTAACTACAGATATTTAGAACATGATTTTATATTTTCAGGGCAGAGGTATGTTTTTTTACATATATAGTTTGTAGAATTTATAATATATTGTAAGCAGTTTTAATATAAAAATATATTTTTATATTATTTTGTGTTACATTGACATTTTGCTATAAAAATGCATTGATGGTCATTTCATTATAAAAATATAGTATTGATTTTTGTTTGTGGGTTCACTATTTGCCCAAAGCTGGGACCCTAACAGGTGCTACCACCCTAAACACCTCAATTCAACTTAATTTTAATAATTATTTGGATGGTTTCGGCTCTCGTTTTTGAAACATGAGAACTCTTATGTAGCGAAGGAATCATATTTTTAAACAAAAAAATATTATAATAAAGCTCTATTTCTGTATGGAGCACCGTCTTCTTAAAAATAAAAACAAAAAATACTAAGGAACTCCGGATTATGCATCCAACGTGTTCTTTTCTATTTTAAGCATACCTGCGCACATGTATATATATATATATATATATATATATATATATATATATATATATATATGATATGACAAAGGGAAAAGTGTTTCATTAAAACTAGATTACCCGCCCTTGTTAGACTTCATCAGATCCAAACGAAAGAAGGAAATATATATATATATATATGTGTGTGTGTGTGTGTGTGCGTGTGCGTGAGTGCGTGCTTAAACAATAAATCGTTAATACTTTTTCCGTTAAGCTGGCGTTTCTCGGGATCAATGAAAGAACAAAGTTGTGTGGCTTTTTTATAAAAGCCTTTAATTTTTATGCTGTTATACTTGATATCGCGGAAAAAATAAAGAAAGAATGAAAGAAAGAAAAAAGGAAAGAAAAAAAAACTAAAATGAAGAAAATAAAAATGAAACAAAGTAACAAAGAACAAAGAAAGAAACAAAGAAAGAAAGAAACAAAGATAGGATACAGAATCCCTACAAAGTTTGGAAGAATTTTGACAAATGGAAAACTTTTCATTGAAACTAGATTTGATTACGCCTTTCTAGGCTTCATCAGATCAAAAATGAAATAAAGAAATATGTGTGCATGTATTTGTGTGTACGCTTAAATAATGAATCATAGTTCTTCCCCACCCCCCTGATCTGTCGATTCTCGTGATTAATGAAGAAAGAAATTAAGTGACTTTAAAAAAAAAAGCTGTTAATATTTATTCTGTATATTTCTCTATAATTCTTAATTCATGTCGAAAGTTTTTAATATATTTTTCCGGGCCTTTCTTTTGTATCAAATTAAAGGCAAAACCTCATCTCATTTCCAGAATGGCTCGAAAGCAAGAAATTAATCCAAGGAAAATCCTGATTCTGTCTTTCAGAATAGGTTGAAAGTAAAAGATTTATATGTTTTTAGGTCAATCCATGTGTTTTCCACGTCGACAATATGTTTTTTAAAATACGGTACAGAAGAAATTTGACAAACGGAAATAGTTTCATTGAAACTAGATTTGATTATGTGTTTCGCTTTTAAAGCCTTAATCAGATCCAAAGATTCGTTTTTAGATCTATGAGAAAATTCTAAAATCAACAAATAACGATGTATTTAATAAGCGGATATGCAATATGGTTGGCCCTGCCCTGGCGTCTCGTCTACAGTCACTTTCTCACAGACGCACCGTCGCCTCCCTCTGTCTGTTCTACAAATACTTTCATGGAAATTGTTCCGAGGAGCTGCATTCGCTGGTTCCCAGACTTCATGAGTTCAAGCGCCCTACGAGGCTGGCATCCCGCTCTCAACCCTTCACTGTCGAAACTCCTAAATCGCTTCATGTCTCGCACCTCTCGCCTGAGGAACTCTCTTCCCTTCTCCTGTTTCCCTGTGAGTTATAATCTCCAGCTATTCAAGTGTAATGTCAATCGACATCTCCAGTTGCCCTAATCTATCTACTACCCTCATCCTATCTTCTATCACTCCTATCTGATCTTCCTATTTTCTGTAACCCCTTGCGTCCTAGTGGCTTCCCGCCTTGCTTGGGGTGAAATGCTTAAAAAAAAAAAAAAAAAAAAAAAACTTATTTAGTTATAAATTAATTCAATTCTTCGTTTCGTTTTGGACAAATTCATCGATCGCTTCCTTCGAGAAAGTATTAGTAACATCTTCTACCTTTATCTTCAAAATGTCTTTGTTCCTGGAAATGAAAACCAAAATACACAAAACCATGTCCATGTTGAGAATAAGCAGAAGCATTGCTTCTTCTTTTCTTTTTTTTTACTATTTTTAATCTTCTTGCTCACTCAGCTTTAATTCTTCAAGCACCTTCCACGTTCTCTGTGCTTATGAAGACAAGTGGTGCGAGATTGGTATATGAAAGTATAGGTCTTCTCTGCCTACACTACTCTGCTTATATATCTTCTTCTTTCGTCCGGCAGCTGATATAAAACGTGGGACGCCAACCCTACATCTGGGCGTTTTCGTCGACACACCATCTTTAGAAACACTGCCATTTATGCAATTTACGGAGAATTGAGAGAAATCTCTCTTAAGCTCAAACAAAAACGATTACGGTTTGCCGGCCACTACCACCGAGCGGACAGGGAAATCGTCTCATCCTTACTCCTATGACCTCCTTCTGGAAGTGTCTTCTCTCGAAAATTGACTTTCTCAGACACCATAGCTCTGGCCTCAGGATTGGACATTGGGGATCTGAGGACAGCAATGCAGGACCGAACAGTGTGGGAAGGACTTGTCAAGGGAGTTCTTACCAACCATAGAGATGTCGAAGGATGATGATGATGATGATGATGATGATGATATCTTGTTCTCAATCTATCCTAAGAAATGAAAGAAAGGGATATTTTGAAAATGATCATAAGTCTAAAGAGGATAGTAAAAATAATTATTTTTTTTTCCCCAAAGCAGACATACAGACATGCAATACATTCACTGCATATATATTTTTTTAAATAAATATATATATATATATATATATATATATATATATATATATATATATATATATATATATATATATAGATAGATAGATAGATAGATAGATGATAGAGAGAGAGATGAGTTTCAATGTCTATATATGCAGTGAATGCACTGCATGTCTTCTTTGGGCAATAAAAATTAATTTATATATATATATATATATATATATATATATATATATATATATATATATATATATAAACGGATCTTCAAGGCACCAGCTTGCCTTGAAGATCCGTTTAGGTGAAACGTAGGTAGGATTTCCTGGCTCTTTAGGATTTATTTTAGTTATTCCTGTTCTACTTAGCGTATTGAGCACTCTACGTGTTAGTCTTACTACTTTGCTTGTTTTTTTTTTGAACTAAAGACTTAAGACACTGGTCGATTAATTTCGCCCTGTTCAGACGTTTTTAATTCTTCCTTTTTTTTTTCTAATTTTTCCTCAGGTACCGATTTGTTTTGGCATATCTACAAGTTGAGCTATCTGAGGTTTTTTACCAAACGAGTATTATTATTAGTATATATATATATATATATATATATATATATATATATATATGAGAAGGATGAGTAGGAGTAATGGATAGCGGCTCGGACTGAGGAATCGGAGTCGAATCCATTACATTCACTTACGTGCTAATACCATTGCGAATGGTATAAATTCTCTTCTTCTCCGCCCTTGGATGTCGTTTGGGGACCTTGTGGTACGCAATGCACCTGGTCTCTGTAATCGGCCCTTCAAAAAGTGTGGTTGGTTCTGCACAAAGCCTTCACCATTATAATCAAATCAGCTGTGCAGGTGTCTGGCTGTCGTTTCCTCGAAACTGAGTTGCTTGATCCTAATACGTCGAATACGACGGGAGAGTCCAGCATATATATATATATATATATATATATATATATATATATATATCAAAATAAACAAAGTCTAAAATAGAGGTTTTAAGATTATATGCGTTAAAAACTGCTCAATTTCTAGTAAGAAAAATCAGACCTGTAGAGAGATTTAATATCTTAAAAAAGAAAAAGATTAGAACGCTGAATGGAAAATTTTTCTTAGAAATTTCTTTCCAATATTAGGGTGCGTCTTACAAGCCGCAGCTTGTAAGCCTGAAAATACGATAATTTAATTTTTAATACAACTCAATATTTCAGAATTAAATAAACAAATAAAAGAACCCCTGTAATTCTAAACATTTTTATGGTAAAAAAAGTCGAGAAAAGATTGATGATAGTGATCTACGTCCTGATGATATCTCATCACCTGATGAAAGTGAAGATTAATTTGGGAATTAAAACTTTTCTTTTTCCAAACGAAAGGTCATAATCTTTACAATAAAGTGGAAAATACAAGGTGTCCATAAAGTTCGTGTGCACTTTAAAAAAATTTATAACTTTATTTGTATTTACGATAGAAATAATCTGTAAAAAATGTTATAAAGTTTAATGTACCTAGTTTTAAGTATAGCTAAAATAACTAATGTGATTTCAGGCATTACTGTAAATCAGTTGGCAAATTGTTTCCGTGAACTGCAAAATCGTATTACCCTTTGTATTGCTAATGATGGCGGACATGTGGTAACTTAAATAAAATTTCAATAAAACCTTAAAAATATAGATTTACTTCTTTCTAATCCGTTTTACAAGTTATTTCTATCGGAAATACAAATAAAGTTATACATTTTTAAAGTGCACACGAACTTTATGGACACCCTGTAGATGTCTTTCATTTGAAACCTTACATTATCAGTCAAGCGTCCTGTGGTCATATATGATGGACAAAATATTAGTTTAGACATTTCCTCAGACTTCCTGCTCAATAGTAAACTCTTTTCTTAAGCGTTCTTAGTTTTACGACTCTTTTAAGATCATGGCTCGTCAAAGGATTAAAAAAAAATCAAGCCGTTAAGAACCGAAGAATTTTAAAATGCTTCAGTTTGCATTCGGCAATAATCTCTTTTTTCACCACGTCGCCCTTCCTTATTTCGTTTAGACTTTGGGGCAGATAGCCATAAGGGAGGGGGGCCTTGGTACATTTTATGCAAAACACCTTATATCAGAACATACTATTTGCCAAATTAGCTGAGTTGACTTGCAATAGTTATAAATCTGAAAACAGGTAAGTGTCCTGTGGTCATATCTGATGGACGAAATATTAGATTAGGCCTTTCCTCAGACGTCCTGCTCAATGATAAACCCTTTTCTTAAGCGTCTTTAGTTTTACGACTCTTTTAAAATCATGGCTCGTGTGCACCACATACGATGAGCAGGGACAAGCAAAAGATTAAAAACGCTAAACAAAGTATTAAGAATCAGGAAAATGTCTTTAGAAACAAATAAAAGAGAGCTGAATGCTAACCACAAACCTCGCAGACGAAGAGAAAATTGGAGGCAACAGAGATGTGGTTCTACAGAAGGATGTTGAGAATGCAATGAACGAAGCGGGTAAACCAACGAAAACGTGTTAAGGAAAATGGAAACGAAACAGATACATATTCTCAGAATCTGAAAGAGACTGCTCAATTTTTTTTATGGCGGGGGGCACATAATGAGGAAAGAGGGCTTGAGAAATTTGACCCTCACAGGATATATCGGAGGCAAAATGGACAGGGGAAGACAGGGGGGCACCCACTTGACAAGCTCATGTGAATCGATGCCGGATTTGAGGGTAAGAGTGATTTTAAAAAGACAAACATTACTAAGAGTTCTAAGGGATAGCAAGATCTGGAACGCCACAATGGCCGATGCCATGAAGGGACACAGCATATAGAAGAAGCTTCTACCATTTATAAAGAATTATTAAACACAGCTTAGATGTGGCACAAGGCCGAAAGTTCGGAGGAGTAACTGATCTAGCTTGTTAACAATGACAAATCGTCGAAGTGCCCAAATTGATTTTCTAGACGTAGATTAAGCGTGGCACAAGGCCGAATGTATGTGGCACCCAGTGAAGATCAAACTCACTACTCAGTCGTAATTTATGTGAGGGAGACAAGGTTACTAACCACGTCGAAGTACCCAAAAGTGATTTTCAAAGAGTAACTTGGATGTGACACAAGGCCGAGTGTGTGGTGGTTTCTGTGAAGATCGAATTCACTACTCAATCGTTATTGATCTAGCGAGAAATGCTTAACCATTATACCACGTCAAAGTGCTCATACAGATTATTGAGATTTTCTAAGCACAGCTTAGAAGTGGCACAAGACTGAATGTATGGTGCACCCAGTGAGGACCGAACTCTCTACTAATTGATCGAACAAGACAAGCTTGTTCACCATTATATCACGTTGAAGTGTCCACACACATTATGGCGATTTTCTAAGCGTCTAAGCGAAGTACCGATAGTATGGTGAGGATCGAACTCACTACTCAATCGTAATTGATCTGTCGAGACAAGTATGCTAGTCCTGGGTATGACGATAAACTACCTCCGCGTCCTGGGTATGTCGATAAACTACATCTGTGTCCTGGGTAAGACGATAAACTACATCTGACAGCAAAGCCTTTGAACAGAAGGTTTTGAGGAGCGTGGAACCAGCTCTTAATTGCTGGTATTCCCAGGTTCATCCTGACCCGAGGTGGTAGCACCTGTCAGGGTCCCAGCAATGAGAAATTAGTTACCACCCTCAAAAACGGGAGTGAAGTACTATGAAAGTATAAAAATAGGTTTCAATACCAGAACTACTTTTTTTTTTAATATTTTACCAGCAATATATTTTTGAAAAAAAAAATTACCAGCAGTAAAAATCTTGTCGTCATTAAATAACCCATTGAGATGTTGATATGCCGTAAAACAAACCAAACCAAACAACTAAAGGATCGAATCAGTTTCTTGATGTAAAGATGAACATCCTTAAGAAAGGCGCCGTACTTGACGTAAAACCAAAAATAATATTATGCTAAATTATAAAAATATTGCCAGCAATAAAAATCTTGTTTGCATTAAATAACCCATTGAGGTGTTGATATGCCGTAAAACAAAACAATCCAAACAACTAAAGGATCGAATCAGTTTCTTGATGTAAAGATGAACTTCCTTAAGAAAGGCGCCGTACTTGACTTAAAACCAAAAATAATATTATGTTAAATTATAAAAATATTACCAGCAATAAAAATCTTGTCTGCACTAAATAACCCATTGAGATGTTGATATGCCGTAAAACAAACCAAGCCAAACAACTAAAAGATCGAATCATTTTCTTGATGTAAAGATGAACATCCTTAAGTAAGGCGCCGTACTTCACTTAAAACCAAGAATAATAATATGTTAAATTATAAAAATATTACCAGCAATAAAAATCTTGTTGGCACTAAATAACCCATTGTGGTGTTGATATGCCGTAGAACAAAACAAACCGAACTAAACTAAATCAAACAAATATGCTAACCATTAGACCACGTCGAAGCGCTCAGTTTTTACTATTTATAAGTCACAGTGAAGATCAAATTTATACGCCAGTTACTAAGTTTATTAATAACTGTCATCAATTATCGAACCTTGGCTACTTGAGTCATAGCCATAACTGGTAAGTGCACTGAAGCGTATATCCGCCTACGGCGTACATTTACTATGAGAAACACAGGCGATCGGAAAACATGTCCATACTCTTGTGTTAATAGCCGTTATTTTGCTGATCTGAATGTTAATGAACAATTTCCCAAATAACGAATAACATCTATAATAATAATGATAATAATAATAATTATTATTTTTAATTATAGCGGTACTAGAAGAAGTAAGGGTAGTTGAGAAGAAAGAGGAGGGGGAACAGTATCAATGTTTGTAACGTGAGATAGTACACTTGTTGGGGACTTACGAAAGTGGAAGCTGTTTCTGTTGTTGTGGGCGCCATTGGAATTAGGATAGACAAAATCTAAAAATGGCTTGGTAAAAATGGGACTGTGATTCGAACGGAGATGATTCAGAAAACTTCACTGCTTGTAACAACCAAAATTGGGCGAAAGGTTTTGTCGACGTAGAGGGGTGATGAAATGACAGGGTCCATGATTATTTTTTCATGAAAGCTGATCGTCAAATTACAGCATAAGATCGCCTTGAGAAAAAGACTTGGAAAATAATAATAATAATAATAATAATAATAATAATAATAATAATAATAATAAAACCTTTAAGGAAAATGTATGATTAGGAACAGATATAAAAAAAACATGACCACGTATCATGAGAGAAAGCATCTGATTCTTTCTGCTATGTTCTGTCTTTACAAGAGTCAGATGCGACTCACAAAAAACTTTAAGGCCTTGTCAGAGTTCGGATGTATTTACACGGCCTTGTGGATGGTGAATTATTGGTCGTGAAAGAAAAGGAGGAAGATTATAAAGAAAGATTTGAAGCAGGGGTGGTGTAGAAAAGAAAGAAGAAATTGTTCGAGTTTATGTAGCTGCCCTTGGAACAGTGAGTAACAATGGGACTGATTCGAAAATAATAATAAAAACCTTTAAGGAAAATGTATGATTCGGAACATCTAGTCATAAAAACCCGAACCTCGTACCTTGAGAGAAAGCATCTGATTCTTTCTGATATGCTCGGTCCTTAAAAGAGCAAGATGCGACCCCCAGAAATAGAGTATTGCTGTCATAACTGGCCTGGAGCTGCTCCGCCCTCACTCTAAAGCCTTGACAGAGTTCAAAAGAATTTACATGCACGGCCTTGTGGATGATGACTTATTTCCCACCTTGCAACCCTTTACCCAGGGACAAAACTATGCTTGCTTTTCTTTACTCTATCGTTGTTTCTGTGACAAATGTTCAGACGAGCTGCATTCTTTAGCTCCACCAGTTCAGACCTTCACAGCTAGGACCTGCCATGCCACGTACACAGAGTCGAATCATTCATATTCCCTTCGTATTCCATTCATAATGAGAAAGACGGCTTCTCCCTTGGAATGGTTAATTTTTTACCTGAAGGATGCTTCCCCGATAACTGTAATCTTCAAGTCTAGGATCAAGTCTAGGATCTATCCTACATACCCCGATAATTTGCGCTTCTTACTTCACCCACCCTTTACGTACTTATAACAAACATATTCAGTAACCCTCTAACTTGAGTGGCGCTTGGGTCTTGGTGAACAATGGTATAAAAAGGAAATCATCGATATAGCGGTACCAGGAGACGTAAGGGGACTTGGGAAAGAAAAGGAGGATGAGGAGAAGGAGAAAAGATATAATGATTTGAAACATGAAATAGCGTGCTTGAGGCGGGGGAGGCTTAAGAAATTAGAAGTGGTTAGAGTTGTTGTGTGATTTTTATTGTGACAGACAAAATCCAAAGATGGTTGGATAGAATTGGAACGCTGATTCAAAATGTGATTCTTCAGGAAACACCACCGCTTGGGAAACTGCCAGAATTCTGAGAAACGTTTTGCCGATGGTTATGAGTCATGACCCCCCTCCTGATAGTTAAATTACGGCCTAACATCTTCTTGCGATAAAGAAGATGAAAATAAAATAATAATAATAATAATAATAATAAGAAGAAGAAGAAGAAGAAGAAGAAGGAACTAAACCGAAATGCAGGATCTGCGGAAAATATAATGAAATTGTCGATAATTATATCCCAGGAACTCCGGAACTAGCAAAAAATTAATATGACCAAAGACATAACAAAATATCGACATATATGCTCTCGAAGATATGTAAGAAGCACAAAATCGAAACCACTGAGAGATGGTATGAGCACCAACCAGACACAATTACCCAAAATAAGTATGTAAATATTCTCTGGGATATACTAATTAAAACTGACAGGGAAATAAAAGCCAACAGACCTTATATTACAATAAAAGACAAGAAATTCAGGAAGTGTATGCTTATTGAGATAGCAGTACCATCTGAGAGAAACACCTCCATAAAAATTATCAAGAAATTGTCCAAATACCCGGAGATCAACATTAACAGGATGTGAGGAATGAAGACTGAGCCTGTACCAATCGTAATCGGAGCTCTGGGACTCGTGAGAAAAGGAATGGACAATTTTACTAACAGTGTCCCAGATAGTAATAACATACAAGTTGCACAGAAAATCGTCCTACTAGGAACATCACATATACTAAGAATAGTGGTATCACTTATATGACAATTCTCCTATAAGGCCTAAGGACCATAGTTTGGACCCGGATTTAGAAGATACAAAGCAGGAAACATAACATATACAAATGATAATAATAATAATCATAAGTCACCTGCAGTATTGGAAAATGAGAGTGTAAAGCTGTTCTCGGACTTCACCGTGTAAAGTAATAATGTGACTGAAGCAAGAAGACCAGACACCATTATGGTTCAGAAGGAAGACTAAGAGTGTTGGGTCATCGATACACCGATACCAGAGGACGTAAAGGTGGTTGAGACAGAAAAGGAAGAGAAGGAGGAGGAAAGTTATTAAGAGTTGAAACCGGAAATAGCACGAGGGGTTAGGGAGGCTTAAAAATGTGGAAATCGATCCCGTTGTTGTAGGTATCCTTGGAACAGTGAGGGATGAATTCCCGAAATGTCTTGGGTAAAATTGGGAACTGAGATGTTTCAGAGAACATCATTGCTTGGGAAACTGCCATAATTCTGAGAAAGGGTTTGGCTGGTGGAGGGAGGCGAAGAAATGACAGGACCCTCGGACACTTTTTGTGACCCCCACTGCGATCGTTAAATTATATCATAAGTGTTGCTTGAAAAGAAATAATAATAATAATAATAATAATAATAATAACCTTGAGGACCTTTAAATCGAAACCTCAAAAATGTGGCACATGGGAACATCAACAATCTCTGTCGTAGTTGGAGCCCTCGGATTGGTTGGAAAAAATTCCAGTAGACCCATTGAAGGGATTCCTGGAAGCCCATGCTTTAAAGAAATACAAAAAAGAAATGTTTTCACAAGTAGAGCACACACCTTACGAAGGGCTTTATCTATGTAAAATGTGTGTGTGTGTGTGTGTGTGTTTTAATTGGTCAGTGGAAAATGTCATGATGCCATTTCTAACCGGAAAGAAATGTGTACACACCAGAAATAAAAGGAAATAATAATAATAATAATAATAATAATAATAATAATAATAATAATCCTTTACGGAAAGTAAACTGCAAGAAACTGGTATGGACATCACCCAGACTCAGTTATAAAGATAGGACATGTAACAATTTTATGGTAGTATACAATACACACTGACAGAACAATCAAAGCTAATCGCCCAGATATCGTAATCAAAGACCACAAAAACAGAATGCGCTTTCTTATTGTTATACCAGAACATTACCTATTCTATTGTAATAGACTCTCCCATACATAAGTAGTAGTAGTAGTAGTAGCGGTCGCCAGTTGGGCTCAGTGGTGTTGAGTGAGTCAGTCGATGTCGGACATTAAAGTATCAACCACCACAACTAGATTGCTGCGTCATTAACTATCATTATTGCAAGTTCTTAACGTTTTGTACGTCAGACCCTTTTAGGACCGACTTAGCGAAATACAAGCCTCCACTGTGAAAACTACTCTACAACACTTATTGACATGGCAGACCCTGCAGATTGTAATGTATCTTTGAAGATCTTCAAAAATAAAAAATATCAAAATATAAGGATCTTGAAGTGGAAATCTAAAAAATGTGGCATGTGAGAATATCAATAATTCCAGTTGTAGTTGGAGCACTCGGATTGATTGGAAAAGGCTCCGATAGACTCATTAAAGAGATTCCTGGTAGGCCATACCTTAAAAACAATCAAAACATTGTACTCGTAAGTGCAGCTTACACATTACAAAGAGCTTTATCTATATAAAGTGTGCGTGATCTTAAGTTTTCTGGGTTTTTTTTATCAGTAGAAAATGTCATGAAGCGATTTTTTGATCATAGGTCTCTTGTTGGGACCCGGAAGGAAATATGTATACAACATAAATCCAAGAAAATAATAATAATAATAAAGAAATCGAAATCTCAAAAATGCAGCACATGAGGATATCAGTAATCCCGGTTGTAGTTGGAGCACTCGGATTGTTTGGAAAAGGTTCCGATAAACTCATTAAAGTGATTTCCGGTAGTCCATACCTTAAAGAAATACAAAAGAATTGTACTCACAGGTACAGCTCACATATTACGAAGAGCTTTATCGATTTAAAGACAGAAATTCTGTTAAAATGTTCCAATAGACTCATTGAAGATATTCCTGGTAGCCTATACCTTAAAAAATACAACAAATTGTAATCACAAGTACAGCTTGCACATTACGAAGAGCTTTATCTATGTAAAATATGTGTGATCTTAGGGTTTGTTTTTCGTTTGTTTTTGTATATTTTTTTTTTACTAAAAATGATCAGTAGAAAATGTCATGTAGTCATTTTTTGCCTTATGTCCCTAGTTGGGATCCGGAAAAATGCATATCCAACAGAAATCACTGGAAATAATAATAATTATAATAATAATAATAATAATAATAATAATAATAATCACTGACAGAACAATCAAGGCCAACCGCCCAGATATTGTTGTTAAAGACCACAAATAAAAAAAAGTGCCTCCTTATTGATATGGCAGTCCCTGTTGACTGCAATGTATCTTTGAAGATATTCAAAAAGCTGTCAAAATACAAGAACCATGAAATAGAAATCTCAAAAATGTGGCATATGGGAACATCAACAATCCCTGTTGTAGTTGGAGTCCTAGGATTGGTTGGAAAAGATTCCAGTAGACTAATTGAAGGGATTCATGGAAGTCCATGCCTCAAGGAGATACAAAAAAATTGTTCTGACAAGTACAGCCCACACCTTACGAAGGGCTTTATCTATGTAATTTTTTTTTTTTTTTTTGTCAGTGGAAAGTGTCATGATGCCATTTCTAACATTAGGTCCCTGGGCGGGACCCAGAAAGAAATGTGTAAACGCCAGAAATCAAAGAAAATAAAAATAATAATAATACATTTACGGGAATGAAACTGCACCGAACTGGCATGAACACTACTCAGTCTTATTAGAGGCCAGAAATATCCTAGTTATTGACATACAGTACAGTGCAGCTAAAACAGTGCTTACTACTAGTGACAGATGGAACCATCATAGCTTCTTATTTCATTCATTTCCATCCACTACGATATATATTCAAAATAACATACTACTTTTTTTGTAATGCTATGTCCTTTCAGGACATAGATCATCATGTTTCTTCTAAAATTCCTTATCTCATCCGAGGATTGCCACGACTACTTGAGAAAAGGGTGACTGGTTTCCGTTGCCTTCTTAACAGATAAGGCCTTCGCTTTAAATGGTCGCCAACCAATGCTAGAGATTCCGGTTATTTTTATTCATAGCTGGAGTGGGGTGTGAAGAAAAGAAATGGATTCATGCCTTTCCCCAGAGTATTAGTGCGAACATAAGTGTAACAAACTTGATTAGAATCTGAATTCGTCTCGCCGATTCCATGCCGTCTATTAGGTTCAGCACTGCCCGTTGAGTAAATTTCGGAAAACTAGTAGCACTAAAAAGGGTAGCGCTGAGCCGACTAACACTAAAAAGGGTAGCGCTAACCTAGTAACATTAAACAGGGTAGCGCCGAGCAGAGTAGCATTAAAAAGGTGTCGCTGAGCCGGGTAACACTAAAAAGGGTAGCGCTCAACCTAGTAACATTAAACAGGGTAGAGCCGAGCCGGGTAGCATTAAAAGGAGTAGCGCTGAGTTGAGTAACACTAAAAAGGTTAGCGCTAAAACTAGTAACATTAAACAGGGTAGCTCCGATCCTAGTTGCATTAAACATGATATCGCTGAGCTGAGTAACAATAAGCAGGATAGTGCTGAGTCGAGTATCGCTAAATAGAGTAGCAGTGAGCCGAGTATCACTCAACGGGGTAGCGCTGAACCGAGAAGCACTAAACGGGGTAGGCCTGAGCCGAGAAGTACAAAACGGTGTAACGCTGTGCAAAATAGTACTAAACGGGGTAGCGCTGAGCTTAGTAAGACTACAGGTAATAGTACTGTTCAAAGTAACACTAAACAGTGTAGCGCTGAGCGAGTAGCAGTATACGTGGTAGCGTTGAGTCGAGTAATACTAAACGGAGTAGAGTTGAACAGAGTAGCACTAAACGGGTAGGGTTGAGCCGAGTATCACTAAACGGAGTAGAGTTGAGCCGAGTAGCACTAAACGGGTAGGGTTGAGCCGAATAGTACTAAACGGAGGAGAGTTGAGCCGAGTAGCACCAAATGGATTAGATTTGAGCCGAGTAACACTAAACGGGTAGGGTTGAGCCGAGTAGCACTAAACGGAGTAAAGCTGAGCCAAGTAACATTAAATGTGATCCCGCTGAGCTGAATGACACTAAATGGGGTGGCGCGGCGCCGAATATTGTAGTATTTGTTCAACATGTCAAGAAAAAAAATGACGATCAAACATGATAAACTGTAGATTTATAACAGAGTTTTACGCTAATTGCACCTATGAGACGTAAGTTTTTTTTGTAAGAGAAGGAAGCGCAAATTATTCATCGGCAAAAATTGTCCAATTTAAGTACCTATGATGTCACGACAATAAGGAATGTCATCTTTACACGAAATACGCAGGTGACAATTTTTAGTGTGAACAATACGCATATTTCTCTGCTTGTGTGTGTGTGTCTAAAAGGGTGACTCAGAGATGTCGTAACACATCATTAATAGTAGCTTGGGTTCTTACCTCAAAGTAAATTAATATCTTTTTCTAATGAAGAATATTGTGACTCTGTCTGGCATCTGTCGGTCTTAAGAGACCCCATGGATTTGTGGCTGGTGAGGATTTTTTTTTCTCATCTGATAGTGGCAATAAAATGCAGGGGTGGGTAATAATGTTTTTATTGATACAGTCAGTCAGTCAGTCAGTTATGTGCCATGCGTGACACACGCTTAGGCGATCATGTATCTTTCGGCACCATGACTGACGAGACAGATTTTTTCCCGCAGCAGGTTGCCAGTTCTTTCTGCGGTAGACCAGTTAACATCCAAGGCTATAGAACCCGGTCTGCACTGCTATTTACCCATAGATGGGGGGAGAAGAAGAAGGTTCATACATTTACGAAGGGTATTAGCACCCAAGGCTATAGAACCTGGTCTGTCCTGCTATTCACCCATAGCTGGGGGGGGGAGAAGAAGAAGGTTCATACATTTACGAAGAGTATTATCATCCAAGGCTATAGAACCCGGTCAGAATGAACGCTCCTATTCAAATCAACACAAAAATGAATCACAACACCAGAGACAAAACACCCTTGAAAATGACCAAAAGCGCTTGGGACAATGAAAATTATGGATATATACATACATAATGCATATTTGGGCAGCAAACTTTCTTTTAAACTGCAACCTTTCTTTAACCTATAAATAACTTACAACCATATTTTTATCACACACACTAACATATATATATATATATATATATATATAGTCATTCACAGACAGACTGGTTCACTGTATCACAGCTCATCAATGTGGCTAGACGTCAGTTTGCTTCTAGCTAGGATCGAAACCCGGTTCAATTGCCGACAGTTGGAGATTCTACCACTAAGCCGTCGGCGCACGGCAAGGATGAAAGTGAATTTAAGCATATTTATTTTTTAGAGAAACTCTCAGTGACTGAGAGGACTCGATATAGCTTTACCAAAGAGCCTTGCTCTATTAGCTGTAATAGAATGTATGTATATATCCATAATTTTTATTGTCCCAAGCGCTTTTGGTCATTTCTATAGTCATTTTCAAGGGTGTTTTGTCTCTGGTGTTGTGATTCATTTTTGTGTTGATTTGAATAGGAGCGTTCATTCTGACCCTTCCCGTGCTGCAATTCGCGTGAGCATCTCTCTATTTAAAAAAAAAAAAAAAAAAAACTAACTTTTAAAACTCCATTTCCACTGTTAAATACTGTGAAATTGATAGTGGTAGAGAAATGTTATATATATATAGAATGTGATGTTGTGATTTATATAGAATTCTTGTGTTTCCGACCAGAATTTTTCCTACTGGTCCTTGTAAATTATTTTTAAAACCAGTGCTCGATACACAGTAGAGCATAATGATATAATACATGCATATTTGAAAATATATATTCATCGCGACACAGAAATTACCTTGTTTCGGAACCAAAACCTAAACCTTAAATTTAACTTAAAATTAAAGTTTTTGCTCCATTCTCAAGCGATGTTGAATAACTTTAAAAAAAAAAAATCTTACGTTTTGATACGCTTCGAGCAGATATGAACGTTCGAGGGAAATCATAGAACAATGTAATTTAAAAGCAGTAATATTGACATTGATAACGAAACCCTCCTCTGTAGCTAAACTGGTATTGTACGTCAGACTATATGACGGTACCGCATAGGATATAGGTTCGATTCCTATCGGAGAAAGCAAATTCTCTACGAAATTTCTCGGGCGTTCAGGCCGGTAAATGTCGTTAATACTGTTTATTATAAACAGAGCATTTACTTAAATATTTTTGTATATATAAATAACAAGGAAAATATATTAAACATATATATATGTGTGTGTGTGTGTGAGAGAGAGAGAGAGAGAGAGTGTGTAAAATTTCAGATAGAGTGAATTCCACACTTATTGAAAAAAAAACTTTTTAATAAAAGACATATTACTATCCGAAACCAAATTATATTATATATTATATATTATATTATATGTATATTATATATATTATACATTATATATATTATATATATTATATTATATATATATTTATATATATATATATATATTATATATTATATTTTATATATTATATATATATACATTATATTATACATTATCCGAAGCCAAAATACTTTAACACAAAAATAATAAAAAGAATTGAAAGTAAACGGTTAAATCCATAACTAATTTACACACACACACACACACACACACACACACACATATATATATGTATATATATATGTATGTATATAAATATAAACGTGAACATAGAAGTCAACACTTAGAGGCGACAGTCTGTTTCACGCTAGGCGCAATCGTCGTGGCCTGACGATTGCGTCTAGCATGAAACAACCTGTCGCCTCTAAGTTTTGACTTCTATGTTCACTTTATATTTACACACGCTCTATCTCTGATATTGATCCCTTTATACTATAAATATAGCACATCTTTTATATATATATTTTATATATATATATATATATATATATATATATATATATATATATATATATATATATCCTACCCACTTTCGTTTTGCTTGGCATTGAATTGTATCACGCCATGTCTACGAACTTGCCTGACCTTTCCGCTAACCTAATGAATATTCATTAGCACTCCTATACGAAAGATATGGAAAAACCAATAACATTTTTGCCCTTGTATATAAATACTTAAAATTCATACATTTGCCTTGATAAAGCCCCTCAGAAGAAGAAACACGTCGGCTAAGTCAAGTTTTCCTTTGTCTTTACTCATATATATATATATATATATATATATATATATATATATATATATATATATAATTAATAAAAAAAGAATAGAGAAAACGCATATACAAACCGCACAACCTTAAAAATTTAAATTCAAACTCAGCGTTGCGACCACACGTTCCAAAACAATAACACATTTCTCATAGCATTTTTTCGGATTACATCTCTATTTTCGTTGTCCTCTTATTACCGAGAAGTAAAAAACAAGAACAAATCTATTTCCATACCTGAGGATGTCTGTAGGAACAGACGAAAGCTTGTAAAAAATTAAAAAGACCTTATGCAACTGGAATTTATAAACAGGGATCATATCATTCATATACAGGTTCGGGGTTGGTGCATCTTATTTATATTGTTTGCGAAGATGTTAAATCATTAACCTCTATATTTGTTTTTTGTATGAATGATTCATGAATTTATAATATATATATATATATATATATATATATATATATAGATAGATAGATAGATAGATAGATAATATTAGTGGTAAATATACACATACATATGCAAAATATATAAATATATATACAAACATGCATACACATACATATATATTTTTTGAATAAAAAAATTCCAAGAGGATAGAATCCAGGTAGAACTCAATGTCCAGGACAGAGTAAGGATATAATATAAAAGGTTCAAACACTAATATTCCATGGTTATAATTTATTCCTTTGGAATCGTAAATACGATCCAATTCATCAGACCTACAAGTTCAAAAAGAAAACAAAAAAATGTTTAAGCCTTTTATTATATATATATATATATATATATATATATATATATATATATATATTAAAAGAAGAGAGTTACCGCAAACGTTTTTGGTTGTAATGTGGATTTAAAAAAATATATTATGCTTTATTCTCGAGAATATTTAACATCGAAAAACATAAAGGAAAAAAATGAATTATTTTAATAATATGTGGAAATCTCCGCCTTTTACCTGAAGACGGTCATGAGACCAGAAACACGTGTAGTAAAATTATGGAAAATAAAGCATAAGATTTTTTTTTTAAAAATCCGCATTACAACCAAAAACGTTTGCGGTACCTCTCTTCTTTTTTAATATACACACTTTTCTCTCGTTGGAACCACTATAACTTGTTTCTTTTATATATATATATGTGAATAATTAAGAAAAAGGAGAGAGAAACCGCAAACGTTTTTGGTTTTAATGTGGATTTTTTTGGTGAGGGTCACTAACACACATAAAAGAGAATGCCTAATTCCTTTTAATAATATGTGGAAATACCCACTCTTTGCCTGATGAAGATCGCGAGACCTGAAACCCATGTAGCAAAATCATGGAAAATACAGCATAGCATATTTTAAAAATCCACATTACAACCAAAAAACGTTTGCGGATTCTCTCTTCTTTTTATTATATATATATATATATATATATATATATATATATATATATATATATATATTAGTGTTTTTCCAAATAACAAGAAACACATTGATTGAAGAATTCCCACAATAACAAGAAGTCAAATGGATAACACCTGTAACTTTAAGTGAAAATAATTATATAATCAAGATGTTGACTTTTACACTACTGAAAAAAGGTTTGACAGGAAACTGCCATCAGTACTTGAAAGAAGGATAACACTGGACTCGAGAACTCTAATTTCCTGAAATCTTTTTTTTAATAAAATACTTTATAAGTTTCAACCGACATTAACGCTGACTTTTCGGTCAATGAATGCCAAATGTTTCCTGTCTAGAAACGGCTATTCTCAACCTTACCATCCCGATTTTTGCTTGTTTAGTCCGGATTCATTTCCGTATTCCCGTTCCGAGTAGCACTTCAGTAGATTTTTCCATAACATAGGCGTAAATTCTGTCACCAATTTTTAGGTAAATTTTCATCCAGCAAAATTGTTACATAATGACTAACAGAAAAACTTATTATCATTTCTTTGCTACGGAGAATGAAATAAGAATATTGTAGCCATGATGAAACCAAGTTATTTTTTTTTCTATAATTTAACCCCTACCAAAGTGATAATGTCACTAAGACGCAAGGCGTTACTGGGAATGAAAGAGAATGTGAAGACTTTAGTGAGGAGAAAGGACAATAAAAGAACAGGTTTTAGGAAGAAAGAAGATGGAGATAATGCCACTAAGATGTAAGGGGTTACTGAGAATGAAAGAGAATGAGAAGACTTTAGTACGGAGAAAGGACAATAAAAGAACAGGTTTCAGGAAGACAGAAGATGACGATAATATCACTAAGACGAAAGAGGCTACTGAGATTGAAAGACAATGAGAAGACATTAGCGAGAAGAAAGGACGTTAAAACAAGAAATATTCCATTTCGTGAAATACATCTGTTGGAGGCTTTGCCACACATCATCAGTAATGTTTTTAGCCGAGTTTGGTTAGGGCTTTCTTGTCTTTGAACATCATACCTCCTCTCCACGATTACCCAGCCGATACTGATTGGGTATCAACTTGTGTGCCATCCGTCAGCTACAAGTTTCCTCATTTTTAATCACACACTGCGTCTCATCTAGGCAATTTATAGTCCAGTCTCGGATTTGAATATACATAAATACTTTCATGGTAATTGTTCGGAGGTGCTTTTAGAATTTAAGCACAGTACTAGTCTGGCGTCGTGATCTCATCAATTTAAATTTGTGCCGGCTGGATGTAACCGTAAATTCTACGCTAACAGTTTCTTTGCTCACACTTCTCGTTTGTGGAACTCCCTTTCGGCTCCATACTTTCCATCCAAATTTAATCGGCAAAAGGTTAAATGCAATGCCAATTGCTATCTACTATCCGCCTTATTACTCTTCTTAGCAATGTTCCTGTTTCAAACTATTCCACACCCGGTAACACCTTCCGTCTCTGTGGCTTTGCGGTCTTGTTTGAGGTGAACTCGATTTAAAAAAAAAGGATGTGACTAAAATCGAGATGCCAATCCAGGACTGCTAACATTGCAGATTCTTCTTTGTATTTTATCAAGAATGTCTAAATACATAGCAGAAGCACCAGACCATATGTGGCAGTAATACTCAATGCATGGACGAATGGTAGACTTATAAATGTGTAAGATTGTCTAGCGCAACACAATGCCATGAAATAACTTTCTTAGTAGTAGATCTTACAATATGAACAGATTGAGATAGATAGATAGATAGATAGAAACAGACTGATTTAGATAGATAAATGTCTAGCGCAAACAATGATTGTCTAGCGCAACAACAATGCCATGATAGAAATAACAGACTTTTAGATTAGTAGTAGATTGTTAGCAATATGAACAGATTGAGATAGATAGAACAGAAGATAGATAGAAAGAAAGAAAGAAAGAAAACAGACTGTGATAGATAGATAGATAGATAGATAGATAGATAGATAGATAGAAACAGATTGAGTTAGATATATAAATGTGTAAGATTGTCTAGCGCAAAACAATACCGGGAACTTTCTTAGTAGTATATCTAGCAATATGAACAGAGATAGATAGATAGATAGATAGATAGATAGATAGATAGTGACTAAAGTCGAGATGCCAATCCAGGACTGCTAATATTGCAGATTCTTCTATTTATTTTATCAAGAATCTCTAAATACATAACAATAGAACCAGACTAGATGTGGCAGAAATATTCAAAGCATAGAGTGATGGTAGATTTGTAGTTATGATTCTAGTGAACCAATTTTCATCTTTCTCTCTCTGTCTCTCTTTCTCTGTCTCTCTTTCTGTCTCTCTCTTTCTCTCTTTATATTTATATATATATATATATATATATATATATATATATATATATATATATATATCTGATAGGATGTAATTATTTTTATTCATACTTGATGAGTTTTCATGTTAATACACTGATGGTTTAATATATATTATATATATGTAATATATATATAATAATTATATATTAATAATAAATATGTAAGATAGTTTCAGGCAAAAAAAATGTCTTTCACGCAGCCGCAGTTGACATCACGTAGTCCGAACCAATGACTACTACAACACAAAGAAGATATTTAGCTGTTTCAATTTTAATATCACCTAAAGTATATATACTATATATATATCTATATAAAATATATTGTATAACAGGTATATTGACCTTGATTTGTATAAAAATACGTATGCTGTTGGCACACTGAATGATTTTAAAACCATAAGTCGGCACATAGTTAGCAAAAGGTTGATGACCCCCTGGTTTAATATATATATATATATATATATATATATATATATATATATATATAATAAATATGTAAAATAGATTCTGGCAAGAATAATTGTCTAGAACGCGACACAGTGAACCAAATTTCCTAGCAACAGACTTTTCACTTGATTCGATATAATCTTTCCAATTCATGTTAATGGAAAATATTAGTCCAAGAAAGCTGAACAAATCACTCTCCTGCAGGTTAGCATCAGCCATACTGATGGAAGGCAAAAAGGGGTACTCTCAGGCGATAGAGAACAGTTTCGTTTTGGAGATGTTAAAATTAACAAATCATTCATTGTCCCAGTTAATGACACAATGTAGTTCATTTTTAAGATCAGCTGCCAATTTGACTTTATCGAGTCGATTAGACTTACTATTAAAACAGGAGTAAATAGTCGTCATCATCATGGATAAAATATTGACTTATGAATGTGTAAAATTTGTCTAGCATAACACAGTGACCAACTTTCCTAGCGGCAGACTTCGCAATTGATTCAATAAATAATAAAAATAAATTGATTCAATAAATAAACATATATATTTACATATACAGTAGTATAGCTAAATGGGGTATGCTGAGGGGGTATTCTGCCCAGGGCAGTATTTTTGTACTGAGGGGTGGCGGTGCTTTTGTGTCTGATGTTGGCTATAATCCTGTACAGGCTATGTTGAAATAACAGTGGCTTTAATGACGGTGGGGGATGAGGAAGTACTCACAGTTGAAAGATCTTTTCGATTTTGAGTAACATAAACTATGGTATATACATTCGTCGTATAGAAGACAGAAGATAATTTCATAAGCGAGAAGTGCGAAAAAAGGAAACTTTTAACATAGAACTTACGGTTACATCTAACCATTGCAACTGTAAAATGATGAGACCTAACTGTCAGTCTAGTACTGCGTTTAGATTCATAAAGATGAGGTACCATAGAGGAAAGATTATCAGAATAATTACATTGAAAATATTTATTGAAAATGCACAGGGGAAACTACGTTATCGCGCTGGGAAAGTGACTCGAGCCGAGATGCCAGAGCAGGACCAATAACATTGCAGATTCTTTGGGTTGTGCCAAGAATCTCTAAATATATAGCAGGAGCGCCCGACCAGAGATGGGACAGAAATATTCAAAGAATAGACGAATTATCGACCTATAAATGAAAAAATAGCACGATCTAGAGAACCAATTTTCCTTTCTCTTTCTCCCGTCATCTCTTTTTTTCTCTCTCTCTCTCTTTGACTCTCTCTTTCTATGTCTTTCACTCGCTCTCCCTAATCTCTATTACTTTTTCTCTCTCTCTTTGTTTCTCTCTATTTCTCTCTCCCCATCTCTCTCTTTCTGTCTGTCTCTTTCTTTCTCTGTTTTACTCTCCTTTTCTCTGTCTTACCGTCTCTTTCTCTGTCTTTCTCACTCTCTCCCCCATCTCTCTTTCTTTTCTCTCTTTTACTCTGTCTCTCTCTCTCTCTCTCTTTCCCCTCTCTGCATATATATATATATATATATATATATATATATATATATATATATATATATATATATAAAAAAGAAGGAGAGGGTAAAAACTTATTGTTCCAAAAATCTCAAGAGAATCGAGAAGACCCTCTAGAAATTGTAATGTTTTTAATATTTGCAATTATAAAACATTACCAACAACAACGATCATCCAATAATTGCAGCCGTAATTACATTGGCAACAATTAACCAAAAAGAGTTCCTTGTCTGTCTCTTTGAGGCACCAATTGTTACCAAAGTCGCTAAAAATAATGGATAAAAATAAACACACGTTTGTTTTATTGCGCGTGGGAGAAGATCGGGGTTAATATTCAAAAATAGATTCGTTGCGGTAAGAAGTATATATTTAATAGTACTATTATGAGTAGATAAAGAACACACACACAAACACACACAAACCCACACACACACATATATATATGTATGGGGGGGCATAAGATGCGTTCAGTGTCTTTTATAAATAGATTGTGAGATTTACTATTGGAATGTTTTTGCTAATTTTAGTTGCGTTTCAGGTTTGAATTGTTAATCTCTATGTGGCCGAAGAAGGAATGTAAGGTGGAATGAAATAAAGAAGTTAAAGAGTTTAAAAGAAGGGAGGAAGCAACATGTAAGAAAGAAAGAAAGAAAGAAAGAAAGAAAGAAAGAAATGTAAAACAGACGAAAGAAACGAGAAAAGAATGAAAGTGATAGCACGTGGGAGAAAGAAAGAAAGAAAGAAAAAAGAAAAAAGAAAGAAAGAAACAAACAAACAAAAAACAAACAAACAAATAAACAAACAAACAAACAAGAAAAGAATAAAAGTGAGAATAATGTGGGAGAAAGAAAGAAAGAAAGAAAGAAAGAAAGAAAGAAAGAAAGTAAGAAAGAAAGAAAGAAAGAAAAGAAAAACAAACGAAAAAAAAGAAACAAGAAAAGAATGAAAGTAAGAATAATGTGGGAGGAAGAAAGAAAGAAAGAAAGAAAGAAAGAAAGAAAGAAAGAAAGAAAGAAAGAAAGAAAGAATGAAAAGCAAAACAAATGAAAGAAAGAAACAAGAGAAGAGTGAAACTGAATAATGTGGGAGGAAGAAAGAAAGAAAGACGGGGCATGTTTTAAATTTTTTAAAGGGAAGGCGATAGATTAAAAAAGAAAGAAAGAAAGAAAGAAAGAAAGAAAGAAAGAAAGAATGAAAAGCAAAACAAATGAAAGAAAGAAACAAGAGAAGAGTGAAACTGAATAATGTGGGAGGAAGAAAGAATGAAAGACGGGGCATATTTTAAAATGTTTAAAAGGAAGGCGACAGCTTAAAAAAAAGAAAGAAAGAAAGAAGTTAAAATGTTTAAAAGAAGGAAGGAGACAGCAAAAGAAAGATAAAAAGATAAAAAAAAAAGGTAAAAGAATCGATGGATGATACCAAAAAGAATTAAATCATGACTAAGTGCACTAAAGAAAGATGAAGGAGATTGAAAAAAAGTTTAAAAGAAAAACGATACCTTACAAGAAAGAAGTTAAAATGTTTAAAAGAAGGGAAGAGACAACATGAAAGGAAAGGAATGAAAAAAGGTAAAACAAGCGATAACTTTAAAAAAAGAAAAATAATGAAAGAAGGAAAGAAAAAAAGGAAGAAAGACAGGGCAGATTTTAAAATGTTTAAGTAAAGGCGATAGCTTAAAATAAAGAAAAATTAATGAATGAAAGAATGAAAGAAAGAAGAAAAGAAAGAAAGAAAGAAGAAAAGAAGGAAATTAAAATGTTTAAAAGAAGTAAGGAAAGGAAAGAGTTGCAAAAAATAAAGGCCAAAAAGAAAGAAAGAAAGATAAAAAGAAAGAAAGAAAGAAAGATAAAAAAGAAAGAAAGAAAAAGTATACAAAACAAACGCAAGGATGTAAAAAGAAAAAACTTGAAAGAAAGAAAGAAAGAAAGAAAGAAAGGAAGAAAGAAAGAATAAAAAATAAAAAGAAAGAAAGAAAAAAAAGTATACAAAAACAAACGAAGGATGTAAAAAAACAAAAAGGAAGAAAAGAAAGAAAGAAAGAAAAGATAAAAAAAAAGAAAAGTATACAAAACAAACGAAAGGATGTAAAAAAAAAAACTTGAAAGGAAAGAAAAAGAAAGAAAGAAAGAAAAAAAGAAAGAAAAAAAAAGAAAAAAAAAAAAAAAAGAAAAAGTATAAAAAACAAACGAAAGGATGTAAAAAAGAAAAAACTTGAAAAAAGAAAGAAAGAAAGAAAGATAAAAAAAAGAAAGAAAAAAAGAAGAAAGAAAAAAGTATAAAAAAAAACGAAAGGAAGTAAAAGATAAAAAAGGAAAGAAAGAAAAAAGAAAGAAAAAAAAAAAAGAAAGAAAAGAAAGAAAAAAAAAAAAGAAAGAAAAAGTGAAAAAACAAACGAAAGGAAGAAAAGAAAAAAACTAAAAAAGAAAGAAAGAAAGAAAGATAAAAAGAAAGAAAGAAAGAAAGATAAAAAAAGGAAGAAAGAAAAAGTATACAAAACAAACGAAAGGATGTAAAAAGAAAAAAACTTGAAAGAAAGAAAGAAAGAAAGATAAAAAGAAAGAAAGAAAGATAAAAAGAAAGAAAGAAAGAAAGATAAAAAAAGGAAGAAAGAAAAAGTATACAAAACAAACGAAAGGATGTAAAAAGAAAAAAACTTGAAAGAAAGAAAGAAAGATAAAAAGAAAGAAAGAAAGAAAGAAAGAAAAAGTATACAAATCAAACGAAAGGATGTAAATATACAAAGAAAGAAAGAAAGAAAGAAAGAAAGAAAGAAAGAAAGACAGACAGACAGAAAAGATAAAAAAAAGAAAGGAAAAAAGAAAACAAAACAAAGGAAGAAAGAAAGAAAGAAAAAAGAAAGATAAAAAAAAAAGAAAAAGTTGAAAAAACAAACGAAAGAAAAAAAGAAAAAAAAAGAAAAAAAAAAAAAATAAAAAAAAGAAAGAAAAGAAAAAAGAAAAGTATACAAAACAAACGAAAGGATGTAAAAATACAAAGAAAGAAAGAAAGAAAGAAAGAAAGAAAGAAAAGTATACAAAACAAACGAAAGGATGTAAAGAAAACAAACTTGAAAGGAAGAAAGAAAGAAAGAAAAACTGAAGAATGAAAGAAGTTAAAATATTTAAAAGAATTATGGAGATAACATAAAAGAAAGAAATGTAAAACAAACAAATGAAAGAAAGAGAGACAGACAGAATCAAAGAAAGTTGAACAAAGAAATGAAAAATTTTACAAAACAGGATGAAAGATACACGGAAGACTGAATGATATAAAATAAAAATAACTTTTACAAACACATGATTATCTTGAGGTAGTAAAGTTTGGATCATTTGAATCTTGTATGGAACCACTTTTTAATCCAATTTCAGAATCTTCTGAAGCGATGTTCTGGCAATGTCTAATTGAGAAGAGCAGCGACCTCAAGAACACTCTGCAGTACAGATTCCACTGCTACGTAAGAGTGCACTTAGGACCTCTTCCCAGAAGATCCAGTTCTTTCAAACCAGACAATTGGCTTCTTGGTATTCATTAGGACACTGGATGTTTGAAATGGTTGAACTTTAATAAAAATAATAAAATATAAACTTTGGACAGTTTATCCACAACTTCAAATATAATACTCAACATCTTATCCAAAAGTTGGAAAAGGATAATAAAAAATGAAACAGGCAGACCATGGCGATTCTTTTTAATCAAACTTGTTATATTTGCTGTCAAAATATACCTTTTTTTACAGGGTGGCTAATGAAAAGACTAAATGATATAAAACAAAAATAACTTTTACAAACACATGATTATCTTGAGGTAGTAAAGTTTGGATCATTTGAATCTTATATTATAAACATTTTTTAATCCAATTTAAAAATATTCTGGAGCGATTTTCTGACAATGTCTAATTGAGAAGAACGGTGATGGTTCCTCAAAGGCACTCTGCCGTACAGCTTCCACCGCTGCGTCAGTGCGTACAGTGTGCTTAGGACCTCTTCCCGGAAGATCGTCGACTGATCCAGTTCTTTCAAAGCGGGCGATTAGGTTCCGAATCATGTTATCGCTAGGAGATACTCTGACATTAATATATTGCCGGTATTTTTCTCTGAGTTTGAATAATTGATCTTTCATTGAAATCGAAAAACTCAATTGATGGACATATTTATCCGTTGCTGGATATCATACGTTTGTCATCTTAATCTCCATGGGATGATCTATAATCTCCATTAAAAAAAAAAGAAAAGAAAAAAGGATTGAAAAAGAACAAGTTATGACTTTTCCAAATCTTCAGTTTTTCATTGGCCACCTTGTAGAAAGATAGACCGCACATGTAGTGTGTGGATTCTTTTTCATGATATATATATATATAGTTTTCGCATTAAATAATAAAAGGTTTAAAAGCTTAACCCAATCACAAGATAGAAAAACAAATTGTAGTTCAGTGCGACGCGTTTAAGTACGGAACAGTCCTTAGGAGAAAAAAATATAAATAAATAAATAAAAGGATAAATAAATAAATAAATAAAATAAAACAAAATTCTCTAGACACTTAACGGCATATTTTGGTGCCAAAAGTAATCTTTCGCTGTGACTGACCAGACGATGTGCGCACATGAATGCCATCATTCGCTTTGAAATGGATACCCCCACCCTACCTCGGCTTAATCTATTTTCGAAGGTGACTGATATGTGGATAAAAATTATCACACGCACACACACACACGCACACACACACACACACACACACACACACACACACACACACACACACACACACACACACACATATATATATATATATATATATATATAAATATAAACAGAAAATGTCTGTGTGAGTCTGCTATCTATGCACGTCCACATTTCTCGGCTGACTTCGATGAAATTCTACACACATGTTGAAAATTTATCTAGGTAGGTCAAAATTAAATTTTCCAATCTCCAGGGTCCCCGGGTTTGGCAGAAAAGTCGATAAAACTGAAGGTGGGTACGACTTTTTTTTTTTTTTACAAAAACCAAGGCAAAGTTACAGGCGAACACAATTTTTACTGGATGAGGTGATGTTCTTTGCACTTAATATAAAACATCAGCTCATGTTACGAGATTTGTGTAGAGTGCTTGATAGTTTTCCTGCAACAATGGCTTTACACAAATATTTGCAAAAAAAAAAAATGTGTTAAAATCGGGTTTTTTATACTACTTAAAATAAAAACTTCCTAATTTTTTATCCGATTTTCTTCAGACATCTCGTAAAACTTTCCCCGTCATGCAAAAAATAAGATAATATAGTTTTAATTCTGCTCGTTTTCCCGCGTATAACGAAAAACCACACAAAAAAATTTTTTTCAAAAATCCATTTTGGTCATAACTCCCTGGTTTTTCATTCGATGCTTTCAAAATTTGCCATGTAAATTACATAGCACACACAAATTGTCTTGCGTGAATGTTTGGTTTAGATTATTTCAGTTAAGTGGATAAAATCTGCGACAAACTAGGTCCAAAATTGACTTTTACGATTTAGCTAATAGTTTCTTCATATGATTTCATCCTAAATTGGCATTCGAACAACTTTTGATGCAAAGATTGTTTGAGAAAGATTATTGAAGCGAAAATTCCCCAAAAACCTCTTTTAACACTAGTTTTATAGTAAACGCGCGAAGAAGGAGGGGAGCGTTCAAACGTTTGCACTTGTAGTTGATTCAGGTTCTGACGCTTCATCCCTGATTATTAGATTTGTGAACAATGCTATAGTATTTGAAAGTTAATACGGCCATAGGAAATTTACTAAATATCTAAAATATTGAAGCAATTTAACCCCGAGCAACGACCACACAAGAAAGTTTTATCGATGAAGAAAAATCAAACACTTGCGAAGGACACACCGTAAAAAAATATGTGGGATTATCTTAATATGCCAACGGATCATGCATGCAAGCGGGGACGCAGGCAGATATTTCTAGATAGGGGGTGCGCGTATACAGGGGCTGCCATTATACAATTGCAGCCATGTATACCTGGTACATTAATATATAATATATATATATATATATATATATATATATATATATATATATATATATATATATATATGCAGTGTTACATGGCGATTCCTCACCTGATCAAACGTTAAAAAGTGTTCGGTTTTTTTTAAAGTTGAAGCAAGATGTACAGTTTTGTAGTGGGTATATGCATGTTCTAATGTAACATTGCATAATATATATATATACACAAACAGACTGTTTTGTTGTTTCACAGCTCATCAATTTGGCTTCACATCCGATTTTCAAAAGAAAAGCGATTTAAGAGGATATAGCTTGGAAACAAAGAAAGGAAACCCAAGGAAATCCGGACGATTTGGCATCAGATTCTAGCCCCTAGGTTATCGACGACCGGCAGGGAAAGAAAAAGATTTTAAAAAGAAAGCGTATCTATTTTGTTCATAAACATGATAAAATATAGGTTTAAGGTAGAGAAAGTAGAAAGGAGTGAAAGAAAGAACATTTTGGAAAGAAAGCAAATTTGCAGTAAGAGTGGATATAGCTTGGAAACAAAGAAGAAAGAAAGAAAGAGCAGAAAGAAAGAAAGAAAGAAAGAAATAAAGAAAGCAGAAAGAAAGAAAGAATGGAAGAAAGAAAGAAGAAAGAAAGAAAGCAGAAAGAAAGAAAGAAAGAAAGAAAGAAAGAAAGAAAGAAAGAAAGAAAGGAAGCAGAAAGAAAGAAAGAAAGAGAAAGGAAAGAAAGGATGAAAGAAAAAAAGAAGAAAGAAAGAAAAGAAAGAAAAAAGAAAGAAAGAAAGAATGAAAGAAAGCAGAAAGAAAGAAAGAAAAGAAGGCAAGAAAGAAAAAAAGAAAAGAAAGAAAAGAAAAGAAAGATTGAAAAGAAAGAAAGAAAAAGAAAAAGAAAGAAAGAAAAGCAAGAAAAAGAAAGCAGAAAGGCAGAAAGATTGAAAGAAAGAAAGAAAGAAAGAAAGAAAGAAAGAAAGCAGAAAGGAAGAGAGAATGAAAGAAAGCAGAAAGAAAGAAAACAGAAAGAAAGAAAGAAAGAAAGAAAGAAAGCAGAAAGAAAGAGAGAATGAAAGAAAGAAAGAAAGAAAGCAGAAAGAAAGATAGAATGAAAGACAGAAAGAAAGCAGAAAGAAAGAAAGAATGAAAGAAAGAAAGCAGAAAGAAAGAAAGAAAGAGAGAATGAAAGAAAGCAGAAAGGAAGAGAGAATGAAAGAAAGCAGAAAGAAAGAAAACAGAAAGAAAGAAAGAAAGCAGAAAGAAAGAGAGAATGAAAGAAAGAATGAAAGGAAAAAGAAAGCAGAAAGAATGAAATAAAGAAAGAAAGAAAGAAAACAAGAATGAATCAAAGAAAGAAGAAAGAAAAAAAAGCAAAGAAAGAAAGAAAGAAAGAAAGAAAGAGGAAATGCACGATAGAAAAACAAACAAAGCAGAAGGAAATAGAAGCAAAATAAAATAAAAAATGTCTCGTAAATACCACAACCAATCCCTGAAACCCGAGCGGTCAGTACGTTGTCAGTTTCCTGCCTTTGTAAACAACTCACTAATGTTCGTTGCGTCGAAAAATGTAAATAAATAAATAAATAAATAAATAGATAAAGTAACAACTAAAAACAAAGCCGTGTTGCCTGACTGATGAAAATTTATTTCGGAAATGTTGCTGACCTCTTGCATTGACTGTGTCTCAATGTGTCGTTTGCCACCAGCCGAAATGTTATGATTAACAGTCTTATTCAGAAAGGAAGTCTTTAAAAGTTTGCATTTTCCAGTTATTCCCTCTCTTTTTTTATCACGATGTCGACCAAGTTGAATTGTCATGAGAACTTACCCTCTGCTAAAAAACAAATTCCTGATATTTCCTCAAAAAAGAAACTTGAGGCAACTGAAATGTGTCACTGCAGTAGGATACTGAGAATACCATAGACTAAATATGCAAGTAAGGAGGACATTTATACTTTTTATTGATACATGTTTTAATCTTACATAAGCTTTCGTCCGTGTATTGTTTGATATATTAAAATGTAATTGTCATCTTTGATAATGGCTTATGTAAGCCGAAAGCTTAGATAGGATTAAAACATGTATCAATATTGTGATTTCCTTTCGTCCTTTGATGATAATGTTATTAAGCTTATCAGGCAATATGAAAGGAACTTACTAAAAATAAATAGACAAAACTTGCCTATATTATTTAAGGAAACATGCATTTTAGTTTATGAAAAAACTAGGTAATCCGTATGGGTAGACCCAAGGAGGATAAAATCCAGAGAGCTCGATGTAAATCCAGAGCAAATAATTTAAATAAAACAGATTGAAACGAAAAATCTCAACCTTTGGAAGTAAAGTCTGATGATCCGCAGTCCTTTAAAAGGGCTGTGGTGAAATAATTTATTACATGGAACCTTAAAGTGGTCTGTTTTTATTTTAATTATATATATATATATATATATATATATATATATATATATATAGAGAGAGAGAGAGAGAGAGAGAGAGAGAGAGAGTGTGCGTGTGTGTGTGTGTGTGTGTGTGTGTGTGTCCATAAAGTGTCTTTACAATTTAAAAAAATATTTTACAAAGGCAACTGATGAGGTACCACATCTATGTGATCTTTAACCAATCATCATTTTCGATCAAGATGGTGCACCACCGCACTGGGGGACTGCATGTTCGTGGGTTCCTAAATCAAACATTTCCACACCAGTGGATTGGAATGGATTGTCCCAATCCCTGGCTACCTTGTTCACCAGATATCACTCACCTGTTTTTCTTTCTACGGGGTTATGTTAAAGATATCGTGTACCGAACAAAGATACGGGACATTACTGATTTAAAACAAAAGATAAACTGATGTAATTGCTTACCATTGAGGAGACTATGTTCCAACGAACATGACAAGAAATTGATTATATTATATAATATAATATCGATTATATATATATATATATATATATATATATATATATATATATATATATATATATATATATATATATATATATATATATATATATATATATATATATAATATACTCACTCATTCCCTAAGAACCAAATAACACACACACAAACACTTAATAGAGACACATCCCTCCAGGACCAATAATACTGTCAAACTGACCAGGAGAATTCAGAGAGGCATAGATCCATCCAGTACTTATCTCAAATAACAACTTAAAAGAGACTGTTTGACCAACACAAGGAATGTTAAAAGATTCATGTTAAAAAGATAAAAAAATAAAAAAAACAGATGAAAACTACAGACAAAAGTTCATTTTCTGCATCAAGACATTCATTTCTGTAGTTCACTGCTACCAGCAAGCAGAAATATTTCTTCTCCTGATGATGGCCATTTTGGCCGAAACTCGTCGAGGAATCTAAATGAAATAATAATAAAAAAAAAACGAAAGAATATTAATCTACAACCCAGTGTGTCTGAAGATTTAAATTTTTTTAATTTTTTAATATTTTTATTGTTCAATATATATATATATATATAGTGTGTGTGTGTGTGTCCATAGTCACTTTACAATTCAAGTAATATTTTACCAAGGCAATTGATGTGGCATCACAAGTAGATGACCTTGAACCAACCCTCATTTCCCAGCAAGATTGTGCACCACCGCACTGGGGGACTGCATGTTCGTGGGTTCCTAAATCAAACATTTCCAGACCTGTGGAATGGAAGGAATGGCCACCTCGTTCACCAGATATCACTTACCTGGACTTCTTTCTATGGGGTTATGTTAAAGATATCGTGTATCGAACAAAGATACGGGACATCACTGATTTAAAGCAAAAGGTCACTGATGCCATTGCCACTATTGATGAGGCAGTGAACTACGGTGCACCACCACATTGGGGACTGCATGTTCGTGGGTTCCGCAAATCAAACATCTCCATACCGGTTGAATGTTAGGGATGGTCACCTCGTTCACTAGATATCATTCACGCATGTTGGTGGGTTCCTAAATTAAATATTTCCAGGCCAGTGAATTGAAAGCGATGGTCCAAATCCCTGATCACCTCGTTCATCAGATATTACTCCCTTAGATTTCTTTTTACGGGATTATGTTAAAGATATCGTGTATCGAACAAAGATACGGGACATCACTGATCTAAAACAAAAGATCACTGATGCCATTGTCATCATTGATGAGGTCATGTTTTTTGAACAGGAGTAGAGGTTTATCCCTTGTTTATGGTTACATCTATCCATTTAAACTGTTCTTCAAAAATGCAATGTCAATCGTCATCTTCTGGTTTCTTCAGTCTTGTTCGTTTATTGTCCTCACTTATTTAATAATGTTTTTTTTTTTCTGTCTACTTTTATTTTTTCATGCTCAGTAACGCCCTGAGTCTTAATAGCTTTCTTGTCTTGCTTGGAGCGAGATGATTTATAGTTGTTATATATATATATATATATATATATATATGTGTGTGTGTGTGTGTGTGTGTGTGTGTGTGTGTGTGTGTGTGTGTGTGTGTGTGTGTGTGTATAGTGTGCATGTCCATTGTCACTTTACAATTTAAATAATATTTTACAAAGGCAATTGATGTGGCAACACAACTAGATAAACTTGAACCAACCCTCATTTCCCAGCAAGATGTTGCACCACTGCACTTGGGGACTGCATGTTCTACTACTGTACTGTACTGATGCGGCATTCACCCTGGGCGGATTGAGCCGGCTTCTTCCTGTTATGAGAAGAAGATTATTGGGATAAATTACAGAAGTAGGGTACCCAGGCCTACTCGGATAACGTTCTTGCTTGCCGCGGGGTTCCCAGAGACGCAGAGACAGGAACGACCAGAAGTATCCTTATTAAAGGAAACAAGAAAGTTACAATATAGATGCATATTCATTTATTTCGAATACTTTTGTCATTAGCAAAATGTCATCTTCAGGGTCTTGTTTTATCGAAGGTTAGGTTAGGTTTTCTTTTGTTTTACGGCATACCAACCTCAATGGGTCATTTAATGCCAACAAGATTTTAATTTTTAATTTTTTTTTCAAAAATTTATTGCAGATAATTTTTTTCTCTTCAAAAATGTATTGCTGGTATTAAAACCTATTTTTATATTTTCATAGTGTTTTGACCCCAGTTTGGGGGTTAACAATTTGCCCATAGTTGGGAGCCAAACAGGTGCTATCACACTGGGTCAGAGTGTCCTAAGAGTACCAGCAATTAAGAGGTGGTTCCATGCTTCTTACAACCTCCTGAACAGAGGCCTTGTTGTTTATCGCCTTATATCCAGGATATCTTATTGGGCGGGGGGACTTACTCCTCTGCTGAGGTGCAGTCGGCGTATTCTGGAGCCCCAGGGCATTTGTTTTGATTATCCGAAAATTATTTATTTGTATTTGTGAAGTGAACAACGCTAAACTTATTTAAATTTTATGAAGTAAGCACACTCGTTTAGTGATGTCAAGGGAGGTAACTAAGTTATTAAGATTTTTCTCTATTTTCCTACAAAACTATTTAAAGCTATTAGTTAAAACCTAGATATTTTAAAACTATCTACTGTAAACATTTGTGCAGTATTCATTTTAATAAGTGCTGGTTTCAGTTTTTTAATATAAATAGCTTCAAGAATTTTTAGTTTATGTTTATTATTTTCATCAAAAAGTATACCTCTGTTTTCAACAAGAATTTTTCTAAATTGCGAATGTGTACAGACATGCTGTTGTAAATGTTTAGAAATGTTAGATGCCTCATTCAAATGAAAGCTCAACCTCCAAGACAATGTAGTTGTAGTGACCAACATATATATATATATATATATATATATATATATATATATATATATATATATATATTTGCATATTGGTTATGTAACCTGATTTTCACTTCTTAGTAATGAAATATTCCGTTCCTAGGCTAATAGGAGTCAGTGACAAGTGAGATATCTATAGACTAGTGCTTCTTAAACGTTTTCTAGATCCCGCACCCTTGAATTCTATGAAGCCATCGCTTTCCTCCTTAGCTATGGGTTAAATAGTAAGGCCTATTTCTGGAAAAATCATTGACCTTTTAAAAAAAACTGTTAATTCTATATTTACTCACAAAAAGAAAGGCCTTAAAGATAAGCCGTAAAAAACAATCAATCAATTAATAGGATCTTTCTCCAAGAGTACGGTACCACCCACTTTGGGAATCGCAGCTACAAAGGTCTAGTTCCTTCTTCTTCTTCTTCTTCTTCTTCTTCTTCTTCCTTTTTTCTTCTTTCTCTTCTTCTTCGCTTCCTTTCCTCCTCCTCTTTCTTTTTCTTCATTTTCTCCTTTTTCTTTTCCTCCTCCTCCTCCTGCTACTCGTTCTTCTCCTTCTCCTCCATCTTTATATGATATATCGCTTCAAAACGTGGAATATCATGGTTATGTCCTACTGCCTCTGTTCTGTTGCTCAAAGTAATTCTTTTGTCTCTGTCCTGTCGTCCCATCGATTCATACTCCATGACACTCCCTTAATTGCGTGGGGTGGTTGAATATCGCATAATTTTTTCTTTCTTAAGTTTTAGCAAATCAAATTTTCAGGATTAGTTAAGTCTCTTTTTGAATTCCTCTGTCAAGTAACTACAAATAATTTCTGGTTTACTTCCTAAAATTTTGTGGGGATTACCAATAACTGACCTTAAAGTAAAGACTGTCATAATATCTAACCTTGTTAACCCTACATTGAACAAAATGATTTTCTTTAACATTTAACAAGTGGCAAGTCAGATTTTCAGCATTAGTCCACTAGCTTTCTGATAACCTCTGTCAACTTACAGGAAACTATCTATGTGACTTATAAGCAGTTTCGTTTGTTTACTGACAATAAAATGAAATATGTTTTTTGCGTATTTGAACTTTTGATATTTACACATTAATTTTTTCATAATTTTCGTTTAAAAACTTTTTGACATTTTTATCTATCCTATACAAACCAGAAAGCACACACAAGACAATATAAACCAGGAAGAACACTCAAGACAATATAAACCAGAAAACTTAAAACAATATAATCCAGAAAGAACACCCAAGCCAATATAAAACAGAAAGAAACTCAAGACAATATACACCAGAAAGAGCACTCATGAAATTATAAACCAGAAAGCATACTCAAGACAATATACACTAGAAAGTACATCCAAGATAATATAAACCAGAAAACACTCTCAAGACAATATAGGCGAGAAAGTACATTCAAGATAACATACAACAGAAAGAATGCACATGACAATATAAACCAAAAAGTGTTGTTCATGATGACGGTCGTCTTTGAGTATAGAATCCAGAGGTTAGCAGTGAATATTTCGAAGACAGTAGGGAAGCGTAGTTCAGGTTAGCAGTGGATATTTTGGTAAAAGTAGCAGAGCGTAGTTCTTCCTTCTGTTTCTCTTCGCCTGACAAGCTAGCACTGGACATTCGGATAGAGTAAACAAAATGGCCGCCTTTATACACGTCGGATTGAATATTCTAGGTCTTCTGATTGGTTAACCTTCTATTGGTGGACTATAAAGTGAGTCAAGTCATTTGGGCTAGCTCACTAGTTACATAATACCCAAAAAACTGCAACACCCCCTCATTTTGGGGTATATTATGGAATCTTCTTTCAAAATATTAGTAAAGTCAATATTAATATGGAACAAATACTTTAGTATTCATAATGTAATAAAATTGTTTCTTTTATTTGTATTTTTTAAATTAGATATATCATTTTGTCTACAGTTAAGTACTTCGTGTTAATAAACATTAACAACAATATTATAAATTTGGGTTGTGATCACAACAAAAAAGTGGAAAAAATTGTTATTTTACCCATAGCTGGGACCCATTAAAACAGTCACTATAACTCCTGGTCAGAATAATCCTGAGGGTCATTAGAGGAGGATTGGGCTAAAAGTAGGACTATTTACATTTATACCCCGAAACTAAGGACTCACATTCATACCAAAAACTGACGTTTCTTAAGACAATAAATAACGGATGCAGTTTTACGTCCTACCCAAGACTAATAAGGGCCTAAGAGGGACTTAATGGATGCAGTTTTACGTCTTGCCCAGGACTAATAGGGACCTTATAAGTCAGTACCAAATATGGTAGGAGTGAAAGCCCGTGATTTCAATTTCGTAATTGGCTTTGTAAATAAATCCGCCACATTATTTTCCGATTGAACATATTCAAATTGTACTGTTTTCTTTTATATCTGATCCCTAACAAATTGATATTTAATATCGATAAGCTGGAGTCAAGTCATTTGGGCTAGCTCACTAGTTACATAATACCCAAAAAACTACAACAAAAAGAACACCCAAGACGATATAAACCAGAACGCATACTCAAGACAATATAAGCCTGAAAGCATATGCAAGACAATATCCACCAGAAAGAACCCTCAAAGCAATATACAAAAGAAGGCATACATCAGACAATATAAAACAGAAAACACACTCAAGACAATTTAAACCAGAAAGCATACGAAAGTCAATAAAAACCAGAAGGCACTCTCAAAACAATATACACCGTTTTTTTCGTATTCTTCTTGATCTACCTGTCTTTCTTTCTTTCTTCTTTCTTTTCTTTTTCTTCTTTTTTCTTTTTTTCTTCTTTTTCATTTTTTCTTCTGAATATCTCCGTCAAGTAACTACAAATAATTTCTGGTTTTATTCCTTAAATGTGTGTGAACTATAAGCACCTGACTGTAAACTAAAGACTGTCTGTAATAATATGTAACTTTTCTAAACGTCCCTCTGAAGCCCCAGCCAAATGTTCTTCCTTAATATTTAGCAATTCGCATTTTTATTAGTCTGGTAGCTTCCTGAATCCTTCTGTCATGTAACCGCAAGGAGTTTCTGGCTTTAGTCAGAATATTTGTGTGAACTGCAAGCGGTTTCATTTGCAAATCAAAGGCAACCTATTTTTGTATATTTGACTTTTCAAAACGTACATTTTTTGATAATAGACTTTTAATTTGATTTTTGAAAATAAAACATTTTGTTTTTTTCATTTTATTTATCCTGCGTAAACACGGCAGAACCCTCAAGACAGTATGCAACAAGAATTTTTTTCTTTTCACTGACAGCTCGCAAAATATAAGGCCGAAGAGCCTCTCAAGGTAGAGACTTGCTGAGTGAGATTGTTTTAAAGGAGGTGGAAGTATTATGAAAATGAGTAGGATAGATATCGATTGAACCTGGACCAAGAATTTTCTTCTCCGCCTCCTCCCCTCTTCTTTTTCTTCTCCTCCTACTCATTCTCCTACTACCACTAATTCTCTTCCCCATAATTCTTCTTCTGCTCCTGCTAATTCTCCTTCCCATCATTCTTCTTCTACCCCTCCTCCTCCTTCTGCCGCTCTTCCTCCTTTCCCTCCTCCTCCTTCTCTTACTGCTACCCTATCTTCTTGTCTCCCTTCTCCTCCTCCTTATTTTTTTAAAATGGCAGTTCAACCAATATAAAGCCGAAGAGCCGCTCAAACTAGAGATTTGCTGAGGGAGATTGTTGCTGTTTTTGTTCTCCTACTACTCATTCTCCTCCTACTACTAATTCTCCACCCCCCTCATTCTTCTTCTGCTCTTACTAATTCTCCTCTCCCTCATTCTTCTGCTCCTCCACCTGCTTCTTCTGCTCATCTTCCTCCTTCTGCTGCTCTTCCTCCTTTCCCTCCTCCTCCTTTTTCTATTACTACCCCATCTCCTCGTCTCCTCCTCTTTATTTTTTAAAAATGAAAGTTCACTTAATATAAGGCAGAAGAGCCACTCAGGTAGAGGATTACTGAGTGATATAGTAAGGAACGGGGGAGTAAGAAAATTATGAGGACAAGTAGGATTACTATCGGTTGATCCTGGACCAAAATTGTAGTTGACAAGAAGTTTGTCCTACACATGATTGATTTGTTTTTACGGCTTACCAACCCTTTGCAGGTTATTTAAAACCAGAAAATATTTTTAAATCGTAAGAATATTTTGGAGACAATAAGGTTTTATTGACTCGGGTCCTACTAATTAACCCATAGTTGAGAGAGAAAGGGTGGATTCATACCTTTCCCACGGGTATTTGCACATAAGCAGATATAACGAACCCGATTAGAATTGGAACTCGGCTCTCCGATTTCAACTTCCGAGCCATTATCCATTACACCACCCGCCCATCCATGTTTACAGCATCTTTTATTCGCAAGCGGTCAATCATCTTGGTGCTGAGCAGTCAGACGTTGCTCAACTTTCGTAAGAGAACCGGGTTTGTTCCTCAAAATAGCAGTTCTGGAGAAAAAAAATACTTGGGTGGAATTTGCTTTTTATATCAAAATAACCCAAAGGAAATGGGGGGGGGCACCGTGAATACGGCAAGGCAGCTCTGAGCTGGTGTCAATAACGAATAAAGAATTAAATCCTGTATAATTTTTTAAATGTGGTTCTTGGTAACCCCACGTAACCCCACGTACTACTGTCATATTTTGGCAGGAGATGGCCAGTCTTCACTTCCCAGTTTCGATAGAGCCTAAAAGCGTCTCCGTGTCCTTGTGGGTGATGAATTATTTTCCATCCCCCAACCCCTTTCTCACAGATGAAACGTCACAAGCTTCTCACTGCTCTATCGCTGCATCCATGAAAAGTGCTCAGACGAACTACATTCCTTAGTTCCACCAGTCCTAACCTTCACGGCTAGGACCCACCCTGCCACGCCCATTATAGCGAATCATCCTCATTCCCTTTATTGGTGAGATGTAACTTCCAATCCAGCAGCTTCTTCACTCGAAACGCTGCTCAGTGGAACTGACTCCCAATAAGATGTTTTCTAGATCACTATAACCTTAACCTGTTCATGTCTAGGGTTAACCTGTTTTTTTCCTCACTTATCCGCATAAACGGGGCCTCTTATTCTGCAACCCTCTACCTAGAGTAGCTCTCGGGCCTTTTACACGCTGAATGTCACTGTAAATATATGCCCCACGGTACTAAAGGAGTGTTTAATTATTCTTTGTTTTCCGGGTTTCTATTATCTTTAGTATTCCCTGTGAGTGTTAAGGCCGCTGATTTTTTTCAACTGTTCTCTGATTTTAAGTTTCTTTGTTGTTTCCTAATTTTATTAAGACTACCTCGTTGCTCGCATATTCCGTCCGCGATATTCTCAGCATATTTCTGTAGAACCACATTTCTTGTTGCTTTAAGTCTCTTCTTTATCTGTGAGAAGATTGTCCGGAAATATTAAGAGGACTGATATTACGTAACAGTTCGGTACTTTTCTTTGTTGCTAACGAAACTTTCCTCTTTCTTAAGACGTTATTTATCACTGGAAAGGCATCTTTTGCTTTTCTTCGGATTTCGGTGCCATATTTTCTGCCATCTGTTCCGGGCTAGTTAAATTTCTAAACCTGTCTTATCCTGACGTTTCCAGTTGACAGTTCACCTCATATGGCTGTCTCTCTTGTTAACGAACACACATACTGTCTTCCAGCATCTTAAGTGACGGGTCGTATATACGTGTTCCACTTGAGGTCTGCGGCGAATTTGTGTTCCAGTAGACGTTCGAAGCAAGAAGTCGCATTGAGAGGACATAATCTCGAAATGAACAAGAATACACAAATACGCAAATGTGACATCATTCAGAAATAGTATGATTGATAAAATTTCAGTAACCTATATTCTGTACCGTTCCTTGGCTTTATTTGCTGCCTCTTTTTCATTCGCTCGAAATTTTTATCTGTCATCCACTTCTTTTTTTTTTTTTTTTCTCGGCACTCTTTCCTTAAGATGATCTCAGTTCTGATGTCACGAGGGTTTCCCTTACAGTGTTCTACTTTGAATTTCTAGCCTCCTCTGAGCTATTATATTTGGTTTTAATTCTGGCAGAATATATCTGTTTGCAATGTGAGTCACCGTGGAATCTGTTGCCCTGGAGGTTAGGCGTTGCATTGGATTTCTTTAATTATGTATCCTGTCAAAAAAGCACGTTCCCTTTTCAGCTATTTCTTTTATCTTTTTACGCATGGTCAATAGTTTTTCTATCAATGCGCATTTCTCGTTCAGCCATTCATCTTTTTATTGTTTGCATCTGTTTCTAATGTATTTCTTTAACATCCGATACTATCTACCATTTCTTAGTTTTATCTGCTGTCTCTCTTTGTCAATAGTTGGAAAATTTCATCTGTCATCCCTTGCTTTTTTTTTTTTTTTTTTTTGCTGGTCTCTTTATCCGTCGGATAACCTTTGTTGGCGATGTCAGCAGTGCTTCACATAAGATGTTCAACTTTGAGTTATTAATCTTTTCTAAGCTTTTATATTTGACCTTAACTACATTAGCATATTGCGTTGTTCTGCATTGGTTCCTGGGTATGACGGTAAACTACATACGGCAGCAAGGCCTCTGATTGGGAGGTTTTGAGGAGCGTGTAACCACCTCTTAATTATCTGTCCTCAAGGACACATGGCACAGTGGATAAAGGCGTTGGTCAGATCCAGTGACAGGACGCAAAGAGTGTGAGTTCAATACCTGGTTAATGCGGTGGAGAACTTGGGGAGGGGAATTAACAGGAGATAACTGATAACTGACATCCATTAGACATGGCACGTGGAACTAGAACAGTCTACTCCAGTGAGCGAAATAAAGGGTTCAGTTCGACGTTCCAACCATCTGAAGAAGGCCGGAGCGTACAACGGCCGAAACGTTAGAATAAATATGGCGACAACGATGAGGACAATTGCAAAAATTCTAACTCCGTTCTTAGACACCATCAACCGAACACACATTAAACATTGCGATGTCTTAACCCAGAGGGTACGTGTTATAGTGGAACAACCTAACACACCCCGACAGTGATTGGTCAGTCTAAAGAGACATGAATGAGAAGATAAAAGACGTGACGAACTATTGTAGTGGCAGGTTGAACACTACGGACCTCGGTGACGTTTTCCTTCTTATCTCTGTCTATAAAAGGCAGGATGGATGGATGGATGGATGTGTGTGCGTGCGTGCGTGTGTGTGTGTGTGTGGAATTCACGGCCGCAATTTTCGACGAATTTGCACCAAAATGTACATGCACATGCTCCAAGCTAGCGGGAAGGCCAAGACCGACTTTGCATTTCCCAACTCCCATCGATAGTGGAAATAATCGATTTTTTCATGCTTCTACGGCAGTTTACATGTAGTTTGCGGCCATTTTTTTACTGGCCAGAGTGAGAGCCAATAGCTGGCTGCCACGAATAGGCAGGAAGATTCTATTGGCCAGGGTGAGAGCCAACAGCTGACTGGCACGAATCTTAACTAGCATGCAAAAAAAAATCGATAGCTGCATTCGTCAGAAGTGGGAAAAATTTAAATCTGCATGGCACTTTACTCCAATTGGCTCATTCGCTTGCTTAAACTCAACGTTGATTCTGATTCCGCAGAACTGGGTTGGGTGTGAAAAAGTATTTGTTGTTAACATTCTTTTTTTCATTTGGTTTTTCCAGTTACGAGTTTATTTTTAAAGCTGATCGTTTTGTGTTCATTTTGTTTAGTTCTTTTTTCGTACACTACATTATTCCGACTATTGTCCTCATCTTTGTCGCCATATTTATTACAACGTTTTGGCCATTGTACGCTCCGGCCTTCTTCAATATCACATTGAATCTCATCTCAATCACGACCATACTAAAGATAACCACATAAATAATACATGTACCAAGACATATCCAATCATTACAAAGTCCCACCCTAAAACATAAACAACAATGAACCTACTTATTTAGTTCTTTTTTCGTAACAGATTTAATGTTTAGTACAGAGCTTAGAAAAAATTCGCAGTGTGAGATAGGCAAGAAGTAAGGCATGTAGCAACATCAGCACGGAAAAGGGCACTCCTGTGTTAGTGTCATCTTTCTACTCGGGATTACCTGGTGGCTTATATTGTATTATCCACGATATAACATTACGAGACAAACATAAGGAAAACAAGATTATGGCAAACTTAGATATCAAATCATTATACACAAATCTACCCATTACAAAATATTTCAACATATTAAAAAACGATCTAAAAAACAACAACAAAGAACAATTCCTTTTACCTTTCCACAAAAATTTAAAGTAAAACAAGCTAATCAATAACCAGGCTTTTCTTTTGAATAAAAATTTTTATAAGCAAAAATTCGGCTTACCAATGGGGTTACTTATTAATGGTGTCTTTGCTTGTCTTTACCTAGAATGTTTAGAGTCCGGTCCATTTAAACACGTCATACTTAAAAACTTCACTTACCTAAGATACAAAGATGACGTCCTCTTATTATGTCCTCGTAATATAGTGATTTTCCAAGCGTAGCCTAGATGTGGCACAAGGCCGAAAGTATGGGGCACCCAGTGAGGATCGAACTCACGACTCAGTCGTAATTGTTCTAGCGAGACAAGCTTGCTAACCATTACACCTCCTCGAGGTGCCCAGCTATTTTCCAAACGTAGCTTAGATGTGGCACAAGGCCGAAAGTATGGGGCACCTCGTGAGATGTCCTCGTAATATAAATCTATTATACATAATAAAGAACCTTAATGAGGTTGAAGCTACCATCGAATGAATTTGAAATAAACAAATCTCTTTCTTTCCTCGACATCATATTAATACGTAACAATAATGAATTAGACTTTAAAGTTTATCGTAAACCCACTAACAAAAACGAACTAATTAATTTCTGTTATATTCTATTCCCACCACAATCAAAAAATATAATCAGCATTAGTCATAGGATTCTACCCCAAAGCCCTTAGAATGTGTAGCCTAGAACAGTAGTCGCCAGCCTGTGGTCCACAGACCACTGGTGGTCTGCGCAAAATTTTTAATGTTCCGCAGAAAAATTGGGACATTATTTCATTTTTTATGACGCCTCAGATTAAAAAATGACGATTAACAAAACGTATTATGGATGGGCATATATGTAAAATATCTTAATCTCGAAATGAACACGAGTACACAAATAAGCAAATGTGACATCATCCAGCCATAGTATAACCTAACATGAACACTATTTACATTATTCAGACTATTGTCCTCCTCTTTGTCGCCATATTTATTACAACGTTTTGGCCGTTTTACGCTCCGGCCTTCTTAAGGTGTTCAATTTGTTTCCATATTTTCGGTGCATTGGGTCCGTACCGATCCTTCAGTATCTGTCTATATTTCTAAGATGAGGTATTATGTACACCATTTACATTATTCCGACTATTGTCCACATCTTTGTCGCCATATTTATTACAACGTTTCGGCCGTTGTACGCTCCGGCCTTCTTCAGTATCACATTGAATCTCATCTCAATCACGACCACACTAAAGATAACCACATAAATAATACATATACCAAGACATATCCAATCATTACAAAGTCCCACTCTAAAACATAAACAACAATGAACCTACTTATGAGGGAATTATGAAAGCAATTTAAAATAATATATAATAATAAAGCGTCACTTGACATTGAAGCTGAACTTTTGAAAATAGATTGCTTTCCCGCCATATTTGTATCATTTGTTCAAAACACAAGTGCCAACACGTGGAAATATAAACACTTACGAAGTTTTTGAAAAGCTAAAGACAATTTTCTTTCTAAAAGCCTACTTATAAGTAACACAATTTTTATTTTAATATTTCTGTGTAAAAATATATATATCATAAACCTTAAAGATAATTTTTTTTTCCAAATCTTACTTTCTCTGTACAAAAAATTTTGAACAGAATTTTCTAACAGTTTCATCCCCCCACACACACACACGTGTGTGTGTGTGTGTGCGCGCGGGCGCGTGCAAATATATAGAACAATAAGAAAGAACCGTTAGGTCAATAATCCGAAGTTCTTTAGTATTTTTGTTTTTACTTTTAAAAAAACAGTGCTCAATACACAAGTAGAGCCTATATTATAATTATTTTTTTAAGAATATGATTCCATCGCTACATAAGAGTTCTCATGTTTCAAAAGCAGTAGCTAAAAACTTCAATCCAATTTTAGAAATTAAATTAAATTAAAGTACGTAGATCTGTTTCATCCTCAAGCGAATTTTGGAAAAAAACTAATTTTGAAATTTACAGAGCTTTATAAGCATATACATTCGTAATATTAATTTCTATGGATATGGAGAAAACCTATCATTTTAATAAGGGGTGGTAGAGTATTCATTTTCACTGACAACTATTGTATCAGCATATTAGTTACTTTCGAAAAGAGGTTAAGTCATGGTATGGTCGGGGTGCGTTTTTTCAAACGAATGATGACATCCGTACAACACATATCGTCTATTTCAACGACAGAAAGTTTTTGGCACTCTTGTTACACCGTTAAATTTGTATTCGTATACATAAAGATTTTTTTCCCTAAAAGTGTTGTTTGTATATGAATACGTCGTATTGAACTAGAATTTCTTTTTTGTTTTTTTTATTGTTGTTGTTGTTGACGACTTCTTAAAGGGTTTTTTAGCTTATGATTGAGTTAAGTTTTTAAACCTATAGCTTTAATTGAACTTGTTTATAGACTTTGAAATTTTAAGATTTTTTAAACTAATTATTTAAGGCGAATATTTGTTGGTGTCGGCAAAAAAACGTTATCCCATGTCTTTGATTCAATAAATTTTCATTTGTTTAGAAACTTAATAATGTGTATTTTTTCATGTAGGCATAAAGGGCATGGGTCATCCCAGGTTTTACAATTTCTTGTTCTATTTATTATTTTCCATTTATATTTTTGGTGCTTTATTCCTTTTGCCAAAAATATTTAGATAGGGATGTCTGATTTCTATTTCTAATATTATTGAAGGAACTTTTGTGTTGTCTCCACCTTATTTTAAATTCATTCTTCGTGAATCCTATATATATCTTTTCAATGTTTGGATTCTCAATGGATGAGCATTGGTATACCACAGATTCTATGCGGCATTTATTATCCAGCTGGCAATTTTCAGGGTTCCTACAATCACATAATTTTTCATTACTTTTTTTTTTTTATTAATTTGATTTGTCATGCATCTTTTTTCAGGATTTTATTATTATGTTTTTTATTTTATGATTCTTTCTAGATTTTCAGTGCAGCTGTAACTTAATTTTAAGGTGTTTTTTTTTATTAAAGATCTTGCTAAGTTTCTATCAGTAGGAAATGTTTTTCAAACAATGCTAGGAATTTTTGTCCTAGCTTAATTCTAATCATTTTGTTGAACGGGGTGGAGGGTATACAAAATGATTTTTCTTTTTCTGTTTTTCTTCTGGTTAGTGCTAATTTTTTTTTATAACTGATGTTAGCGTTTTTGTATCCACTATTTTTATAGCTATGTTGTAAAAATAACTGTGTTTCTGGAATATTTCTTCATTTGCGGAGTTCATGCTGATTGTTTTCTCTATTCATGAGGATATATGCTTAATTTTGGATGCAGGATGGTTTGACCTGGGGTGTACATACAAAAGGTTAGTGTTAAGATTTCTGTAAGGTAGGTTGTCCATTAAGTCTAAAGTTATGTCGAGGAACGTTTACTTTTTCAATTTTGTGTTGACTGTAGTTTTTAAATTTAGTTTTCTAAATTCACTATGTATTATCTTTCTAATTTGATCTATTTTAAAATTTGTGGAACTCCTCACTACCACTAAGCCGTTGGCACACGGCAGGGATCCCTGTATAGCCCGATGTCCTTAATGTCTAATTCACAGTGCGTGGCAAGGCTGTATGGTATAAATAGACCGACAAGTTCAGAAAACTCTAAAGATCCCATGGTAATATATATTTATAGTACATGTAATGGTAATATATATATAGTTGATGTAACAAAGGTGGATCCTAATAATATAAACGATTAAAACTGATCCACAAAAAAGCTCAATTTACAAGATTACAAATCAATTAATTAACAAACAAATAATAAACAATAAATCTCCTCATATGGAGAATAACCTATTTCGGCAGACGAA
>CAHIKZ030000547.1:1095000-1307500 GCA_903632075.3 Acanthosepion pharaonis | reverse complement strand
AACATTGATGTCGGAATGTCATTATGGTGGCATTCTGTGTCATAAAATAGTTGGTCAATGTTGCTGGGCGATCAACCCATCTAGCTGCATGGCTAGGTGTACAGACCAGTAGATCAATCGCGAGTACTTGCTTTGATCGCCAGCAGAGTTGTGCGTTCGCGTAAGATTGTTGAAATATCACGGATGGGTCCATAGAGCTGTGATTTAGTTGGATGTTGTCTCCAAGAGATGTTACGTTTCGCATCTCAGCATTCCATCAAGCCTAGATGCAAGGGTTTTAGTTAATATCCGGGCAGTGGCACCATATATTAACACCGCCTCTACAGTCGCTCGAAAGTATCTCCGCTTGAGGTTGTCTGGTAGATCAGATTTCCAGATTACAAACATTATGTTCAAGGCGGTCAAGCGAATTTTCACATCATTTTCAGTAGAATTCCCAGGTAGGGAAAGAATTCGAGAGATTTTAATGATTCATCTGAGACCGTTTGTATTGAGCCTTGCTGGTTGAAGCCTATGAATTTAATTTTAGAAGGATTGACATAGAGACCACCATCGTTAGCAGAATTTTCTAGATGATCTAGGAGAGTCGTTGTAATGGTGTCGCCGGTGATAGCTACATCATCTGCATAGCCAATATCGGTGAACGTTTTTCCATGACTGCAAATTACATTTATGATAATCAAAAAGACAGTAACAGTTCGAAATAAGTAGAATGCATTAACAATTACTCTTCTAAAGAAATGAAATGCAAAAGTGTTATAGTGGAACACACCTATTCTATAGTTAACAGACTATCCCACCTATAATAAGTAGGAGTAGTAAAAGTAACGAGGGAGTCGCTCAGTGGGTCGGTCACTGGGTCAGTCAGTCAGTGGATGTCGGACGACCGTTAGTCGGATACTAAAGTATCAGCCACCCCAACTAGATTTCTCTGCGTCATTACCTATTATATCAAGTTCCTAACGTTTTATACGTCGAACCTATTTTAGGACCGACTTAGTACAAATACAAGCCTCCACTGTGAAACCACTCCATAACAAAAAGTGACTTTATAACAGAGCAGGAGATTAAATGCCGAATTGATATGTATTGTAGTTTTCTTTTTATATCACTAGTCCCAATACATTTTGAACATATATATATATATATATATATATATATATATATATATATATATATCACACTACGAAATGGACTAAATCCAACAATTATTTTAATATGTTTTATTGTTATACGATATTTGTATATACACAAATATTTAAGTAAATGCTCTGTTTATAATAAACAGTATTAACAACATTTACCGGCCTGAACGTCCGAGAGATTTCATAGAAAATATGCGTCCTCCGACAGGAATCGAACCTGAATCCTACACAGAACCGTCATATAGCCAGACTTGCTATACCAGTTTAGCTCCAAGGGAGTGTCTGGTTCGCAAGGGCGATTTTACATGGGAAATTTATAGTTTAAAAGCAGTCAAAGTGGCTAACTAGACATTCCGTCGTAGCTAAATGGCACAGCACGTCAGGCTATATGACGGTTTCGTTTATGATACAGGTTCGATTCCTGTCGGAGGACGAATATTTTCTATGAAATTTCTCCGACGTTCAGGCCGATTAATACTGTTTATTATAAACAGAGCATTTACTTAAAATTTTTTGTATATTTAAATAACATTAAAAAAAATAAATAGAATAATTAATATATATATATATGTGTGTGTGTGTGTGTGATCACGTACCGTTGTTTTTATCTTTGTATGCAAATTTGTTTTGTTCCTTTAGACGTGTGTCCTTTTTACGACTTCCAAGTTGACAAGTGATCTCATCGTTGAAGTGACGAGGGTGTAGGATGTGAAAGACAGGGGGTCTGATTGATTGTAAGAACCGGGCTGTCGGGGTTAGTCAGACCAGCTTTCACCTGGATATCTCGCACGGTAGGGCTGGTTTGCAAACCACTAAAATGACTAAACACCACAACGGAAATGTCAGCAAAACATGTTTCGAATTTCTGTGCGGTGGTCTTAAAACCAGCGCTACCCACCACAGGCACACTCCTCCCGAAACAGTTTTTAATCGATTTACCCCAAGCAAGGCGATAATGCCACTAAGACGCAGGGGGATTAAAAGGGAGTGAAAGTGGAAGAGAAAAAGAAAACTGAGAATGAGGAATATTGAGGAAAGGAAAAAAATGGAACAAGGTTCAAGAAGGTAACAGTTTCCGTGAAAGAGCGTATATCTAACGTGATCAACACTTTGAACAAGTCCAGCACGCTCAAGGTCTGTCATGATGACTTGTGACTTCGTGCTAGCACAGCTATCGACGGCTCCCAGGGTTCCGTCTAACCAATTTCACTCACAAGGCTTCGGTCACTCTGTCCACGCAGGGATCGGCCCCTCCAGTCCGATATCATCAGGAAGTCTCCTTCCTGGCAAATCGACCATGGTGAGATTCGAACCCGAGTCTTATAGAATGCGAACGGACTAACCAATCAATACTCGGACGGATAGTAGAACTATAAATGTACAAGATGGATTCTGACGAGAAAGGTGTTCTCGCACGACGCAGTGGACCAACTTCCCTTGCAGTAGATGAAGCAGTTGATTCGATAGACGTGAAGACGTGATCCCAAGAAGGCGCATAATGTTGCTTTCCTGGAGATTAGCATCAGCCATGCTGATATCAGGCAAGAATGGTTATCTATGGTGGTTAAATGAAAACAGTTTGATTTCTTTTTGAGGTCGTTAAAATTTACAGTATTTTCATTCCACATATTTCACAGTCTTCGATTTTTTTTAGTAAATGCTTCTGATCCAATCAATAGAATTATCATAGGTTTCTACTGTTCGAATCTCTGAGCTCTAATTCTTACCAGGTGAGGAAAATCGTCATCATCACTACCACCACTACTATCATTATCATCATCATCATCAGTCCGGTGATCGGGTGTGATCGTAGGGTCACTACGCAACTAATCACATAACCAGTTCCCTCCACACTGTTGACCATGTTCACCCTAGTCTATGAATATAGAATACAGCGCAGTACGTAATCTGTTCAATGAAACAACGTTAAAGATTAACACTCACGTGTCAGACACTCTAAAGAATCTGACTATATCGCCAATACCACCAGCAGCTGTTCCGTAATTCTTCAGTCTTCGATATCAAAGGCTGGCAGTGAATATTCGGAAAAAAAACATGGCCGCCTTTATACACGTCGCATTGAATATTTTGAGCCTTCTGATTGGTTAACCCTTCTATTGGTGAACTATAAAATGAGTCAGCTCATTTTCTCGGGATCACTAGTACACCAGGGTACCCCAAAATTCCAACATACACGTATCTGGGTTGAATGTCGGAGAGGCATTCCTTTGCTGAGTGGCGTGTCCTGAGCAAGCAGATATGGCGGAATTCATCCCTCTCCAGGTGAAAACAAAGCCGATATCCTCCAGCTTGAATGCTCGCCTTGGTCAAGGACACGTGGCCATTGTTTCCATTATAAGAATCTACCTCCATAGCCCTTGACACTTGTCTAGGGAGCCCTCCGACAAGCGATGCCGTATCAACGCAATGGCAGCACACATAATTATAGATCCCAGTCTACCTAAATATGTTAGATAGCTGTTGACCCTATAACAAGGTCCATCCGCTTTTTGACAGGTTTTGTTTTTAATTCTGTTGAGTATATAGCCACCAGTCTCTCCCATTGTGTTAGATGCACGTTGACCCTATAAGAAGGTCAACCCGCTCTTTCACAGGTCATGTTATTAATTCTGTTGGGTGTCTAACCCCCCTCCTTGCCAGAAAAACCTGGTCGAGGAAGCGCTTTAGTCCCCACTGATCAGACCGTGCCGCATGAAATAATAGGCTACATGATACCAGTAGAAATCAGAGATTGGCCCGACAAACAATGAGAAAAAAAAAAAAAAAGAAAACACTTTCAAACTTCCCTGATACCTGAATTATTTCCAGTATAATGCTAAACGCAAAGCCTACAAAATCCACGCTAGGAAAATAGAAAAAATCGTCGCTAATAATAATGCCGACAATTTGAACAAAGCCAAGCACATAATTCTATTCATAGCAGACACCATCGAAACATCTTATCTTGATCTAAAGTTTATCAACACAGCATCTAAAACAATAAAAGTCAAGTCAGTAACGAACGAAATAAACACCACCAGCAACAAAATCACAGAGGCAGAAATATATAAAATAAATTGCACAAAATTCCTAATGATATACAAGGTGCATTCCAAAAGTACTGAGATTTTTTTCCTACTCGAGATAGAATTGTCTTAGATGATTGTAACTTTGGTACATCATTACTATACAACTAATAAGCTAACCTGCCAACTTTTATTATTCCGTATTAAAGGAGACGGCTGTAACAGACGATATTTCATTACAGACTAGCAGTAGAGCCCGGCGTTGCCCGGGAATGTAACAGTAAGAGATAGATCAAGTATCGACCATCATAAAGACTGAAAAATAAAATTGACAAAGATTATTGTTTACGGTTGACGGACACGCATGTCTTAATTAGTTTTCTTTTTGTTTTTTGTTTTTTTAGTTTTTTTTACGAATTGGTCAAACCCAAACTCAAACAAAAACATTGTTTTCAATCGTTATGAGTCTCTACCGATTGAATAGAATTTTATTATAAACAATTGTCTTGTAAATGGAATTTTTAAAGCATTCTGAATGTAAAAATAAACAACAAAATGTGCAAGACAATAAGAAACATTACCTGCCAAAAAAAAAGTGAAGTTTTGTTGAAATCGGTTGAAAAATGTATGAAATCCGATCCCATATATAAACGAACACACACATACACACACACACGCGCACACACGCACACAAACAACCTGGGTTTTATAATAAGTATAACTCGATATGAGTTGTTCCCCTTTCATTCTGGCGACAGAATCGTGTTTTATCGTGTTTTCAAATTGATTTCGTGGAAAAACAATTGTTTTTTTCAATTTTTGGCGCTGTCAGAACCACCGCAAGGTAATTTTACGAAGTCCTGTGAAGTTTTGTTGAAATCGGTTGAAAAATGTAGGAAATCCGATCCAATATATAAACGTACAGACACACACACATACACAATCTGCGTTTTATAATAAGTAAGATGCATGAAAATCTTATTATGGAGATTGTGGAATTACCGTCTCTTGTTTACAGTTATAGCCTGCGCGATTTTCAAACAGCTCGCCTTTCGACGCCAATCATCAGTGTAACAATGGGCACTTTATCTCTCACGATACCACTTCATCTACGAGATGCATTCCCGAAGTTTTTAGACTTTTTTCTACTATCTTAGATGATTGTAACTTTAGTACATCATTACTATGCAACTAATAATCCTCCCTGCCAACTTTTGTTATTCCAGATTAAAGGAGACGGCTGTAACAGCTCTGTGAACACACCCTACTAAACATTGCCTTTATATTTTTCTATTTAGTTTGCTATGGCAATAAAATATATTGTTGTTAAATGCTTCCATATCCATTCTTTCATAAAGGAATTTCAAATCGCTCGCTATAAACTGATATAGCTACACTATTTCTCTCACTAGATACAGAAATCCCTAGATTAATACGCATTCGATTAGTACGCTAAAAGATTTTACACCAAAATACGATTATTGCAGGCGTAATACCCGATTAGAGCGATAAAGCATTCTTCAGTTTAACCAGAGTAATTGATTTTAATAGTTACCGCTTAATTAAAAAATTTAAAAATGGGTAACTATTTTGCTTGTTAATTAAGTTTCTATTCGATTAATGCGTTTTCGATTATTGCGTATATTTTAATGGACACATTAGACGCTCTTATCGACGGATATGAAAAAATAAATACGTAAAAGTTCACCTTTCTCTCTGTCGGGCGGTTAGAATCTCCCACTGATGCCAAATTGGACGGGGGTCGGTTCCGGGTTGAGGCGATCGGATGTCTAGCCACATTGAGGAGCTGTGATACAGCGAAACAGTCTGTCTGTGGATGACTATATATATATATATATATATATATATATATATATATATGTATTATTGTTTAAAAATATGATTCCTTCGCTACATAAGAGTTCTCATGTTTCAAAAAACGAGAGCCGAAATCATCCATATAATTATTAAAATTAAGTTGAATTGAGGTGTTTAGTCTCGTTTCATCTTCAAGCGAAATTTTAGGAAACCCAACGTGTTCTTTTTTTATTTTCTGCATACCTGCGCACTTATATATATATATATATATATATATATATATATATATATATAATAAATAGAATAAATCCAGAAAAAACCTACCTAAGTTTCACCTAAACGGATCGTCAGGTGTGTGTGTGTGTATATATATATATATATATATATATATATATATATATATATATATGCAGTGGAAGCTCACTGCACGAATTTAATTCGTTTATGAAGGCCATTCGTAATCCAAAATGTTCGTAAACCGAAACTTTTTTCCAATAGGAATCAATGTAGAGAAAAAAAAATGACATAGTACAATAAAATTGGAAAAGAAAATCACGGAATAACACACGGATGTATACAACATGGCGATCGACTCAGAAATTATTCCGTTCAGGTTAACTCGGTTTGGTAAATTTGTTCGAGAACCGAAATTTTGTTCGATAACCGAGGCATTTTCAACTCGAATTTTCTGTGCGAAAACCAAATTTTTCGACACGTAAGGCGTTCGAAAACAGAGGTTGCTCTACATACACACACATACATACATATATATATATATATATATATATATATATATATATATATATATATATATATATTATGTTCACCTGTACATGGCCCAAAATCAACTCGAAGTTGGAGTTTACAAAGTAATAGATAATAGGCATAGTTTATGATGATATATGTGGATGATAAGTGTTGATCTTCGACTTGAACAGGTTAAGATAACTGTCTTAGATTATTGTTAATTTAGTCTATAATTACTATAAATCTAGCCTGCCAAATTTCGTTATTTCAGATTGAAGGAGACGTCTGTAACATCTCTTTGAACACACCCTACCAGGCGCTACTTGTCATTGCTGACTTGTTTGTAGAATACTGTCGGGACGTGAAGACAATTTGGAAGCTAGCTATGCCATAATGTTTTGAGTTAAACTGGGCAAAAAAACGCTACAGAAAATTATGAAATGCTCCAGACTGCTTATGGATTAACTTTTATGAGCCAAGCATCTGTTTTTCGATGGCATAAGAGGTTCAAGGACGGTAAAGAGGAAGTGGAAGACGACGCTAGATGTGTTAGGGAGATTGACGTCAGAAGATCAGAGCTAGTTGAGAAAATTCTGTTTTCTGGATGAAGACCGTTGCGTGTCTATAAGGACAATATGCTTACAGTTTGCAGCTGGCTTGGCAACTGTTCATAGAATTGTTCATGACGATCTGAACATATGAAACATTTTCCGGCATACAAGACGCACTTTTTTCCTAAAGAATACCCTGAAAAATACGTGTGCATCTTCCCAGACGAATGTAAGGCAACATCCGGGTGACTGTCCAAGAAAACTTAGGCAGTCACCTAATTGGCATGACTGATAAGGACGTGGATTTGTATGTTGAGTCATTACACTATAATGTTAGCTATCTATCTAATTCAGCCTTTTTTAATTATGTAACCTCAGTACTTAGTTGTTACAAGTATTTCGAAGACTTTAAACCTTCCTGGAGCCGAGCCACAAACTTGAATATACTCTTTTTAGTAGCAGCGGTGAGAGCCTATCTGCTCTTGACTAGTATGTCATTGCCACACAAACAAAATCGGACGAGTTATTAATGTAAACAATACGTGACGCCAGTATGTGAGTGAATGTGCTGTTGTATGAGAATGACTTTTTTTTCTTAGAAATTTCTTTCCAACATTAGGGTGCGTCTTCCAAAGCGCAGCGTCTTGGAAGCCGGAAAATACGGCATTTTATTCATTAAATCCTTATGATATTCGTATAGTTATTTTCCAGAAATTCATAGATGTTTCGCTTATGTCCTAAGTGCATTCCAGAAGTTTTTAGATTTTTTTTTTCAGAAGTCTCATTTATTAATGTGAGAGCCGACCAGCTTTTTATCCCTGGTGCACGCGACGACATGAATTTAAGCATGCTACTAGATTGGAAACTAGGTCTTATCGTTTTACTGTTGAAATAGCTAGATGCAACCGTCATTTTTTTTTTCTTGCACTTCCCATCGGTGAAACTACCTTCCGTTTTCTCACTCCCCTGATAACTACAACCTTGAAAGATTTAAATACAACGTTAATCGCCGTCTAATGTCTTCCTCTCATCAATCCTCCCTATTCCTATTTTTCTCTTTCACCTTCACTTTCGATCCATGCAACCCCCTGCGTACATTTGGCATTACCGTCTTGCTTGGGGGTGAGATAACTAAAAATAGAAAAAGGAAAAAAGTACAAAACTCTAATCTCTTTCAATGTAGGATCCTCTAACTCTTGCAGTTGTTATAACTCTCCAGCCACTTCATGACGGTCCCGTGGAAGTTATCCAAAATAAAGGTATCTGGAACCCTTGTCACAGCCTCCTTCATCTTCTCACTGTCTTCAAAAAGGCTGCCTCTGAGGTTTTCCTTCGGCCTGGCCAACACGCAATGGTCGTAGAAATCAAGGTCTAGACTGTAGGGAGAGTGGGGGATAGTTTTGATGGCTATCTCTGTCAAGTAGTTGGTTACCAACGCACCTTTTCCTTCTGTTCGTCAATCTGAAAACAAACTTAACAGCTCATTGTAACACGTGATCACAATAGCAACATGAAAATGCCAGTTTGATTTGATTAAAAGATTAAGGAATTTACTAAGAAGAAAATACATTGAATGTGCACTGATCTCACAACACTCTATTTACAATAAATGTTCGCCCTGGACAAGGCCTAAAAATCATTCGGGTTAGAAGGTTACAGAATAATAGGCACGGTTTATGGGAATACGTGGGGAAGATAATGGTTAACCCTAGACTTGAACAGGTTAAGATTGTAGCGATTGGAGAAGCATCCCTTTGGAAGACGGTTGAACAAAGTAGCGGTGCGTGGGAAGATGTTGCTCGAGTGGAACTTGCATCACACCAGCAGAATACAAAGGAAATGTTGTTGTTATTTTTCGCTACAATGTACGTGGAATGTTGGGTCTTAGCTGTGAACTGGTCCAACTAAGAAATGTAGTTCATCTGAATGCTTTCTATGGAAATAGCAATAAAGCAGTGATTTACTTCCATTCTCGGATTAAAAAGAAAATAAGCAGAATAGGTTTCTAAGGATTACCTGCCTTTATAGAACCAGTTCCTGGAAATTTGGGATGCCATAATTGGGTTACCCCACCCTAAACATGAACAAGTTAAGATTATAGTGATCAGGGAAGCATCCTTTCAGGAGCCGGTCCTACAAAGCAGCCATTTGTGGGAAGAAGCTGCTCAAGTGAAACTTAGATCTCACAAATGGAATACATAGGAAATGAAGGTGGTTCAGTACAATGTACGTGGAATGGTGGGTCTTAGCTGTGAACTGGTCCAATTAAGAAATGTAGTTCATCTGAATGCTTTCCGTGGAAATAGCAATAAATCAGTGAGAGGGCTTGTAGAGTGGAAAATAATTCATCACCCACAAGGAGACAAAGATGATTTTAGACAGTGCCAAGACTGGGGGTTCCTGCCCATGTATGGTCTTATGCCAAAATAAAATAAAAACCTTTGTATGGAAAAATACTTTTTAAAATTTCATAGGTTCAATTTCAAAATTTAAAAACTTAACCAAATCATCAGAAAAAACACCCTTTATGAAGTCGTCAAAAAACAAACTATAGTTTAATATGACATATTTATATACAAACAAGCCTTTTAGAAAAAATCTTTAGGTATACAAATAAGAATTTAACGGCGTAACAAAAATGCCAATAACTCTCTCTCTCGTTGAAATAGACCACACGATATGCGTCAAACAGATGTCATCATTCGGTTGAATATAGGCACCTTGACCCTACCTTTATTTTTTATTTTTTGCTACAATGTACGTGACATGAGAACTGTTATTTTTATTTATTTTTTTATTTTTGCAATGATGTTCACCGTGTATAAGGTCTAAAGTTACAGAGTAAGAAAAACAGTTTGTACAGATATGTGCAGAAGATAACGATTAGTCCTATACTCGAACATGTTAAGATTGTAGGGATTAGGAAAGCATCCACTTGGGAGTTGGTTCCAGAAAACAGCGGTTCCCGGGTAGAAGTTGCTCGCGTGGAACTTACATCTCGCACCAATGGAATACAAATAGATTAGAGTCGTTCGCTACAATATGCGTCGCATTGGGGTCTTTTTTTTTTTGTTGTTGTTGTTTTTTGCTTTTTACAATGATGATCACTCCGTACAAGAGCCCGGGGGCCACTGTACAGAAGCATGCTGAGAAAATGGAGCGGTAGAAGGATTATTTTTCCAGAATCTTTAGCGATGGATCAAGTTCCACTTGAGGTCTGGGTTAAACTCAATAAGAGCTCAAGGCATGGAGTCCTCCTGAGAAAGCGCTCGTTCATCGTGAGAGACGAAAAATTCTAGGTGTGTTCGATAATGGCGGGAGATTTTTTTTTTTTTTTTTGTGACATTGAATGCGACCATCCAATTCTTCTGTCACCGAATCAGAGGAGAGATGAGCTGTCAGGTCCTGGTTATCTAGAATTTTGTGGGGGTGCCCCCATGTACAGATTTATCATCAGCAGAAATAGCGACAAAAGCTCAGCGTATATTCTTAGGCTGATCATTGATGTAAAATCTTTTCAACAAGCGATAATCCGGCAACAAATATTTGCAATGGGTACACATAGAATATTGCTTCCATATCTGTTTTGGAGTTGTTGAATCCACACTTCTGTCTTGATAGGCGTTAAAATCAATTATGTCTTTCGCCTTCTCATCTATCTGCCGTGTCCCTTCAGGACGTAGTCAACCACAGTTTCTGTCTTTCGTCACGCTTAATAACTTTTGTTTTTTAGTTATTTCCCCTAAAACTCGTATTATACATATTTCCACAAATCCACTAAGTTGTGCATTATTTTCTTCTGTCCTTGCCTTCAATATGTCCTGTGAGTGTCAGATTTTCCAAGCCCTCTTTCCTCATAATGTGACCAAGAAATTTCAACTGCCTCCACCTGATGTTAAGTATAAGTGTCCTATTTGTCCTTTTCTCTAAAACTTTCATTTTTGTTCTCTTAGTATCTTAAGAACCACATTTCTCGTTACAAGTCTCTTCTTCATGTTCGATGCATCACTCTTCCCGGTGTTAAGTATAAGTGACCATTTTGTTTCTTTTCTCGAAAACTGTCGTGGCCACGGTCATTTCTCAGTTGCTTCCACATTTCTGTCTCTTCTTCATGTTCCATCCATGGTATTCTCTCTTCCCGATGTTAAGTATAAGAGTCCTTTTTGTTTCCATTTTCTCTAAAAATTCGTCGTTGTTCACATGTTCGGTCAATGATATTCTCAGCATCCTTCTGTAGAACCACATTTCTGTTGCTTCAATTCTCTTCTTCATGTTCGATCCATGGTATTCTCTCTTCCCGATGTTAAGTATAAGTGTTCTTTTTTTCCATTTTTTCTAAAACTTTTTTGTCGCTCACATGTTCGGTCTATAGTATTCTCAGCATGCTTCTGTAGAAACACATTTCTGTTGCTCCAAGTCTCTTCTTCATCTTTGAGGAAATTATTCAGCATTCTCTGCCATATTGAAGGACTGATATTAGGTAACCGTTCAGTTCTCTTTTCCTTGTTTCTTACGAATTTGTCTGTCTTTTAATACTCTGATTAACTTTTAAAATGAATATTTGGCTATTCCAATACACCTTTGGATTTCAGTGTCAAACTGTCTGCCGTCTGTTAAAAACATTTCCCAGATATTTAAATTTTTGCATTTGTTTTATTTTGGTATTTTGCATTTGTAATCTCGCATGTTGAGCTCATCCTTTCGTTAAAAACCTTGCATTCTATTTTCTTACAGTTGATGTTTAACCCATTCTTTTCGCTTTCCTTCACTGACATCTGTAGGTATTTTTGTAGTTTTCTTTCCGTGTCTGCGATCATGTCCCATTTGCATATCTCATATTGTTACTGAGTGTGAAAGAATATAAGAAAAGAAAAAAAAAACTTATTAATCAAAGAGAACAATAAAAGAACAAGAATTATGAAGACGGAAGATAACGATTGGTCAATTTTTGAAGATCAAAGTTACCTGGAAAGCAAGAGACTGGAAAAGAGTTCCACGAGTGAGAAGTGCGAGAAAAGAAACTCTAAAATGATGAGATCTGCATTTCTTACGTTGTTAAGATTGTGGCCGTTAATCATAATTGATGAACTGATTTGTTTGTTTCACGGCACATGAAATCCTTATGGGCCATTTAATTCCGAAATTTAATTTTCATAGGAGATTTGAAGTAATAAAAATACGAAAATAATGAAAAAGCTAGCTGAGAGACGGTTCTACTGACGAACGCAAAGAGATAGGAAACTGGCGTTAGAAATAAAGAAAAGAGTACTTGTTTGTTTGTTCTGTTTGTTCAACGGCATATTAACACCTTCATGGATCATTTAATGGCGAAAATTAATTGTCTTGGGTGGTTTGAAGTAATAAAAACATGGTATATGTAATTCTGCTTTCGCAATTGAATATATGGTACATGATACACAGCTTTTGCGCATATAAATGTTTATGTGGGCAGGATTACTAGAGGAGGTCATAGGTGTGTTTTATGTTGTAGTTTTCTTGAAGTTATATTTTGGAATACAGTTTGATTTCTTTAAGAAATTGTAGGATTTTATATGGATTAATATCATGAAAGTGTTCTTTCATGTTGCTTGATTTTGTTTAGCGGCATATCAACACCTCTATGGGTTATTTAATGCCGAAATCTAACTATTTTGAACACAATTGTATGCCTTCAATTACAGATAAAATGTGTTGTTGGTCATATTGCTATAAATAGTTTACGGTTTTTATACTTTCATAATGTTTTTTTTCTTGGGGTGAGATACCCTTTACCCATAGCTGACACCCTAACAGGTGCTATCACCTTGGGTCAGGGTACACCCGGGAACAACAGCAGTAAAGAGCTCCTCAAAACCTCAAACTCAGAGGCCTTGCTGCCGGATGCAGTTTATCGTCATACCCAGGACTAAAAGAGTGCTGAACAGTTATGTAATGCACTATATCCTATATAGCAGTTAATGTTTGACAGCGCAGATGAAGAAGTAACTTCAACTTGGATCTACAGAAGGACGCTGAAAATACCATGCCGAAATCTAAATATTTTGACCACAATTTTATGGTTTCAGCCAAATATATCTTTAACGCAATTGTATGCCTTCAACTACAAATACAATATATTGTTGGTAATTCTACAATAAAATCTATTGCTGTTCATTTGATTTCTTTAAGAAATTGTAGGAAACTATATGGACTCATGTCATGCAAGAGTTGTTACATGTTGGTTGTTTGGTCAGTTGATTGACTTAGTTCAGTGGGTTATTTTTTTTAAGCATTACGCCCCGAGCAAGGCGTGAAGCCACTAGGATGCAGGGGGTTGCAGAAGATTTGGAGCGAGAGCAGATAGGAGGGATAGAAGAAAGAATGGGGAGAAGGATAGTGGGTAGATCAAGGCAACTCGAGATGTCGATTGACATTACATTTGAATAGTTAGAGATTATAGCTCTCAGGGAAACAGTAATTGAGAAGGGTATTCCACAGGCTAGAGGTGCGAGGTATGAAGCTATTGGAGTAGAAGAGACGGATACATTTAAAAGTTTCTACAGTGTAAAGGTGGGAGCGGGATGCCAGCCTCGTAGGGCGCTTGAATTCATGGAGTCTGGGAACCAGTGAAAGCAGCTCATCGGAGCAATTACGATGAAAGTATTTGTAGAAAAGACAGAGAGAGGCGACGGCGCGTCTGTGAGAGAGGAACTGTAGATGAGATGCCAGATCAGGGCCAATTATATTACATATCCGTCTCTGGATCTTGTCAAGAACTCCGAGGTAAACAGAAGGTGCACCAGACCATATATGGCAGCAATACTCCATGCAAGGGCGAATGGTTGATTTGTATATTTGAAGTATCGATTCCGGGGAGAAAAATTTCCTGGCGCGGCACAGAGAGCCAACTTTCCACACGGTGGAAGAAGCAATTGACTCAATGCATTTGTTCCATCTCAGGTCAGCATTCAAAAGATCCGTAGACATATTAGGACAGCCAAGTACATGTTCCAAAAACTGCGCAGAGTATTGCGAGACACGAAGATTTCTCTGGTAACAAAGAATAGAATACTGAGCTGTTACGTGACATCTGTCCTTCTTTACGGCAGCGAATGTTGGACGATTTCCTCAAATATGAAGAAGAGACTCCAGGCGACAGAGATGTGGTTCTACAGAAGGATGCTAAGGATATTATGGACCGAGCGTGTGAGCAACGATTAGGTTTTAGAGAGGTTGCAAACAAGCAAGAGGCTTATACTTAATATCAGGAAAAGGCAGTTTCTGAAGTTTCTGGGACACATAATGAGGAAGGAGGGCTTGGAAAATCTGATACTCACGGGTCGAATAGAGGGAAAGAGAGACAAGGGAAAACAACACGAGACATACCTGATGGGTTTAAGCAAGTGGATGACAGAACATAGTCTGGGGGAGGAAGCAGAGGGAAAGGAACTTGTTGAGTGCTACAAGGGATGGAAGGTGGTGGGGAGCCACGATCGCCTACGTCCTGAAAGGACATGGCACATAAGAAGAAAGAATGCCGAAATCTAAATATTTTATATGTAATTTTATACTTTCAGTGTAAAAGTTTGTTTTTTAAACACACACACACACACACATATATATATATATATATATATATATATATATATATATATATGAACATAATAAAATAGGCAGCATATATTTTATATTACAAAGAGTTAATCATACCTTGAATAAATTAGCAATATTAATGCAATTGGCGAAATCCCTTCGCTAGTAGACATAATTATAAGCATTCAATTCCTATTTTATTATGTTCATGAAAAACAATTGATCCGCAGTAAAGAATTCCTGAGGAAAAAAAAACTACTACGACATATCAGTCTGTTAACTGAACTATTTACTTCATGTCATATTAACTGAAAAACACTTATAATAAAAAAAAAATCGAAGATTTACCAAATTACCAAGTTCATATAAAAATTCTCACTTGAAATATTTGAACTTTAGGGTTGCGACTTGCACACTCCAACATTACACAACCGTTAATAAATAACACATTCTTTAAAAAACATCTTTAGGTCTGCAACACATTTATTTCGTCTTCCAGTTTTGATTCTAAAGGAAAAAAATACAACCTGATGATGGAGACGGAGGTCTTTGAAAGTACTAGCTGAATTAAAAAATACCCCATATCCATTTTATACATAAGGATCTCATCATTCAGTGGATTATTAGTAGTATAATGCTTATAATTATGTCTAGTAGCGAAGGGATTTCGCCAATAATTGCATTAATATTGCTGATTGATTCAAGGTATGATTAACTCTTTGTAATATATAATATATATATATATATATATATATATATATATATATATATATATTAAAATTAATTGATTTAAAATATGTTTTTTTCGCTACACAGTTCCAACCATGTTTCAAAAATAGAAGAAAACCCCGAATTTAATTTTGCAATTAAATTAAAAGCATTAGTTCCATTTCATCTTCAAGCGAATTTTGGAGTAACTTTTATTTTTGAAACATGGTTGAACTGTGTAGCGAAAAAACATATTTTAAATCAATTAATTTATAATATTAATGCTCTGTAAATTTACATTGAGCACTATTTTGTAAAAATAAAATATCTATAAGAACACCGGATTTTATATCTTACTGTTCTTTTTTTTTTATTTATATATATATATATATATATATATATATATATATATATATATATATATATATATATATATATATCAGGTCATCCCATAAGTTCTGTCCGAATTTTAACTTTTTGTTAAAATGAACGAAATTTAAAAAGTATTTTATAATGTCTAATGGAGCTGAACATTATTTTTATGTTTAGATGCATTTAAACTGATCAAATTTAATTTCAGAGAACAATAAAATTAAATTTTGTTTGATTAAAACCCTGCTAACATGGAAGTACCCAAGAATAATTTGAGGCACATAATGCTTTATGAGTTCAAGAAAGGAAACTCAGCAGCCGAAGCGGCTAGAAACATTCACTCAGTTTATGGAGAGGAATGTGTGAATGAAAGAACTTGCAGAAGATGATTTGCAAAATTCAGAGGTGGAGATTTCACCCTTGAAGATGAAGATCGAACCGGACGTCTAGTTGATTTTGATGAAAAGCTTCTTGAAGCAACCCTTGAAGAAAATCCTGCTTTATCAGTTGAGGAATTGGCAGTGGTTCTCAGTTCAAACCATACAACTGTTCATCGTCATCTTCAACAACTTGGAAAAGTTCCTAAACTTGGAAAATGGGTGCCTCATGTATTGTCTGAAAACAAATCCCGAGTTGACATCTGCTCTTCTCTCCATTCTCGCCAACTTGTTTCACCTTTTTAGGATAGACTTGTTACTGGCGACGAAAAATGGATCTTTTATCGAAATGTTAAGCGTCGTAGACAGTGGCTTGTTAAAGAGAAAGGATCCCAGCCACAGCCGAGAAGGGAACTTCATGGGCAAAAGGTTCTTCTTTCAATCTGGTGGGATCGCCAAGGAATAATCCACTTTGAATTCTTACCACCTAATGCAACAATTAATGCTCAAATATACTGTCAGCAATTAGAGCGTTTGAACCAAGCTTTGAGGAAAAAAAAAAAGACCTGCTCTAGTGAATCGAAAAGAGGTTTCTTCAGGACAATAAAAAAATAGAATTTTAGAATAAAAATAGAGTTACCCCTCTCTTTAGCTCTAACATTCGTCCCACACTCTCATACTTACACTCTCTCTAAATTCTATTTTTATTTCCGGAGTTGTTTTTTTTCTGTTTTCTTTTTGAATTTGTAGGTCTGACGAATTGAATCGTATTTACGATTCCAATGGAATAAATTATGACCATGGAATATTAGTGTTTAAGCCTTTTTATTATATCCTTACTCTGTCCTGGACATTGAGTTCTACCTGGATTCTATCCGCTTGGAATTTTTTATTAAAAAAATATACATGTATGTGTATGCACCTATGTATATATATATTTTGCACATGTATGTGTATATTTACCACTAATATTATCTATCTATCTATCTATCTATCTATCTATCTATCTATCTATCTCTCTCTCTCTCTCTCTCTATATATATATATATATATATATATATATATATATATATATATAGTAGATCATAAAAAGTATTGTTGGTAATTTCATTCTAAAAACGTATCCAGCTGATACCACACCGGGTCAGGGTGGACGTGGGAACAACAACAATCAAGAGGTGGTATATGTGTCTGTGTTATAACTTCATTGTTTATCGACAGATCAACACATTCATGGATGATTTAAAGCGGAAATTGAATTTTCTTGGGTCATTTGAAGTAATGAAAATATGATATAAATTATTCCACTTCCACAATTAAATACATGGCAGATGATACTCAGCTTTTGTGCATATAAATGTTTGCGTGGGCATCATTACACAATTTTATGGCTACAGCCATATATATTTTTAACGCAATTGTATGCCTTCATCTACACATACAATGGATTGTTGTTAAATCTACAATAAAACGTGTTGTTGATCATTTTACTATAAATATGTTTTGTTAGTAATTGTATCTATGTACCCATCTATCTCAGTCTGCTCGTATCTGTCTACCTCAATCTGTTTATATCTATCTATCTATCTATCTATCTATCTATCTATCTATCTATCTATCTATCTATCTATCTGAATCTGTTTATATCTATATATCTATCTTTATTCCTATATAACATTATGTATCAGTCTATTTCAGTATGTTCATATCTATCTCAGTCTTTTCATATCGATGTACCTATCTATCTCAGTCTGTTCATATCTATCTACCTTAGTCTGTTCATATCTATCTATCTATCTATCTATCTATCTATCTATCTATCTATCTATCTATCTATCTATCTGAGTCTGTTCATATCTATCTATCTATCTATCTATCTATCTATCTATCTATCTATCTGAGTCGGTTTTTATCTATCTATCTATCTATCTATCTATCTATCTGAGTCTGTTTTTATCTATCTATCTATCTATCTATCTATCTATCTATCTATCTATCTAACAATATACATCAGTCTATTTCAGTATGTTCATATCTATCTGAGTCTGTTCATATCGATGTACCTATCTATCTCGGTCTGTTCATATGTATCTACCTTAGTCTGTTCATATCTATCTATCTATCTATCTATCTATCTATCTATCTATCTATCTATCTATCTGAGTCTGTTTTTATCTATCTATCTATCTATCTATCTATCTATCTATCTATCTTTATTCCTATATAACAATATGCATCTGTCTATTTCAGTATGTTCATATCTATCACAGTCTATTCAAATATGTCTATCTCAGTCTGTTCATATCTATGTACCTATCTCAGTCTATTCATATCTGTCTATATAGCTCAGTCTGTTTATATCTATCTATCTATCTATCTATCTATCTATCTATCTATTTTGTCCATATCTATCTATCTATCTATCTATCTATCTATCTATCTATCTATCTATCTGAGTCTGTTTATATGTATCTATTGCAAATCATGTTTCTTGAGTATTTCAAGTTGCTCTCATTTTGTTACTTCCAACAATGCAATTCTACAACAAATGCAAATCTCTAAAAGGAACGACTGCATCGGAGTAAAGAGAATGGACTGAGGTCTGCTTAACGTTGGTTAATCATTGCTAGTAAATAAGTATGTGCATGCATGTATGTCACACAGTGCATAGATTGCTGTCTACCCCCGACCCGTGTTCCGTGTCATCATCTGACTCATTTTACACCTGTTTCTGCCATCAAGCGTGTCAATACATTTAACGCTTTTGTTATTTAGAAATTTTATTTTGGGTACTGCATAAGGTCAAAAGTATGGCCCACATAGTGAGAATCAAATTGGCTATTAATGGTTTTCGAAATGTGCTTACTCAATGTTTCTTCTCGGTGAAGAACACACGTGGCTTCCATGTGTCTATTCTATAAATAATGTCATGGCAGTTATAATGAGAACTCCTCTTTGGTACCGCGAGTGTATGAATGTAAGCGAAATACTAGATTGGCTATTAGGTCTCAGCGTTTTTTTTTTTCTGATGAAGTAGCTAGATATAACGCTAAGCTCCATTCTGATAAACTTCCCGCTCTCTTTCCAGCCCAATAAATCCTTGGGTGTTGGGATTATTATTGTTTTTTGCATATGGTGAAATGACATATATATATATATATATATATATATATATATATATATATATATATATATATATATATATATATATATATATATATATATATATATACATATGTAGTCGGCTCCGACACCTATATCCAAAATGGTATATTACATTATTAATATGGTGGGGAGGCAGAACAGAACGTCCTTACGAGAAGACCCCCAAAGAGACCTGATAGAAAAAACAACACGTACATTAGCGGGAAAATAGTCATTTTTAACAGTTGAGTTGATTTGTTTGGCAAATTTACCACTTATTGAACCCAACCTGGGCAAACGCAAATACACAGGGCATTTAGGGGCCGTACTCGGTCTGGGTTTAGAGAAATTTAAGATTTTCTTTTCCATGACCGACTTGATAATATCGAAAAGGTACTCATTATTGGCTAGAGTCTTAGTAATTGTTTTCAGCTCTTCATCTAGTTTGGATGCTGAGCAGATCATCAAAGCTCTATGTGTAAAGGCACTAATAAGGTTTTCTTTGCGTTTGGTAGGGCAAAATGCGTCCCATCGAATGTATAGTCCGGTAAAAGCTAGTTTACAATAAATTGATCTAATGTAACCGGATGGCGTTTTGGTGACTAAAACATCCAAAAAAGGTATAGTGGAATTAGTTTCAATTTCCATAGTGTACCTTAATGCTGGATGCAGAGCATTAAGAAGTAAAAAGAAAATTTTTGCCTCTGTTATATTTTCGAAGAGGCAAAAAGTGTCATCAACATATCGATGGTACATTAGTGGTTGGGCAGTTTCCGAAAATAAAGGATTTCATATAAACCAACAAAAATATGCGCCAAAGTAGGCCCCAGGGTTGAACCCATAGAAACCCCGTCCATCTGTCAGTACATTGTGTTACTGAAACTAAATTTAACAGACGTCACAGAAAATGTTAGTAACTCAGCAAAAATGTTTTTGGGAATGGCAGGTGGAGATATCTGGCTATGATATAGAAAATCTGTGCAGATATCAATTGTTTCTGAAATAGGGACACAGGTAGGGACATAAGTTGATGATATCGAACGAACACATAAATTTATTAGTCGAATTACAGTTTTGATTATCTCTTTCAAAGGAAAAAGAATCTTTTATGCAATGACAACTGTAATATCCTAATACAGGTTGTAATAGTGTGTCAGTCCATTTGGCAACGTTCTGTTGAGGTGAACCCACTATAGACAGAATTGGTCTAAAGAGAGCTCATTAGAACAATTAGAGCCCTCTGTAGGAGCTAGCTTCACTGTAGCCCGATAGAAAGTCTTTTAAACTAGTATATATATATATATATATATATATATATATATATATATATATATATATATATATATAAATATATATATATATATATATATATATATATATATATATATATTACAATGAATCATTCATACAAAAAGTAGATTAGTAAAATTAATGATATAAGATGTCGAAATCCTTTTCGCACACAAATTTTAAAGGTGCATTAACCTACAAATCACTCGATGAATGTTATGATCCTTGTTTTTAAAAATTATAAGCTGTATAATATATATATATATATATATATATACATGAATCATTCATACAAAAACAGATATAGAAGTTAACCTGAGATAAATGTTAGAATACATCTTTGCAAACAAAATTTAATAAAGTTTGTTAACCTTGAACCTGTTCATGAATGGAAATAGATTTGAAGATGTTTATAAACAGACATAAGGTCTTTTTTTAAAACTTTTTTAAACCTTATGTCTGTTTTTATAAACAGGGGTCATAACATTTATCTACAGGTTCGGGTTAATGTACATTATTAAATTTGTTTGCGAATATATATTCTCGCCATTTAAATCATTAACTTCTATATCTGTTTTTTGAATGAATAACTCATGTAATGTAAATTGAACTGCACCTCATACTTGATATATATATATATATATATATATATATATATACACACACACACACACACACATATATATATATATATATATATTAATTGTCCTAATGAGCTCCCCCTCATTGGTATCTCGACCACATGAATTGAAGTGTACTACTAGACTGACTATTAGGTTTCATTGCTTTAATGTTAAAATAGCTAGATGTAAACGTAAATTCTATTCTATTTCTTGTCTCGCTTGTTGAACTTCCTTCAGATTTTTTTTGTTTTCTTGTCACCCACGATCTTTAAATATTTAAATGCAACGTCAATCGCCATCTCCCGCCTTCCTGAAATCTGTTCTTTTATTGATCGTTCTCCTCTCTAAAATCTTATCATTCCCGTTCTTTCGCAGTAACAACTTGCGTCTTAGAGGCTTTGTTGTCTTGCTTGTGGTGCAATGATTAAAAAGATCATGTCTTTTCTAGATTTAACACTTTACCATGTTTTCTTTTAACGTTTTTAGTCCTGTATTCACTCAAACCCGTTAAGTAGTTTAATCCATATTTCCCCCTTCTGTTTACGGATTATGCATGTCCTAGTGAGTGTTAATTTCTCCAAGCATTGTTTTCTTACCAAGTGTTCCGGCAACTTCAGGTTTTTCTTTCTCTTTGTAAGTCTGTATGACCTCACAAAATGATTTGGCAATATGGTGCAATCCAAGTATTGATCCCTTATTAGAAAATTTTTCTTATTCTCTTTAATTCCCAGTAATCTTGATGGCATTATCGCTTTGATTGGCGTGAAATGATTTTTCAAAAAGAAACGGAAAGCAACTCGCCGTATGTATGGTCAAGAAGGTGCAGTCGGAGTAGGCGACTGAAGAACGAACAATAGGTTATTTTTTGTTATTTTTTTCGGATGTAGAGGGCGTTGTCATTTACGTACTGAGAAACCCCAGCGAGTTGGTGCAACATGAATCATGGCTGGCAATCATGGAACACGTGTCAAATCAATGAAACATTATGTAAACACAAATTTGCAACGCACCGTCCAAGCACAACGGAAATATTTAAGACATTTTTTAATTGCATCGAATTTATAAAAAGCCTTCATGCATTTCCTGAATAAAAAAAAAAGTTGATAAATAACACTCTATTTATCACTAAGTAATTATGGACTTTATTTATCAAGTTTAACACAATAATAGCTTACAGATGAGCAATCCGCTTATCTAAATGTAGTGGAGTCTTCTGACGATAAAGAAAATAAATATGTGGGTAAATGAATGACAAAATGAAAAAAATATAAAGTAATCCATCACTCCTGTTTCGTGCTTCGAAAAGAATTCTTCAGATTAAATAATGTTTTTCTTATCGGTGAAATCATACGCACACTCAACAAAATTACATCTCAAACTAGTCACAACACATTACACTGCATCTAGACACATGGTTCTGTTGTTAATATTTCGCTCTCTCACGTGGTATGACGTCATAAAACCTTATCTTGAACTTACGAACTGCGTCTGCTATTCTGCGACCGTTATCGCCACATAGCAATCTTCGATGTCAACACAGCAAAATATCATCTTCGATGGTGAATATCTTTGTTTAAATGTCCGTATAACACACTCTGAAGATGGTTCATGCGAGCCAACTTAATAAAAAATATCCAAATGTTGAACAGTTTTTGTCTTTATTTTCACCCGAAATTAAAGCAAATATACGGGGTTTAGAACGGCACATGATCAAACATAATAGACATTCATTCTCTGTTATATATATATATATATATATATATATATATATATAAAAAGAAATATGTTGTAGTGGTTCCAACGAGAGAAAAAGTATGCCTATTAAAAAGAAGTGAAGAGTGGTGCCGCAAACGTTTTTGGTTGTAATGTGGATTTATTTAGAAAAAATATTACGCTTTGTTTTACATAATTTTACGACACGTGTTTCTGGTCTCGCGACCATCTTCAGGTAAAAGCGGAGATTTCCACATATTATTAAAAATAATTAATTTTTTCCTTATGTTCAATGTTAAATATTCTCCATATGAGACATTCTCTGTTTGTGTGTTGGTAATCCGAATTTCTTTCTTGAATTGACTTTAAATTTGAATTTAAATTTTGAATTTAACATTGAACATAAAGAAAAAATTAATTATTATTTTTAATAATATGTGGAAATCTTCGTTTTTACCTGAAGACGGTCGCGAGACCAGAAACACGTGTCGTAAAATTATGTAAAACAAAGCATAATATTTTTTTCTAAATAAATCCACATTACAACCAAAAACGTTTGCGGCACCTCTCTTCTCTTCTTTTTATATATATATATATATATATATATATATATATTGTGCATTTAGGCAGTATTCCTTCACTTATACATGTTTTATTAAAGACGACAGACAAGTTACTGCGATTAAGCTTTTTATTTAAATTTTCTTGTGTTCATAAATAATTACATCGGCCGCATTACTACACCCCTATCCAGACGACTTACTTTACACCTATCCGACCACAGCTCCATCAGACACATAGTAGAAAATACAAACATAATCACCTCAGCCACATGTAAAAAAGACTAAAAATAATAGAAGCCTTAATAATAAAAAGAAAAAAGCTAATACACAATAATATTAATTACAAACACAGCCACAATGTGCTGACAGTGTTCAGAAAATTCTATATAATTCTTATAATTCTAGAAGCATACACACAACCCATACATCCAGTTAAAAGGTAACAATAAAATTATCCTTGATAATGGCTAAAAGTATAGCCGAAATCGCTCGAAATTACAGGACATTTAGACAGTTTCTACACACTCTGTGTCCAGAAAAGAAAACTTGTTCGAACAAAAGAAAAATTAAATAAAAAGCTTTATCGCTGTACCTTGTCTGTCGTCTTTAATGAAGCAAATATATATATATATATATATATATATATATGTGTGTGTGTGTGTGTGTGTGTGTGTGTGTGTGTGTGTGTGTGTCTGTGTATGTGTTTGTGTCTGTGTGTCTGTGTGTGTTATAGTAATTTACCCACAGACGCATGGACTCTATCAGCTATAAATAGGAGCAGGTACTGCCTTTTTAGAGAGAGAGAGAGAGAGGTTTCCAGCAGTTAGCTCTGACAGTCGAACCGAACATTCTTGCTGTAACACTCTCGTTTGTATATGTTTGTATTACTTTCTCTGTTAATATACTTGTATAACTCAATTCCTCCCTTTGTGTCTTTATTTCTGGCCCTAACAAGGCCACAACAATATATATATATATATATATATATATATATATATATATATATATATATATATATATATATATATATATTCAATTATGAAGTTTACTCGTATTATGTATAAAATGCAAAATATTTTTTGTAGATTTACTCCATAAAGGTCACAAGCTGCCTACCCTGAGTAATTACTGACGGCACGATGAGGTTTGAGAGGGCAAAGATCATCTTAGCTATGATTAATTAATGACGAACATGTCATTTCCGTTCATGATCGATTTCATCACGATTTTCTGTTAAAATTGGAGTGTAATTATACATTCTTATTGCTCAAAGTAGAGTTCAATAGTGTTATAAAAGCCTCAGAGAATTACAGTAAGATATCTTTAATCATTTCTAAGGTACAACGGCTCAAAGCTTAATCTAACAAATGAACAATTTTGCTTTTATCCGATTTGTATAATTTTGCTGAGGATACATTTATAAAGAAAATAAGAAAGAAACCAATAAACATCGCCATTTTTCGCTATTTACGCGGTTTTTCCCTATATGGGTGGACCCGATTATCAAGTTAAATGACTGTTAAACAATCAACTTATTGTTAGCTACAATTGAGTGAAGTTTGTATTAGATTGCTTGAAAATTGAGGGAACTTTTAGTTTAAAATTTGTGTTGAAATCGATTTGTGTTCGTTTTTCACGTTTTTTTTCGATAAAGGCAGTGGCGTGGAAATAAGAATGAGGTATCGTTGAACTCGTTATGATGTAAGTAACCTACATATCGAGTTTGAACGGAATCGGACAAAAGTTAAGTTTATTGATTTTTGATCAGCTTTATCGATTATTGATTTTTTTTAAATTATCGATTTTTTATGCTAAGAACTTATCTCTTACATTGTACAATGTATTTGACAAGTTTCCTCAAAATCGGTTGGATGGATCTCGAGTGAAAAGGTATCACACAGACAGACAGACAGACATCCTCTGTTTTATATATATCGATTACTGATCACATGCAATAGAGGTGAACAATTCAAATAGAAAAATTGAAACAAATCCAATGTATCTAAATACAAATTAGAGACATGTGATAATTGATCATTCCATCTTAAATAAACAAGGAATGTTTTGCGGCAATTTTTAACATCAATTTGAGATTTTTCTTCTTAAAAAGTTTTCACACATTCGATACTACCGGTCTGATCTGGCTCCCGTAAATGTTGAAGACAGCAGGAAGCGCAAGGTACTTACGGAAGCAGTACAGGGAACCACAAACAATAAATAAAATGTTTCATTTTGAAATTCAAACAAATATCACCTGAAGAAAGCCGGATCGTATAACAGCCGAAACGTCGTGAATTTAACAGTAAAGACGAGGACAACAGTCCGAACAATGCAAATAGTGTAAATAGTTACAAAACCTCATCTAAGAAATATAGACACATCCTGAAGAAGACCAGAGCATACAGTGGTTGAAACCTCATGAATATGACAGTAAATATGAGGACAACAGTAAGAACAATGCAAATAGTGTAAATAGTTACAAGACCTCATCTAAGAAATATAGACAGATCCTGAAGACCAGAGCATACAATTGTTGAAACCTCGTGAATGAGACAGTAAAGATGAGGACAACAGTCAGAACAATGTAAATAGTGTAAATAGTTAGAGTACCTCATCTAAGAATTGTAGACAGATCCTGAAGAAGTTCCGGGCCTTACAACAGTTGAAACGTCGTGAGTGTAATAGTAAATATGAGGACAACAGTCCGAACAATGCAAATAGTGTAAATAGTTGCTATGAAACACTTTACGATCGTTTACGCATTACTAACGAAATAGTTTTTACAACCGTTTTACAAGCGAATTTGTTTCTCATTATCAATTTACGGGTAATGGCGATCCGCCTTTGACAAAATATCACGTGATCACAGTTGACGTCAGAGTTCAAGAAAGAAAAAAACAAATGATAAATTACAAACGCTAAAAATAACACGAGAGGAAAAAAAGCGAATATAAACTTAAAAAACAATTTCGACAAGGAAAGCTTGTCCTTCGTTTGAAAGTGGCTTTCCGCGCACCACCTCCAGCGGCCTGTAAAGAGAAAAGTATGCCTTAATGGGTGATCACGGATCTCCACAACTTCCTATCATTTGTAGCTCTAAGTAAATAGCACTTTATGTCATGTCCTTCAAGACATAAATGATCATGACTCTCCACAACTACTATCCTTTGTAACGCTAAGCAAATAACACTTCGTCTATATGCCGTGTTCCTTCAGGACATGGGCGATCATGAGTCTCCACAACTTCCTACCCTTTCCAGCTCTAAGCAAATAACGCTTTATGTCGTGTCCTTCAAGACATGCGTGATCATAGCACTCCACAACTTCCTGTCGTTTGTAGTTCTAAGCAAATAACACTTTATGCAGTGTCCTTCAAGACATGGGCGATTACGGCTCTCCACAACTCCTTATCCTTTGTAGCTCTAATCAAATTTCACTTTATGCCGTGTCCCTTCGTGACATTGGCTATAATGGCTCTCCACAACTTCCTATCTCTTGTTTTCCTTGGCAGCATTTCTCCATTTGTCAAGCCTCCCTACCTCCGTTCCGATAGCCACTCATACCATCTCGTCAGGTTAGGTGACAGTATCCCCCTACCCCTGTCCTCAATATGACCATATATTAACGTTCTTCTTGCCGTGTCCCTTCAGGACGTAGGCGGCCATGGCTCTCCACTTCCCCTTATCCCTTGTAGCTCTCAATAAGTTTTATCCCTTTGTTACTTCCCCCAGGCTATGTTCTGTCATCTACTTGCTTAAGCCCGCTAGGTACGTCAAGCGTTGTTTTCCATTGTCTCTCTTTCCCTCTATTCGACCTGTGAGTATCAGATTCTCCAAGCCTTCCTTTCTCATGACGTGTCCCAGAAATTTCAGCTGCCTTTTCATGATGTTAAGTATAAGCTTCCTCCTTGTTTGCATCCTCTCTAAAATTTCATCGTTGCTCACACGATCGGGCCATGATATCCTTAGCATCCTTCATTAGAACCATACCTCCGTTGCCTCGAGTCTCTTCTTCATCTTTGAGGAGACCGTCCAACATCCGTTGCCGTAAAGGAGGACAGGTGTAATGTAGCAGTTCAGTACTCTTTTCTTTGTTACCAAAGAAATCCTACTGATTCGTAATATTCTGTCTAGCTTTTGGAATGCGTATTTGGCCATCCCAATACGTCTTCGGATCTCAGTGTCATGATTGCCGTCCTCTATCAAAACACTTCCCAGATATCTGCTAAATGGAACCAATGGAGTCAATATGACAGTATTAATTTCTTTTCTTTTTTTTTCACAAATGATTCTAATTTCATTGTTTCACGAATTTTTTTTTCCCACGTTGTCTGACTCACCATCTTGAATCCACACTCGACCGACACTGAAACGCGCGTGACGATCAAAAAATATGTTTGTTCTTAGAAAAAGAAAAGAAAAGAGAATTCGCCAAAAAACTTAGCGATGTATTTCCAAGGTTTCGCTAGCAGATTTTTAAGAGCTTCACGCAAAATTTAATTAGTTGATCGATTTTTCAGCTATCGTAAAGATCACAGAGCCGTTCCAGTATCCTCTTTAAAAAAAATATCTCGCCTAGCAATAAAAGATGGATAGATTGCAATAGCACAGACCCTATTGATATATTCGTAAACTGACTCAATAGTGTACCAATGAACGCACATTTCCCTTGGACCAGTAGTACTTTTTCTTATTTCGGTTAGTCCTGGGTATGACTAAAATAAATCCAGTAGCAACGCCTATGATATCGAAAACGGAGGCTTTGGAAAGCATGAAACCACCTCTTAATTACTGTTGTTTCAAGTTCTAGTCTGACCTGGGGTGGTAGCACCTGTTAGGGTTCCAGGTATGGGCAAATAGTGAACTCCCAAACAAAAAGAAAGCATTATGAAAAAATACATTTTTATAGTAAAAATTCCAACGACACATATTTATAGTAAAATTAGCAACAATACATATTTATAGTAAAATTAGCAACAATACATATTTATAGTTAAATTGCCAACAATATATATTTATAGTAAAATTATAAACAGTACAATTTTATAACAAAATGAACAGTCATACATTTTATAGTAGAATTGCCAAGAAATGACCAACAATACATTTTATCTGTAGTTGAATGCATACAATTGTGTTCAAAATACATTTAGGTGAAGCCATAAAAAATGAAATAAAAAGGTTAATCGCAGTACCTTGTCTGTCGTTTTTAATGGAACAAGGCATCTGATCAGGAGATTGGCGGTTTTGAGGAACGTAGAACCACCTCTTAATTCCTGTTGTTCCCAGGCCCACCTTGACCGGAGTGGTAGCAGCTGTTAGGGTCCCAGGTCTCGGCAAATAATGAACCCCCAAAACTAAAACAAAACACTATGAAAGTATAATGATATATATTTATAGTAAAAATACCAGCAATACTTTTTTATATATGAAAACAATAAACAACAATACATATTTATAGTAAAATGACTAGCAATACATTTTATTGTAGAATTACCCACAAAATATTGTATCTGTAGTTGAAGGAATACAATGTCGCTAAACAAAAACAACCAATCAAGCAATAGGTGAAACATTTTGGACTACCTTCTGGATTTGGAATAATCGCCTAAAAATTAAAATTACGTGTCAGATCAAAATTAATTTCCTAACTCACTTCGGGCCAGAGACACTTTCTTTTCTTGAAAGGTTTTATCATATATCCAATAATAATAATAATGAAATTACTCCGTTACTGTGTGATGAATACCGAATAAAAATAGCTCCCTTTATCCACTCCCTTCAAATTCAGGCGAGCTGAGGAAAAAGAAGAAAATAAATTCTCGAGCCCATGTGAAATTTTCTTTGGACTAATGAAATTCCTTGACTTCACAGAGATTGGCTGGCGAGCTGAGAAAAGACGAATACAAATTCGCGAGCCCATGTGAAATTTTCTTTGGACTAATGAAATTCCTTGAGTTCACAGAGATTTGCTAGTGAGCTAAAAAAAAAGACGAACACAAATTCGCGAGCCCATGTGAAATTTTCTTTGGACTAATGAAATTCATTGACTTCACAGAGATTGGCTGGCGAGCTGAGAAAAAGACGAATACAAATTCGCGAGCCCATGTGAAATTTTCTTTGAACCAATGAAAACCTTGTTTTCGCATAAATTAGCTGTTGAGCCTAGAAAAAAGAAAATAGCGAGCCTATGCGAAATCCTTTTTGATATAAAATAAGGGAAAAAAATTAATTCAACAAGAGAAGAGTGTCTGAAACGATGCGGAAAGTTTCATTTCTGTTCACGCGTCTATCGTTCAGATTTTAACCAGCGTTAAATATCTTGCTAATTATATTATTTATAGTAAAATGACCAATAAATAAATATTTTTAGTGAAATACAATTGTATTTTATAGTAGAATACATTTTATAGTAGAATTACCAAACAATACATTTTATAGCAAAATGATCAACAATACATTTTACAGTAGAATTACCAAGAATACATTTTATAGCAAGATGATCAATAATACATTTTATAGTAGAATTACCAACAATAAATTTTTATAGCAAAATGACCAACAATATATATAAATATATAGTAGAATTACCAACAATACATTTTATAGTTATATGACTAACAATATATTTTATAGTAGAATTAACAACAATACATTTTATAGTAAGATGACCAACAATGTATTTTATCTGTAGTTGAAGCTATATAATTGCTTTAAAATATTTTTAGCTGAATCCATAAAATTGCGTTCAAAATATTTAGATTTTGCCATTAAATCACGCATAGAGGTTTATATGCTGCTAAACAAATTCTACCAACCAACAATCTTTTTTTTTCTGATTTGGTTTGGTTTCATTTGTTTTACAGTATATCAACACCTCAATGAGTTCTTTAATACCGACAAGATTTTTATTGCTGGTAATATTTTTTCCAAAAATGTATTTCTGGTATTAAAACCTATTTTTACACTTTTGCCTATAGCTGAGACCCTAACAGATGCTACCAAAACGAGACAGGGTGGACCTGGGATCACTAGCAATTAAAAAGTGGTTCCACGCTCCTCAAAGCTCCCTGATCAGAGGCTTTGTTGTCAGATGTAGTTTATCGTCGTAACCAAGACTCGGATGTGGTTTGTCATCGTAACCAAGACTCGGATGTTGTTTATCGTCGTAACCAAGACTCGGATGTGGTTTATCGTCTTATTTGGGGCGGTCTTTTTTCTGATATTAGCACATTCAAGTACAGAGACGATAGTTAGTTATCAATTATAATGCAAATTCTGCAATGTTATCCATACATTAATTACGAACAAGACTAATTACCAGTAAGATCTTTAATAGTCCTGGGTATGACGATGAATCAAGGACTCTGATCCGGAGGCTGGATGTTTTGAGGAGCGTGAAATACATCTTAATTCCTGTTGTTTCCAGATCCACCACGACCCAGGGTGGTAGCACCTGTTAGGGTCCCAGCTATGGGTAAATAGTGATTTACCAAGCGTAGCTTAGATGTGGCACAAGGCCGAAAGTATGGGGCACCCAGTGAGGATCGAACTCACTACTCACTCGTAATTGCTCTAGCGAGACAAGCTTGTTAACCATTACACCGCCTCGAGGTGCCCCTACGGTCAAATAGTAAATACACAAACACAAGTCAAAACTTTAGGAAAGTATAAACATATATTTTAATAATAGCACGGAATTAATTACTGTAGGCTCTAAACGGGTTGTTTGTTAGGGTGCATCGTTATTTACGGTAGGTCGCAAATGCCTCGGTTGATATCAGATTATAATAGCACCAAAAATTCTTTGAAATGTCTGGAGCTGGTTAGAGGTCGATGATTTAATTAGCGAGTTGGCTATCCACAATTCATTTTCCACTATGCTATATTTACAAACTGTTGAAAACATGAACTATTTTAAAAACATTAAAGAACCATATTAAACAGTTTGTAGTGTAAAATTTATTAAATCATTAACAACTTATTATACAAAAAGGCAGTGAACAATGAATTGGTTATGTATTTAAAATCATTAACAATTTTTATGAGTACAAATCAGATAAATACGCCACTTTTTAGTTTAAAAAGACATTGTATGTAGTTTGAGGAATTAATTACTGTTGCCTGTAAGTAGGTTATTTGGTAGAGTGCATCGTCATTTATGATAGGTCGTAAATGCCACGGTAGATATCAGATTATACTAACACCGAAAATTCTTTGAAATGTCTAGAACTGGTTAGAGGTCGATGATTTAATTAGCGAGTAGGATATTTCTACTATGCTATGATATTTACCAATTTTTGGAACTATGAAATATGTTAAAAAATATTAAAGAACCATAATAAACAGTTTGTAGTGTAAAATTTATTAAATAATTAACACCTTGTTATACAAAAAGGCAGTGAACAATGAATTGGTTATGTATTAAAACTCATTAACAATTTTTTATGAATACAAATTAGATCAATACGCCACACTTTAGTTTAAAATGACACTGTATGTAGCTTGTCTCGCGAGAACAATTACGACTGAGTAGTGAGTTCGATCCTCACTGGATTCCCCATATTTTTGGCTTTGTGCCACATATAAACTACGCTTGGAAAATCACTATTTGCCCATAGCTGGGACCCTAACAGGTGCTACCACCCGGGGTCGTGGTGGATCTGGAATTAATTATTGTTGCCTGTAAGTGGGTTGTTTGGTAGAGTGCATCGTCATATACAGTAGGTCGCAAATACCTCGGTAGATATGATACTATAAAAAACACTGTTATGTTTGGTCTACATGGAACCATTGTAGCAATTTTTGAACCACGCTTATTATTGACAATAATTTACATGGCAGGAGCTGTAAAAATATTTTTCAATAAAAAAATATTTTCACTAAATCCAAGTATTGTTGATTCACAAAAACACTGGGATCTGAAATTTTCACTATTTACGGTGGCTTCAGAGTTATGGTCACATGTTTACATTTTGTTGCATTATAGGTGTGCCCATCACCGGAAGTGTGTTATGGACGGGAAACAGTCATAGCGTATTTAACATTTCAGTTTTTCCTGACTCATTCAATTTCAAACATAGTTTTAATTTTACCTGTATTTTTGTTTGTTTGTTTTTAACCCAGAACTAAATATATCGCATTCGAATAAATATTTTAAATGTTATTCTTTTTACGTTATGCTCCAGAGCATTTCCTTATATTTAACGATATTTTTAAACGACATTTCAATCTGGTGCTGAGTCATTTAAATCCAGGGTAAAAAAAGAAAAAGTTACAAGAAAATAAGTTACGGTAAAAGAATGTCACATGAAAAAAGGTCACGAGGAAAAAAAAAACAGGACAATGTTGACACAGTTTCTGCATCTTTCGTTAATAGATTTTTTTTTTCCCTAACCCTAGTATATCTAACCCTGACTACAGCTTGAATAAATCTCGGGTGTCCGTGCCGTTGTGGATCAACGTTACTTGGATTTAGGGAAAAATAAATTTTGCTTTTGCAGTTTCTGCATGGAAATTATTAAACTAATAATGATTTACCAAGTGTTGCTTAAACGTGGCATAAGAGAGAGTGAATGGAGCACTCAGTCATCATCATCATCATCTTGCGGCCTCAGCCGAGATTGAACTCACCAAAACTTTGATTGGTGTAGTTCATAAACTTGTCAAATAGCTGAATTCTTGATGCTTCGCTAGGGCTATCAAGGGTGTTTTTATCGTGACACCAACACTAAATGGATTGCCAACCAAGGCTCAGAGAGACTCCATTCACCCTCCTCTAAGAGCAGGTTTGAATTCAGAGTTTTCCTTCTCCTAGACCAGTTGCCATCCAAGGTTATAGAACCCAGTCTGTCCTGCAATTTACCCATAGCTGGAGGGCGAAGAAAGAGGATTCACACCTTTCGTAAGTGAATGTAATGGATTTGACTGGAATTCGAACTCGGCTCTCCGATTCCTCAATCGGAGCCGCTATCCATTACTCCACCGTGCCTCGAACTCACCATTCAGTCGTAAGTAATCTAGCAAGACAAGCGTCCATTACTGAAAGTAATAAGCGTGGTTCAAAAATCTGCTACATTGGATTCATGCCACTTGCAAAGCGACATTGTGACATTTTTTTTCTCTAACTTTTTTTCCTGTGACCCTATATCGAATATTTTTGTTTTATTTTATATGAACTTTGGGGAGGAGTGGGAAGACTGATTGTGTGTGTGGGGGGGGGCAGGAAGTGCTTTGTGACCCTCGCTATCTTATCAATATTTTACTTTCTCTGCCTACATTTATATACGTTACATAATAAAATTAAGCCCAACTATTTAAAGAATGAAAACTTTTTGCTTATTTTGACCTCATTCTAGGTTCTTTTTGTACAAATCCGGGAATTTGTTTGGCTTGTACTAAGTCTCGGAAAAAAAAAATCTGCTTATATACACATCGACAGATCCACTTTTTTTTATATCCTGTTTATGATAGCTGTCTGATTGTTTGGTCGGATTATAACTTCATCTGCCTGGTGATTTTTATTATCCGTCTATTTTTAAAGAAGGTGTGATTTTTGTTTCTTGTTATTTATTTTTATTTATTTATTTCTCTATCATCGTATAGAAATAAATAAACATATGCATAATTTTAATCAAAAATTGATAATATTTGATGTATGTTTAAAATGGGATTTTGCACCAAATTTTCCTACTAGTTTAGTAATTAAATAGTTAATTAATTTTGTTATATAATAAACACTAACTGTAGATGAGATTTTGGGCATTTTTATTCTGTTTTTAATTATTTACACCCTTGTGCAAATTAATTGAAACAATCAATTTAGTTTCTTTTCTTTCATTATACGGTCAGTTTTAGACCCACTGGAGTAACAGGGTGTAATCGATTTTTATTTTTTCCTCAGAATAGGTCATTCGCAGTGGTGTGCAGTAATATGAATCTATTTTCGGCCTTAAAAATATTGCGTAATCCGTGATTGCATCAGATTTTAATCACATCCAGACACTATCGACTGTCGATTAGTTGTCTTACGGCCATTTTCTGCGATGGACGTTATTCCAAGGAAACGTACGAAAACTGTAACGCTGCACCAACACACTGGTAAGGCTTACCAGTGAGCAAATCAAAGTACTATAGATTGGCACAGAAACTCTCCTGATTTAAATCCAATCGAGAATCTGTGGTTAATCTGCAGGGAACGAATTCGTGGAATGGACATACGAAGTACTGATATGTTCACTGGGTCATGCTTCATTGGAAAAATACGAAAACAAGTAAATAATAACGGAATTACTCGTTTTGTTTCAATTAATTTGCATAAGGGTGTAAAGTTAATGCTTCGTTATTGAGATAGTTACATATAAGTTAGCGTTCAAGAATTGATTTCGGTTACTTATGGCACCATATATTCTTTTTACTCCCAATTTTCTCATTTGACCTGACGCTATACTCAGCTAATGTCAGCAAATCTTTTTTCCTATAATTATCATAAATTATTATAAATTATTATAAATCTATTTGTCCCTATAATTATGTCTTAAATGCTTCTTGTCTGTCCATATAATCGTTTTGCCTAGGTAACTAAAAAAATGATACCTTTCTTGAAGCTTTTATTCTACTTCAAACTAATAGATAAAATTTAAATATCCGCAATACGCAAAAATAATTTGCTGCATTTAAAATCAATTGGAATAATTAAAAATATTTTTACCATGATTTTCTAAAAGAGAAACGTGTCAAAAAATAATTTAATTCATTTGTAAATAAGTCCTGAAAGTTTCATTAAAATCTGACAATTGTTGGATTTTTGCAAGAATTTCCAAATCAACGTGTTTCCCTGCAAGAAAACGCTCGAATATCCAGGACAAATTCCTGGTCCCACGTTGACGTCAGAAAAAGAAGAGATTTTTAACCCAAGATTCCAAGGTTTAAAAAAGGGTTTTTAAAAAGTGTTGAATAAAATAAAAATAATAAAACTTTTGTTTTTATTAAATTTGGACTTTTGGAGGTATTTTTTCATTGTGCACGTTCATTTTTTACCGAATCTTTGGGTGTACCTACGTACCATAGGTCTGTCCCTACGCTCTTTCTGCCCGTCTCTATAATTCTGCTTTCAAAGCAATGATAACGAAAAAAAAAAAAATAAAAATAATTGCGTGTGTTAAACTGAAACGTTGACTGGAAGGAAACAAAAGAAATGAGAAAATGATGTAAGGGAGATAACTCCCAATTCTTAATCACACACGTATAATAATGACGCACACGAAGTATTTTTAGCGAACAAATATAGAATTAAAAACTAATTTAATTAGTGAGACGACGTTTTGGTGAGTAAAAGGAGAAATCAATGTGTGAATTTTGATAGCTGCAAATATTTTATTTTCCTTGTTTTCGTTTCGTTTTTTTTTTTAATGTCAATCTGGAAACCGAAATTTTTTTTTTTTGTTTCTATGACGTCCTCGGAAAAGAACAGTTTCAAATTTTAGGTTTATGTCACTGTCAGAGATAGACATTTTTTTTTATATACATTTAGAAGCATCCAAAATCGTATTTATTCCTGTTTTTCATTTGAGTCTTACTTACATAAACTTTTTTTTTTTCAACATTTTTACCTTATTCAACTTTCTCTATTCTACCGTATTCTTCCTTTTGCAACAAAAAGTCGTTTTCTTTCTTCTACTGTTGCTGTTGTAGAAAATCATCATCATCATCATCATCATCATCATCATCATCATCATCATCATCAACAACAACAACATTTTTTTATTATTGACAGTAGGAAATAAACCCTATTTCCAAAACATAAAATATTAAAACACACCCAAACTCTTTTTTTTTCTACCCAATAACAGACAATATTTATATACATACCAAAAAAAGAAGAAAAAAAAAAAAAGGAAAAAAGGTCCATAGTGCCGCTTTATTGTGTGTCCTACCGATCAGTGTGTCCTACCACCACACTTGTTTCCTACGTTGTCTAACGTAAAGAGAAAAGTAAAAACGGAAGGAGGGATGCCATTTATTGTTGTATTTTAAAATTTAAAATAGAAAAAGAATTATAAAATAAAAAAATTGACTAAAAAAAAAAATAAAAAAACAAGATATTTGAATTCTTTAATTAAACCATTCTGAATGTCTTTTAGTTTTAACATATCGAGAGAAAAAAGTCGAGGCAATGCCTTAATAATTTAGGATATAAATGTGGTCACAAAAGCAGAAAGTGATCTTATTCAATTTTCTCTATTCCACAGTATTCTTTCTTTTTTTCTTTTTTTTTTTGCAACAAAAAGTCGTTTTCTTTCTGCTACTGTTGCTGTTGTAGCAATTCATCATCATCATCATCATCATCACCACCACCACCACCACCACCATCATCATCATCATCATCATCATCATCAACAACAACATTTTTATTATTATTGACAGTAGGAAATAAACCCTATTTCCAAAACATAAAATATTAAAACACACCCAAACTCTTTTTTTCTACCCAATAACAGACAATATTTACAGACATACCAAAAAAAAAAAAGAAGAAAAATGTCCATAGTGCCGCTTTAGCGTGTGTCCTACCGATCAGTGTGTCCTACCATCACACTTGTTTCCTACGTTGTCTAACGTAAAGGGAAAAGTAAAAACGGAAGGAGGGATGCCATTTATTATTGTATTTTAAAATTTTAAATATTAAAAAAAAAATATAAAATAAAAAATTTGACTAAAAAATCAAAAAACAAGATATTCTTTAATTAAACCATTCTGAATGTCTTTTAACATATCGAGAGAAAAAAAAGTCGAGACAATGCCTTAAAAATGTAGGATATAAATGTGCTGATAGGATACACACTAAAGCAGAAACTTTCGGTAGAATTAACGGTAATGTGGCACCTAAAAATATCTTGTCTGTCTATCCTAAATCAGAAACTGATCGATAGAACACACGCTGAAGCGTCACCTAATCCATAATACAACACACACTGTTGAAATCAAAGTGTCTATTGGTTAGAAATTAACCTGACTATGTAAAATATTGGACCAATCAGAGAAAACTAAAACCCTATTTTTTTCTCTTGAACCTACTTTCAGGGGAGAAAAAAAAGAAATGTCTTATAAAAATTTACAGGTTTTGACTTTCAGGGAGTAGCGATGCGATTGTCTCCAAGTCGAAGAGAAGATAGCTTTTTTCCTTCACTTCAGCACCTCCTGAACGAAACGTGAGTCGGCGACTTCAAATGAATCATTTCTAACAGAAAGACGGTCAGTGAATCTTCGCTGACAATCACGTGTTGGCAACTTCAAACGAATCATCTTCAACGGCATCAACAAAGACGGCCAGTGAATATTCGCTGACGATAAAAGTCTTTTGTTAATCATTGCTTATTTTTTTTTCTGTGTACCAAGTATTTAAAAGTTGTTTTTTTTTAAGCTACAGAATTTTTGTAAGAACTATTTAAAGGTCTTTTCTAAGTTGCATTTTTTTCTGTGTACCCAAAGTCAGCTAAAGATTAATTCTACTCCTTTTCGACTGTTTTGAATTCATGTACATATGTTTGTAAATACAAATGATTTCTTTAACAGGCATGATATCATTTTTTCTTTATTTTTATTTTATTATTGTTTGAAATTAAGATTTTTATATATAAAAAAAAACACTAATATTTTGCGAGATTTAATTAAGATAAGTTGTGGTTAGCATTTGGGCGTGTCCAGGGGTTAGGGTTGGATTGAGGGTTGGTGTCGTGTTTTCTAACATTTTGTGAGATTTAATTAAAAAAGCTAGGGTTAGCATTTGGGTGTGTCCAGAGGGTAGGGTTGTTTTGAGGGTTAGTGTCGTATTCAAGATTTGCATAATTTCTTGCATTTTATTCTATTTTCTGTATTCATTTCCTTTAATTAACCATCTACAAAAAAATCTCTAGTATATTTTAATATTTTGTAAGATTTCATTTAAAAAACTAGGGTGAGAATTTTGGCATGTCCACGGGTAGAGGATTAATGTCGTGTTCATGATTTGCATAATTTGTTGAATATTTGTAGATGGTAAATTAAAGGAAATAAATGCAGAAAAATAAATAAAATAGCAAAATATGAAAATGTCCAATACGACACTAACCCTCTGTTATGGGAACTTACTCATAATAATAATGGACTATTCCTGACATTATAAATACTGCGCCTCTCAAGAGGTATGAGGATATTGTAAGAAGAGGATAGATTATTGAGAGTAAGGACATTGGAATAGTGATACTTGTCGAGACAACATAGTTCACTCTAATCAAATCTGATAGTCATTACTAATACTTCTACTTCTTTGTATTATATTTCTGTTGTAATATATCTTTGTATTCCATACCTGTGTTCGTGTTATTCTTTCATTGGTTCTAACCTTGGACCATCATCGTGGTACAAGGAACTTGGACCATAACACCCTCACAGCTACCCTCACACCTAGACACGCCCTAATTCTATCCCTAGCCTTTTCGAATTAAATCACATATGATTTTATTCTATTTTCTGCATTTATTTACTTTAAATTCCCATAACATCCGTAGTATTTTTTAACATTTTGTGGAATTTCATTTAGCATTTAGGGTTAGCATTTTGTCGTGTCCAGGGTTTAGGGTTGATGTGAACGTAAATGTCGTATTCATGACTTTTATATGTTGTAGAAGTTCAATCTATTTTCTGCATTTATTTCCTTTTATTCATCATCTACAATAAAATCCATAATATAATTTAACATTTTGTGAGATTTAATAAAAAAAAAAATCTAGGGTGAGAATTTTGGCATATCCACGGCTAGAGGGTTAGTGTCGTATTCATGATTTGACTAATTTCTTTCATTTTATTCGATTTTCTTCATTTATTTCCTTTAATTTACCATCTACAAAAAATCCTTAGTATATTTTAACATTTTGTGAAATTTGATTAAAAGAGCTAGAATTAGCATTTGGGCGAGTCCACGATTTAGGGTGGATGTGAAGGTAAATGTCGTATTCAAGATTTGGATAAGTTGTTGCATTTTATTCTATTTTCTTCATTTATTTCCTTTAATTCATCATCTACAATAAAATCCTGAGTACGTTTTAACATTTTGTGAGAATTAATTGAAAAAGCTAGCGTTAGTATTTGGGTGGGCCCAGGGTTTATGCTTTTTGAGAATGTTAGTGTCCTATTAGTGATTTTAATAAGTTGTTGCATTTTATTCTATTTTCTGCATTTATTGCCTTTAACTTATACTTCACAATAAAATCCGGATTATATTTGTTAGATTTAATTAAAAAAGAACCCAAATGCTGACCCTAGATTTTTTTAATTAAATAGCACAAAATTTTAGAATATGATACGACACTAAACATCACAGGTAAACTGACACCTGAACACGCAGAATTGCTAAACATGACGTTTTAAATAAAATCGCACAAAATCTTGTAATATATTAAGAATGTCTTAATACATGGTAAATTAAAGGAAATAAATGCAGAAAACTTAATAAAAATGCAAGCTATTCTGAAAATGTTGAATACGACTCTTACCGTCACAGCTACCCTAAGACCTGGACACGCCCAAATGGCAACCCTAGCTTTTAATAATTAACTCGCACATAATGTTGTAATATAATAATGATGTCTTTGTAGATGGTAAATTAAAGTATATAAATGGAAAAAACGGAATAAAAAAGCAAGATAATATGAAAATCTTGAATACGACCCTAACCCTGTCAGTTACAGTAACACCAGGACACGCCCAAATGCTAACCCTACTTTTTTTAAATAAATCACACAAAATGTTTTAATATATTAATGAAGTGTTTGTAGAGGGTAGATTAAAGGAAATAAATGCAGAAAACGTAATAAAAGAGCAAGATATTATGAAAATGTTGAATACGACACTAACCCTCACAGCTATCTTAACACCTGGACACACCCAAATGCTAACCCTAGTTATTTTCAGTAAATATCACAAAATCTTGTAATATATTAAGGATGTGTTTGTAGATGGTAAATTAATGTAAATAAATGCAGTAAAACGGAATAAAAACAATAAATTTTTAAAAACTTGACTACGACACTAACCCTCACATCTACCCTAACGCCAGGACACACCTGAATGTTAATCCTAGCCTTTTTCAATTATATCACACAAAATGTTGTAATATACTAAGGATGTGTTTGTAGATAAATATAAATAATAAACATATAAACGGAGAAAACGGAATAAAAAATCAAGATATTATGAAAATGTTGAATATGAACACTAACACTCACAGCTACAATAACATCTGGACACGAAAACACTACATTTTTTTTAATTATATCACATAAAATTTTGTAATATATTATGGATGTGATAGTAGATTGTAAATTAAAGGATATAAATGCATAAAAGAGAATAAAAAAGAAAGATGTTATCAAAATGTAGAATATGACACTAACAAACACAGCTAACCTAACAACTGGACACGTCTGAATGCTAACCCTAGCTTTTTGTAATGAAAAGACATAAACTTCTGTAATATATTAAGGATGTGTTTGAAGATGGTGAATTAAAAAGAATATATGCAGAAAAGTGAATAAAATGAAAGAAATTATGCAAATGGTCTACCCGTGGACATGCCAAAATTCTCAACCTAAATGTTATAAAAATGTTGAATATGACACTAAACCGCAAAGCTACCATAACACCTGGACACGCCCTAATGCTAACCCTAAGTATTTTTAAGTAAATAACATGAAATTATGTAATAAGGATGTGTTTGTACATGGTAATTGTTGTGTATGATACACCTAATTTACATAAGCGGACTACCGACCATATAAATATGGGTTGGTACCGGAAGACGGGGAAGATAGTAGAGATTAAGAAATTGAATCCAGAGACTCTGCCCGACTGCGATTTAGTCAACCCATTATGCAGGAACAGTCTTCCCAAGAATATACCAAACTAACTGTAAATATTGTGTACCTATTCTTTGTTTCAATACATTTTGTTAACGTACATTTTGTGTTGTATTATTCCATGCTTATTTAAGCTTCAACAGTAATTTAAAAGGATTAAATGCAGAAAAGTGAATAAAATACCAAAATGTTATGAAAATGTTGAATATGACATTAACCCACACTGCTACCCTAACACCTGGACACGCCTTAATGATAACCCTAGCTTTTCTCATTTAACTCACATGCAATTTTGTAATAAATTAAGGATGTTTATGTAGATGGTAAATTAAAGAAATAATTGCACAAATGTGAATTAAAAAAGATGTTATGAAAATGTTGAATAAACACTAACACTGACAGGTAACTTAACACATGGAGACGCTCAAATGCTAACACTATCCTTTCTGCATATAATCACATGCAATTTTGTAATAAATTAAGGATGTGTGTGTAGATGGTAAATTAAAGGAAATAAAAGCTGAAATTCAATAAAAAAGCAAGATGTTATGAAATGTGGAATATGACACTAACACTCACTGCTGCCCTAACACCGGGACACGCCCTAATGCTAACCCTAGCTTTATTGAATTAAATCCTGTAAATTGGGTAAAATGGTAATGTTTGTAGATAGTAAATTAAAGGATATGAATGCAGAAAAGTGAATAAAAAAGGAAGATGTTACGAAAATGTTAAATATGACGCAGACCGTCATAGCTGCACTCACAACTGGACACGCCCAAATTCTAAAACTAGCTATACTTAAATGCATCACATTACATTTAGTAATATATTAAGCATGTGTTGGCAGATGGTAAATTAAAGGAAATAAAACAAGAAAAGTGAAAAATATACCTAAAATGTATGAAAATGTTGAATTTGCCAGTAACAAACACAACAAACCTGACACGAGGACACGCCCTAATTCTGACCCTAGTTTTATTAATTAAATCACATAAAATACTGTAATATATAAAGGATGTGTTTGTAGATGGGAAATTAATGGAAATAAATGCAGAAAAGTGAATGAAATAGAAAAATTGACTGTAAATGTTGAATATATCAGTAATATTCAAAGCTACACTAACACCTGGACACGTCATAATGCTAACCCTAGCCTCTTTTAAATAAATCACATAAAATTCTGTAATAAAATGAGAATGTGTTTCGAGATGGTAAATTAATGGAAATAAATGCAGAAAATTGAATAAAATTGCAAAATTTTATGAAAATGTTGAATATGAGATGAACACTCACAGCTAACCAGAACCTGGACAGGTTTTAATGCAACATCTTGATTTTCTATAATGAAATTTCATAAAAATCTGTAATATATTAAGGATGTGTTTGTAGAAAGGAGATTAATGGAAATAAATAAAGAAAGTGAATAAAAAACAATGTTTTATGAAAATACGGAATATGACACTAACACTCACTGCAGCCCTAACACCTTGACACGCCTTAATGCTAACCCTAGCTTTTTTTATTAAATAGCATAAAAATTTGTAATATATTAAGGATTTGTTTGTAGATGGAAAATTAATAGAAAAAATGCAGAAATGTGAATAAAATAACAAAGTTTTATGAAAATACTGAATATGACACTAAAACTCACTGCTGCCCTAATATCTGGACACGCCTTAATGCTAACCCTAGCTTTTTGTAATTAAATCGCATAAAAATCTGTAATATATTAAGGATTTGTTTGTAGATGGAAAATTAATAGCAAAAAAATGCAGAAATGTGAATAAAATAACAACGTTTTATGAAAATGCTGAATATGACACTAACACTTACTGCTGCCCTAACACCTGGAAAGGCAGTAACGCTAACCCTAGCTTTTTTTAATTAAATCGCATAAAAATCTGTAATATATTAAGGATTTGTTTTTAGATGAAAAATTAATAGAAAAAAATGCAGAAATGTGAATAAAATAACAAAGATTTATGAAAATGCTGAATATGACAATAACACTCACTCCTGCCCTAACACCTGGACATGCCTTAATGCTAACCCTAGCTTTTTTTATTAAATAGCATAAAAATCTGTAATATGATAAGGATTTGGTTGTAGATGGAAAATTAAAAGAAAAAAATTTAGAAATGTGAATAAATTAAGAAAGTTGTATGAAAATGCTGAATATGACACTAACACTCACTGATGCCCTAACACCTGGACACGCCTTAATGCTAACCCTAGCTTTTTTTATTAAATAGCATAAAAATCTGTAATATATTAAGGATTTGTTTGTAGATGGAAAATTAATAGAAAAAAATGCAGAAATGTGAATAAAATAACAAAGTTTTATGAAAATGCTGAATATTACACTAACACTCACTGCTGCCCTAACACCTGGACACGCCTTAATGCTAACCCTAGCTTTTTTTAATTAAATCGCATAAAATCTGTAATATATTAAGGATTTGTTTTTAGATGGGAAATAAATAGAAAAAATTAACAAATGTGAATAAAATAACAAAGTTTTATGAAAATGCTGAATATGACACTAACACTCACTGCTACACGAACACCTGGACACGCCTTAATGCTAACCCTAGTTTTTTTTAATTAAATCTCATAAAAATCTGTAATATATTAAGGATTTGTTTGTAGATGGAAAATTTAAAGACAAAATGCAGAAATGTGAATAAAATAACAAAGTTTTATGAAAATGCTGAATATGACATTAACACTCACTCCTGCCCTAACACCTGGACACGCCTTAATGCTAACCCTAGCTTTTTTTAATTAAATCGCATAAAATCTGTAATATATTAAGGATTTGTTTTTAGATGGGAAATAAATAGAAAAAATTAACAAATGTGAATAAAATGACAAAGTTTTATGAAAATGCTGAATATGACACTAACACTCACTGCTACACGAACACCTGGACACGCCTTAATGCTAACCCTAGTTTTTTTTAATTAAATCTCATAAAAATCTGTAATATATTAAGGATTTGTTTGTAGATGGAAAATTTAAAGACAAAAAATGCAGAAATGTGAATAAAATAACAAAGTTTTATGAAAATGCTGAATATGACATTAACACTCACTCCTGCCCTAACACCTGGACACGCCTTAATGCTAACCCTAGCTTTTTTTATTAAATAGCATAAAAATCTGTAATATATTAAGGATTTGTTTTTAGATTGGAAATTAATAGAAAAAAATGCAGAAATGTGAATAAAATAACAAAGTTTTATGAAAATGCTGAATATGACACTAACACTCACTCCTGCCCTAACACCGGGACACGCCTTAATGCTAACACTAGCTTTTTGTAATTAAGTCGCATGAAAATCTGTAATATATTAAGGATTTGTTTGTAGATGGAAAATTAATAAAAAAAATGCAGAAATGTGAATAAAATAACAAAGTTTTATGAAAATGCTGAATATGACACTAACACTCACTGCTGCCCTAACACCTGGACACGCCTTAATGCTAACACTAGCATTTTTAATTAAATCGCATAAAAATCTGTAATATATTAAGGATTTGTTTGTAGATGGAAAATTAATAGAAAAAATGCAGAAATGTGAATAAAATAACAAAGTTTTATGAAAATGCTGAATATTACACTAACACTCACTGCTTCCCTAACACCTGGACACGCCTTAATGCTAACCCTAGCTTTTTTTATTTAAATCGCATAACATCTGTAATATATTAAGGATTTGTTTTTAGATGGGAAATTAATAGAAAAATGCAAAAATGTGAATAAAATAACAAAGTTTTATGAAAATGCTGAATATGACACTAACACTCACTGCTAACCGAACACCTGGACACGCCTTAATGCTAACCCTAGCTTTGTTTAATTAAATCTCATAAAAATCTGTAATATATTAAGGATTTGTTTGTAGATGGAAAATTAAAAGAAAAATGTAGAAATGTGAATAAAATAACAAAGTTTTATGAAAATGCTGAATATGACACTAACACTCACTGCTGCCCTAACACCTGGACACGCCTTCATGCTAACCCTAGCTTTTTGTAATTAAATAGCATAAAAATCTGTAATATATTAAGGATTTGTTTGTAGATGGAAAATTAAAAGAAAAAAATGCAGAAAAATAAAATAACAAAGTTTTATGAAAAAAAAAGCTGAATATGACACTAACACTCACTACCCCTAACACCTGGTCACGCCTTAATAAAATAGCTTTTTTATTAAATAGCATAAAAATCTGTTTTATTAAGGATTTGTTTGTAGATGGAAAATTAAAAGAAAAAATGCAGAATATGAATAAAATAACAAAGTTTTATGAAAAAAGCTGAATATGACACTAACCTCACTAACACCTGGTCACGCCTTAATGCTAACCATAGCTTTTTTTTTTATTAAATAGCATAAAAATCTGTAATATATTAAGGATTTGTTTGTAGATGGAAAATTAAAAAGAAAAAAAAATGCAGAAATGTGAATAAAATAACAAAATGTTTTATGAAAAAAGCTGAATATGACACTAACACTCACTGCTGCCCTAACACCTGGTCACGCCTTAATGCTAACCTTCGCATTTTTTTATTAAATAGCATAAAAATCTGTAATATATTAAGGATTTGTTTGTAGATGGAAAATTAAAAGAAAAAAAAAAAATGCAGAAATGTGAATAAAATAACAAAGTTTTATGAAAAAGCTGAATATGACTCTAACACTCACTGCTGCCCTAACACCTGGTCACGCCTTAATGCTAACCCTCGCTTTTTTATTAAATAGCATAAAAAATCTGTAATATATTAATGATTTGTTTGTAGATGGAAAATTAAAAATAAAAAAAATGCAGAAATGTGAATAAAATAACAAAGTTTTATGAAAAAAAAGCTGAATATGACACTAACACTCACTGCTGCCCTAACACCTGGTCACGCCTTAATGCTAACCCTCTTTTTTATTAAATAGCATAAAAATCTGTAATATATTAAGGATTTGTTTGTAGATGGAAAATTAAAAGAAAAAATGCAGAAATGTGAATAAAATAACAAAGTTTTATGAAAAAGCTGAATATGACACTAACACTCACTGCTGCCCTAACACCTGGTCACGCCTTAATGCTAACACTCGCTTTTTTAATTAAATAGCATAAAAATCTGTAATATATTAAGGATTTGTTTGTAGATGGAAAATTAAAAGAAAAAAATGCAGAAATGTGAAAAAATAACAAAGTTTTATGAAAAAAAATTAAAAGAAAAAATGCTGAATATGACACTAACACTATTGCTGCCCTAACACCTGGACACGCCTTAATGCTAACCCTAGCTTTTTTTATTAAATAGCATAAAATCTGTAATATATTAAGGATTTGTTTGTAGATGGAAAATTAAAAGAAAAAATGCAGAAATGTGAAAAAAATAACAAAAAATTTATGAAAAAAAGCTGAATATGACACTAACACTCACTGCTGCCCTAACACCTGGACACGCCTTAATGCTAACCCTCGCTTTTTTATTAAATAGCATAAAAATCTGTAATATATTAAGGATTTGTTTGTAGATGGAAAATTAAAAGAAAAAAAAATGCAGAAATGTGAAAATAAAAAGTTTTATGAAAAAGCTGAATATGACACTAACACTCACTGCTGCCCTAACACCTGGTCACGCCTTAATGCTAACCCTCGCTTTTTTTATTAAATAGCATAAAAATCTGTAATATATTAATGATTTTGTAGATGGAAAATTAAAAGAAAAAAAATGCAGAAATGTGAATAAAATAACAAAGTTTTATGAAAATCTGAATATGACACTCCCACACACACGCTGCCCCTAACACCTGGTAAATAGCATAATGCTAACCCTTAATGATTTTTTAGATTAAATAGCATAAAAATCTGTAATATATTAAAAAAAGGATTTGTTTGTAGATGGAAAATTAAAAGAAAAAAAAAAAGAAATGTGAATGGAAAATAAAAGAAAAAAAATTATGAAAAAGCTGAATATGAAAATTCTAATAACTGCTGCCCCTAACACCTGGTCACGCCTTAATGCTAACCTTCGCTTTTTTTTAAATAGCATAAAATCTGTTTTATACTAATAACCCCTCGCTTTTTATAAATAGCATAAAAATCTGTAATTTAAGGATTTGTTTGTAGATGGAAAATTAAAAGAAAAAATGCAGAAATGTGAATAAAATAACAAAGTTTTATGAAAAAGCTGAATATGACACTAACACTCACCTGCCCTAACACCTGGTCACGCCTTAATGCTAACCCTCGCTTTTTTTAATAAATAGCATAAAAATCTGTAATATATTAAGGATTTGTTTGTAGATGGAAAATTAAAAGAAAAAATGCAGAAATGTGAATAAAATAACAAAGTTTTATGAAAAAGCTGAATATGACACTAACACTCACTGCTGCCCTAACACCTGGTCACGAATAATGCTAACCCCTACTTTTTTTTTTTTTATTAAATAGCATAAAAATCTGTATTATATTAAAGATTTGTTTGTAGATGGAAAATTAAAAGAAAAAATGCAGAAATGTGAATAAAATAACAAAGTTTTATGAAAAAGCTGAATATGACACTAACACTCACTGCTGCCCTAACACCTGGACACGCCTTAATGCTAACCTTAGCTTTTTTATTAAATAGCATAAAATCTGTAATATATTAAGGATTTGTTTGTAGATGGAAAATTAAAAGAAAAAAAATGCAAAATGTGAATAAAATAACAAAAAGTTTTATGAAAAAGCTGAATATGACACTAACACTCACTGCTGCCCTAACACCTGGTCACGCCTTAATGCTAACCTTCTTTTTTTTTTTTAAATAGCATAAAAATCTGTAATTATATTAAGGATTTGTTTGTAGATGGAAAATTAAAAAAAAAAAAAAATGCAGAAATGTGAAAAAATAACAAAGTTTTATGAAAAAGCTGAATATGACACTAACACTCACTGCTGCCCTAACACCTGGTCACGCCTTAATGCTAACCTTCCTTTTTTTAATTAAATAGCATAAAAATCTGTATTATATTAAGGATTTTTTTGTAGATGGAAAATTAAAAGAAAAAAATGCAGAAATGTGAATAAAATAACAAAGTTTTATGAAAATGCTGAATATGACTCTAACACTCACTGCTGCCCTAACACCTGGTCACGCCTTAATGCTAACCCCTAGCTTTTTTAATTAAATAGCATAAAAAATCTGTAATATATTAAGATTTGTTTGTAGATGGAAAATTAAAAAGAAAAAATGCAGAAATGTGAATAAAATAACAAAGTTTTATGAAAAAAGCTGAATATGACACTAACACTCACTGCTGCCCTAACACCTGGTCACGCCTAATGCTAACCTTCTTTTTTTATTAAATAGCATAAAAATCTGTATTATATTAAGGATTTGTTTGTAGATGGAAAATTAAAAGAAAAAAATGCAGAAATGTGAATAAAATAACAAAGTTTATGAAAAAGCTGAATATGACACTAACACTCACTGCTGCCCTAACACCTGGTCCACCCCTAGCTTTTTGTAATTAACATAAAAATCTGGTCACGCCTTAATGCAGAAATGTGAATAAAATAACAAAGTTTTTTTTTTCTGAATATGACATAACACTCACTGCAACAAAACCCTAGCTTTTTTTTATTAAATAGCATAAAATCTGTATTATATTAAGGATTTGTTTGTAGATGGAAAATTAAAAAGAAAAAAAATGCAGAAATGTGAATAAAATATAACAAAAGTTTTATGAAAAAAGCTGAATATGACACTAACACTCACTGCTGCCCTAACACCTGGACACCTGCCTAATGCTAACCTTCGCTTTTTTTTTATTAAATAGCATAAAAATCTGTATTATATTAAGGATTTTGTTTGTAGATGGAAAAATTAAAAAAAAAAAAAAGCTGAATAGAAATGTGAATAAAAAATAATAAAATCAAAGTTTTTTGTAGATGGAAAAAAAGCTGAATATGACACTAACACTCACTGCTGCCCTAACACCTGGTCACGCCTTAATGCTAACCTTCCTTTTTTTATTAAATAGCATAAAAATCTGTAATATATTAAGGATTTGTTTGTAGATGGAAAATTAAAAGAAAAAAATGCAGAAATGTGAATAAAATAACAAAGTTTTATGAAAAAGCTGAATATGACACTAACACTCACTGCTGCCCTAACACCTGGACACATAATGCTAACCTTCCTTTTTTTTATTAAATAGCATAAAAAATCTGTAATATATTAAGGATTTGTTTGTAGATGGAAAATTAAAAAGAAAAAAATGCAGAATTGTTAAAATAACAAAAGTTTTATGAAAAAAGCTGAATAATAAAATAAAAAATTATTATATTAAGGATTTGTTTGTAGATGGAAATTAAAAGAAAAATGCAGAAATGTGAATAAATAACAAAGTTTTATGAAAATGCTGAATATGACACTAACACTCACTGCTGCCCTAACACCTGGTCACGCCTTAATGCTAACCTAGCTTTTTTATTAAATAGCATAAAAATCTGTATTATATTAAGGATTTGTTTGTAGATGGAAAATTAAAAAGAAAAAAATGCAGAAATGTGAATAAAATAACAAAGTTTTTATGAAAAAGCTGAATATGACACTAACACTCACTGCTGCCCTAACACCTGGTCACGCCTTAATGCTAACCCTCGCTTTTTTTTTTAAAATAGCATAAAATCTGTAATATATTAAGGATTTGTTTGTAGATGGAAAATTAAAAGAAAAAAAATGCAGAAATGTGAATAAAATAACAAAGTTTTATGAAAAAGCTGAATATGACACTAACACTCACTGCTGCCACCTAACACCTGGTCACGCCTTTTTTTAAATAGCTAAAATCTGTAATATATTTTTTTTTTGGAAAATTAAAAGAAAAAAAATAGCATGTGAATAAAATAACAAAGTTTATTATAATATGACACTTTGTTTGTAGATGGAAAATTAAAAGAAAAAAAAAATTAAAAAAGAAAAAAAATGCAGAAATGTGAATAAAATAACAAAGTTTTATGAAAAAGCTGAATATGACACTAACACTCACTGCTGCCCTAACACCTGGTCACGCCTTAATGCTAACCCTAGCTTTTTTTATTAAAATAGCATAAAATCTGTTGTAGATGGATATTAAAAGATTTGTTTGAATAAAATAAAAAAGTTTAAAAAAGCTGAAAAAAACACTGCAGAAATGTAAATAAATAGCATAAAATCAAAGTTTTTTGTATGAAAAAAAGCTGAATATGAATAAAATAACAAAGTTTTACTGCTGCCCTAACACCTGGCCCCTAACACGCCTTAATGCTAACCCTCGCTTTTTTATTAAATAGCATAAAAATCTGTAATATATTAAGGATTTGTTTGTAGATGGAAAATTAAAAGAAAAAAATGCAGAAATGTGAATAAAATAACAAAGTTTTATGAAAATGCTGAATATGACACTAACACTCACTGCTGCCCTAACACCTGGTCACGCCTTAATGCTAACCCTCGCTTTTTTTTATTAAATAGCATAAAAATCTGTAATATATTAAGGATTTGTTTGTAGATGGAAAATTAAAAGAAAAAATGCAGAAATGTGAATAAAATAACAAAGTTTTATGAAAAAAGCTGAATATGACACTAACACTCACTGCTGCCCTAACACCTGGTCACGCCTTAATGCTAACCTTCGCTTTTTTTTATTAAATAGCATAAAAATCTGTATTATATTAAGGATTTGTTTGTAGATGGAAAATTAAAAGAAAAAAAAAGAAATGTGAATAAAATAACAAAAGTTTTATGAAAAAAGCTGAATATGACACTAACACTCACTGCTGCCCTAACACCTGGAAAATGCTAACCCTCGCTTTTTTTATTAAATAGCATAAAAATCTGTAATATATTAAGGATTTGTTTGTAGATGGAAAATTAAAAGAAAAAATGCAGAAATGTGAATAAAATAACAAAGTTTTATGAAAAAGCTGAATATGACACTAACACTCACTGCTGCCCTAACACCTGGTCACGCCTTAATGCTAACCCTCGCTTTTTTTATTAAATAGCATAAAAATCTGTAATATATTAAGGATTTGTTTGTAGATGGAAAATTAAAAGAAAAAAATGCAGAAATGTGAATAAAATAACAAAGTTTTATGAAAAAGCTGAAATGACTCTAACACTCACTGCTGCCCTAACACCTGGTTACGCCTTAATGCTAACCCTCGCTTGTTTTATTAAATAGCATAAAAATCTGTATTATATTAAGGATTTGTTTGTAGATGGAAAATTAAAAGAAAAAAATGCAGAAATGTGAATTTAATAACAAAGTTTTATGAAAATGCTGAATATGACACTAACACTCACTGCTGCCCTAACACCTGGTCACGCCTTAATGCTAACCTAGCTTTTTTATTAAATAGCATAAAAATCTGTAATATATTAAGGATTTGTTTGTAGATGGAAAATTAAAAAAAAAAAAAATGCAGAAAAAATGTGAATAAAATAACAAAGTTTTTATGAAAAAAGCTGAATATGACACTAACACTCACTGCTGCCCTAACACCTGGTCACGCCTTAATGCTAACCTTCGCTTTTTTTATTAAATAGCATAAAAATCTGTATTATATTAAGGATTTGTTTTGTAGATGGAAAATTAAAAAGAAAAAAAAATGCAGAAATGTGAATAAAAAATAACAAAGTTTTATGAAAAAAGCAGAAATGAATATAACAAAGTTTTAACACTCACTGCTGCCCTAACACCTGGTCACGCCTTAATGCTAACCTTCGCTTTTTTTATTAAATAGCATAAAAATCTGTATTATATTAAATATGATTTGTTTGTAGATGGAAAATTAAAAGAAAAAATGCAGAAATGTGAATAAAATAACAAAGTTTTATGAAAAAGCTGAATATGACACTAACACTCACTGCTGCCCTAACACCTGGTCACGCCTTTAATGCTAACCCTCGCTTTTTTTAATTAAATAGCATAAAAATCTGTAATATATTAAGGATTTGTTTGTAGATGGAAAATTAAAAGAAAAAAATGCAGAAATGTGAATAAAATAACAAAGTTTATGAAAAAAAAGCTGAATATGACACTAACACTCACTGCTGCCCTAACACCTGGCCTTAATCACGCCTTTTTTTTATTAAATAACCTTTTGTAATATTTTTTTTTGTTGGAAAATAAAGAAAAAATGCATAAAAATAACAAAGTTTTATGAAAAAAGCTGAATATGACACTAACACTCACTAACACCTTCACGCCTTTAATTTGTTTTTTTATTAAATGGCAAAAAATCTAAAAGAAAAAAAAGAAAAAATGCAGAAATGTGAATAAAATAACAAAAGTTTTATGAAAAAGCTGAATATGACACTAACACTCACTGCTGCCCTAACACCTGGTCACGCCTTAATGCTAACCTTCGCTTTTTTATTAAATAGCATAAAAATCTGTATTATATTAAGGATTTGTTTGTAGATGGAAAATTAAAAGAAAAATGCAGAAATGTGAATAAAATAACAAAGTTTTATGAAAATGCTGAATATGACACTAACACTCACTGCTGCCCTAACACCTGGTCACGCCTGAATGCTAACCCTAGCTTTTTTTAATTAAATAGCATAAAATCTGTAATATATTAAGGATTTGTTTGTAGATGGAAAATTAAAAGAAAAAAATGCAGAAATGTGAATAAAATAACAAAGTTTTATGAAAAAAGCTGAATATGACACTAACACTCCTGCTGCTGCCCCTAACACCTGGACACGCCTTAATGCTAAAAATCTAGCTTTTTTTATTAAATAGCATAAAAATCATCTGTAATATATTAAGGATTTGTTTGTAGATGGAAAATTAAAAAGAAAAAAAATGCAGAAATGTGAATAAAATAACAAAGTTTTATGAAAAAAATAAAGCTGAATATGACACTAACACTCACTGCTGCCCTAACACCTGGTCACGCCTTTAACCCTGTTAACCTTTCTTTTTTTTGTTAAATAGCATAAAAATCTGTATTATATTAAGGATTTGTTTGTAGATGGAAAATTAAAAATTATATTAAAGAAAAAAATGCAGAAATGTGAATAAAAAATAACAAAGTTTTATGAAAAAGCTGAATATGACACTAACACTCACTGCTGCCCAACACCTGGACACGCCTTAATGCTAACCCTCGCTTTTTTTTATTAAATAGCATAAAAATCTGTATTATATTAAGGATTTGTTTGTAGATGGAAAATTAAAAGAAAAAAATGCAGAAATGTGAATAAAATAACAAAGTTTTTATGAAAAAGCTGAATATGACACTAACACTCACTGCTGCCCTAACACCTGGTCACGCCTGTAATGCTAATGGAAAATTCCTTTTTTTTTTATTAAATAGCATAAAAATCTGTATTATATTAAGGATTTGTTTGTAGATGGAAAATTAAAAGAAAAAAAATGCAGAAATGTGAATAAAATAACAAAGTTTTTTGAAAAAAGCTGAATATGACACTAACACTCACTGCTGCCCTAACACCTGGTCACGCCTTAATGCTAACCTTCGCTTTTTTTATTAAATAGCATAAAAATCTGTATTATATTAAGGATTTGTTTGTAGATGGAAAATTAAAAGAAAAAAATGCAGAAATGTGAATAAAATAACAAAGTTTTATGAAAAAAATAATGACACTAACACTCACTGCTGCCCTAACACCTGGTCACGCCTTAATGCTAACCTTCGCTTTTTTTATTAAATAGCATAAAAATCTGAATTTTAAGGATTTGTTTGTAGATAAAATTAAAAGTAAAATGTGAATATATTAAGGATTTGTTTGTAGATGGAAAATTAAAAGAAAAAAAAATGCAGAAATGTGAATAAAATAACAAAGTTTTATGAAAAAAGCTGAATATGACACTAACACTCACTGCTGCCCCTAACACCTGGACACGCCTTTTTTTAATGCTAACCCTAGCTTTTTTTATTTAATTAAAAAATTAAAAAAAAAAATACATAAAAAATAACAAAGTTTTTATGTAATATATTAAGGATTTGTTTGTTTGTTTGTAGATGGAAAATTAAAAGAAAAAAAAATGCAGAAATGTGAATAAAATAACAAAGTTTTATGAAAAAAAGCTGAATATGACACTAACACTCACTGCTGCCCTAACACCTGGTCACGCCTTAATGCTAACCTTCGCTTTTTTTATTAAATAGCATAAAAATCTGTATTATATTAAGGATTTGTTTGTAGATGGGAAAATTAAAAGAAAAAAAAATGCAGAAATGTGAATAAAATAACAAAGTTTTATGAAAAAGCTGAATATGACACTAACACTCACTGCTGCCCTAACACCTGGTCACGCCTTAATTTTTTTTTTAAAATAGCATAAAATCTTATTATATTTTTTTTGTTAAATAGCATAAAAATCTGTAATATATTAAGGATTTGTTTGTAGATGGAAAATTAAAAAGAAAAAAACCTAGCTTTTTTAATTAAATGAAAATAAAATAATTAAAGTTTTTTGTAGATGAAAAATGCGCTGTGAATAAAATAACAATATGACACTAACACTCACTGCTGCCACCTAACACCTGGTTTGTTTGTAGATGGAAAATTAAAAAAAAAAAAATGAAATAAATAAAATAACAAAGTTTTATGAAAAAAGCTTTGACAAACACCTGGACACATAAAAAATTAAATAGCATAAAATATATATATTAAGATTTGTTTGTAGATGGAAAATTAAAAAAGAAAAAAATGCAGAAATGTGAATAAAATAACAAAAGTTTTATGAAAAGCTGAATATGACACTAACACTCAATGCTGCCCTAACACCTGGACACGCCTTAATGCTAACCTTCGCTTTTTTTTAAAATAGCATAAAATCTGTAATATATTAAGGATTTGTTTGTAGATGGAAAATTAAAAAGAAAAAATGCAGAAATGTGAATAAAATAACAAAGTTTTATGAAAAAAGCTGAATATGACACTAACACTCACTGCTGCCCTAACACCTGGTCACGCCTTAATGCTAACCTTCGCTTTTTTTTATTAAATAGCATAAAAATCTGTATTATATTAAGGATTTGTTTGTAGATGGAAAATTAAAAGAAAAAATGCAGAAATGTGAATAAAATAACAAAGTTTTATGAAAAAGCTGAATATGACACTAACACTCAACACCTGGTCACGCTGCTGCCCATAAAATAACACCTGGACACGCCTGAATAATAACACTCACTGCTGCCCTAACCCTACGCCTTTAATGCTTTTTTTTATTAAATAGCATAAAAATCTGTAATATATTAAGGATTTGTTTGTAGATGGAAAATTAAAAGAAAAAATGCAGAAATGTGAATAAAAATAACAAAGTTTTATGAAAAAAGCTGAATATGACACTAACACTCACTGCTGCCCTAACACCTGGTCACGCCTTAATGCTAACCCTATTATATTTTTTATTAAATAGCATAAAATCTGTAATATATTAAGGATTTGTGTAGATGGAAAATTAAAAGAAAAAATGCAGAAATGTGAATAAAAAAAAAAACAAAGTTTTATGAAAAAGCTGAATATGACACTAACACTCACTGCTGCCCTAACACCTGGTCACGCCTTAATGCTAACCTTCGCTTTTTTTATTAAATAGCATAAAAATCTGTATTATATTAAGGATTTGTTTGTAGATGGAAAATTAAAAGAAAAAAATGCAGAAATGTGAATAAAATAACAAAGTTTTATGAAAAAGCTGAATATGACACTAACACTCACTGCTGCCCTAACACCTGGTCACGCCTTAATGCTAACCTTCGCTTTTTTTATTAAATAGCATAAAAATCTGTATTATATTAAGGATTTGTTTGTAGATGGAAAATTAAAAGAAAAAAATGCAGAAATGTGAATAAAATAACAAAGTTTTATGAAAATGCTGAATATGACACTAACACTCACTGCTGCCCTAACACCTGGACACGCCTTAATGCTAACCCTAGCTTTTTGTAATTAAATAGCATAAAAATCTGTAATATATTAAGGATTTGTTTGTAGATGGAAAATTAAAAGAAAAAAATGCAGAAATGTGAATAAAATAACAAAGTTTTATGAAAAAGCTGAATATGACACTAACACTCACTGCTGCCCTAACACCTGGTCACGCCTTAATGCTAACCCTAGCTTTTTTTATTAAATAGCATAAAAATCTGTAATATATTAAGGATTTGTTTGTAGATGGAAAATTAAAAGAAAAAAATGCAGAAATGTGAATAAAATAACAAAGTTTTATGAAAAAGCTGAATATGACACTAACACTCACTGCTGCCCTAACACCTGGTCACGCCTTAATGCTAACCTTCGCTTTTTTTATTAAATAGCATAAAAATCTGTAATATATTAAGGATTTGTTTGTAGATGGAAAATTAAAAGAAAAAAATGCAGAAATGTGAATAAAATAACAAAGTTTTTATGAAAAAGCTGAATATGACAACTCAACAACACCTGGTCACGCCTTAATGCTAACCTTCGCTTTTTTAAAATAGATGACACCTGGTCAAAAATGGCTTTTTTATTAAAAGCATAAAAAATCAAATATTAATGATTTGTTTGTAGATGGAAAATTAAAAGAAAAAATGCAGAAATGAATAAAATAACAAAGTTTTATGAAAAAGCTGAAATGACCTAACACCTGGCCCTCACCTGCACGCCTAATGCTAACCCTTTTTTTATTAAATAGCATAAAAATCTGTAATATATTAAGGATTTGTTTGTAGATGGAAAATTAAAAGAAAAAATGCAGAAATGTGAATAAAATAACAAAGTTTTATGAAAAAAAGCTGAATATGACACTAACACTCACTGCTGCCCTAACACCTGGTCACGCCTTAATGCTAACCCTCGCTTTTTTTATTAAATAGCATAAAAAATTGTAATATATTAAGGATTTGTTTGTAGATGGAAAATTAAAAGAAAAAAAATGCAGAAATGTGAATAAAATAACAAAGTTTTATATGAAAAAGCTGAATATGACACTAACACTCACTGCTGCCCTAACACCTGGTCACGCCTTAATGCTAACCCTAGCTTTTTTTTATTAAATAGCATAAAAAATCTGTAATATATTAAGGATTTGTTTGTAGATGGAAAATTAAAAAAAAAAAAAAAAAATGCAGAAATGTGAATAAAATAACAAAGTTTTATGAAAAGCTGAATATGACACTAACACTCACTGCTGCCCTAACACCTGGTCACGCCTTAATGCTAACCCCTCCTTTTTTAATTAAATAGCATAAAAATCTGTAATATATTAAGGATTTGTTTGTAGATGGAAAATTAAAAAAGAAAAAATGCAGAAATGTGAATAAAATAACAAAGTTTTATGAAAAGCTGAATATGACACTAACACTCACTGCTGCCCTAACACCTGGACACGCCTTAATGCTAACCCTTAAATGCTAACCCTAATGATTTTTTGTTGGAAATAAAATAAAAAATGCAGAAATGTAATAAAATATAATGTTTTATGAAAAAAGCTTTGTCACTTGCCTAGATGGAAAATTGGGCTAAAAAAAAAAAAATATTATAAATTTGTTTGTAGATGGAAAATTAAAAACAAAAATGCAGAAATTGAATAAAATAACAAAGTTTTATGAAAATGCTGAATATGACACTAACACTCACTGCTGCCTAACACCTGGTCACATTAATGCTAACCCTCGCTTTTTTATTAAATAGCATAAAAATCTGTAATATATTAAGGATTTGTTTGTAGATGGAAAATTAAAAGAAAAAATGCAGAAATGTGAATAAAATAACAAAGTTTTTATGAAAAAGCTGAATATGACACTAACACTCACTGCTGCTAACACCTGGTCACGCCTTAATGCTAACCCTCCTTTTTTATTAAATAGCATAAAAAATCTGTAATATATTAAGGATTTGTTTGTAGATGGAAAATTAAAAGAAAAAAATGCAGAAATGTGAATAAAATAACAAAGTTTTTAAAAAGCTGAATATGACACTAACACTCACAAGTGCTGCCCTAACACCTGGTTACACGCTAACCCATCTAGCTTTTTTTTATTAAAATAGCATAAAATCTGAAATATAAAATAACAAGAAAAAGCTTTGTTTGTAGATGGAAAAAATTAAAATTAAAATAGAAAAAAAATGCAGAAATTTGTTTGTAGATGAATTAAAAAAGAAAAAATAACAAAGTTTTATGAAAAAGCTGAATATGACATAACACTCACTGCTGCCCTAACACCTGGACACGCCTTAATGCTAACCCTCGCTTTTTTTATTAAATGCATAAAAATCTGTTATAAAGTTTGTTTGTAGATGGAAAATTAAAAGAAAAAATGCAGAAATGTGAATAAAATAACAAAGTTTTATGAAAATGCTGAATATGACACTAACACTCACTGCTGCCCTAACACCTGGACACGCCTTAATGCTTACCCTAGCTTTTTTTATTAAATAGCATAAAAATCTGTAATATATTAATGATTTGTTTGTAGATGGAAAATTAAAAGAAAAAAATGCAGAAATGTGAATAAAATAACAAAGTTTTATGAAAATGCTGAAATGACTCTAACACTCACTGCTGCCCTAACACTTGGTCACGCCTTAATGCTAACCCTCGCTTTTTTTATTAAATAGCATAAAAATCTGTAATATATAAGGATTTGTTTGTAGATGGAAAATTAAAAAAAGAAAAAAAATGCAGAAATGTGAATAAAATAACAAAAGTTTATGAAAAAAAGCTGAAATGACTCTAACACTCACTGCTGCCCCAACACCTGGACACGCCTTAATGCTAACCCTAGCTTTTTTTTAATTAAATAAATAAATCTGTAATATATTAAGATTTTGTTTGTAGATGGAAAATTAAAAAGAAAAAAATGCAGAAATGTGAATTTAATAAAATAAGTTTTATGAAAAAGCTGAATATGACACTAACACTCCACTGCTGCCTAACACCTGGACACGCCTTAATGCTAACCCTCGCTTTTTTATTAAATAGCATAAAAATCTGTAATATATTAAAGGATTTGTTTGTAGATGGAAAATTAAAAAAAAAAATGCAGAAATGTGAATAAAATAACAAAAGTTTTATGAAGAAAATGCTGAATATGACACTAACACTCACTGCTGCCCTAACACCTGGTCACGCCTTAATGCTAACCTCCTTTTTTTATTAAATAGCATAAAAATCTGTAATATATTAAGATTTGTTTGTAGATGGAAAATTAAAAAAAAAAAATGCAGAAATGTAATAAAATAAAAATGCTGCTGCCCTAACACCTGGTTACGCCTTAATGCTAACCTCGCTTTTTTTGATTAAATAGCATAAAAAATCTGGAATATAAATTTGTTTGGTACAAAATTAAAAGAAAAAAAAAATGCAGAAATGTGAATTTAATAACAAAGTTTTATGAAAATGCTGAATATGACACTAACACTCACTGCTGCCCTAACACCTGTGGTCACTTTAATGCTAACCCTCGCTTTTTTTTTTATTAAATAGCATAAAAATCTGTAATATATTAAGGATTTGTTTGTAGATGGAAAATTAAAAAAGAAAAAAAAATGCAGAAATGTGAATAAAATAACAAAGTTTTATGAAAAAAGCTGAATATGACACTAACACTCACTGCTGCCCTAAAACCTGTACACGCCTTAAATGGAAAATTAAAAAATAAAAAAAATCTGTATTATATTAAAGTTTGTTTGTAGATGGAATAAAATAATAACAAAGTTTTTTGAATATGATTAAATAGCATAAAAATCTGTAAAAATATATTAAGGATTTGTTTGTAGATGGAAAATTAAAAAAAAAAAAAATGCAGAAATGTGAATAAAATAACAAAGTTTTATGAAAAAAAAGCTGAATATGACACTAACACTCACTGCTGCCCTAACACCTGGTCACGCCTTAATGCTAACCTCGCTTTTTTATTAAATAGCATAAAAATCTGTAATATAATAAGGATTTGTTTGTAGATGGAAAAATTAAAAGAAAAAATGCAGAAATGTGGAATAAAATAACAAAGTTTTTATGAAAAAAGCTGAATATGACACTAACACTCACTGCTGCCCCTAACACCTGGACACGCCTTAATGCTAACCCTCGCTTTTTTTAATTAAATAGCATAAAATCTGTAATATATTAAGACGGTTTGTAGATGGAAAATTAAAAGAAAAATGCAGAAATGTGAATAAAATAACAAAGTTTTATGAAAATGCTGAATATGACTCTAACACTCACTGCTGCCCTAACACCTGGTCACGCCTTAATGCTAACCCTCGCTTTTTTATTAAATAGCATAAAAATCTGTAATATATTAAGATTTGTTTGTAGATGGAAAAAAAAAAAAATTGTGAATAAAATAACAAAGTTTTATGAAAAAATACTCTAACACTCACTGCTGCCCCTAACACCTGGACATGCCTTAATGCTAACCCTCGCTTTTTTTATTAAATAGCAAAATCTGTATTATATTAAGGATTTGTTTGTAGATGGAAAATTAAAAGAAAAAAATGCAAAATGCAATAATTTAATAACAAAAGTTTTATAAAAATCTGAATATGCTAACACTCACTGCTGCCCCTAACACCTGGTCACGCCTTAATACTAACCCTCGCTTTTTTATTAAATAGCATAAAAATCTGTAATATATTAATTTGTTTGTAGATGGAAAATTAAAAGAAAAAAAATGCAGAAATGTAGAATAAAATAACAAAAAGTTTTATGAAAAAGATGAATATGACACTAACACTCCCTGCTGCCTAACAACTGGACACATATAATACTAAACCCTAGCTTTTTGTAATTAAATAGCATAAAAATCTGTAATATATTAATGAGTTGTTTGTAGATGGAAGAAAATAAAAAAAAAAAATGCAGAAATATGAAAATAACAAAGTTTTATGAAAAAAGCTGAATATATTTCTAACACTCACTGCTGCCCTAACACCTGGTCACGCCTTAATGCTAACCCTCGCTTTTTTTATTAAATAGCATAAAAATCTGTAATATAATAAAGGATTTGTTTGTAGATGGAAAATTAAAAAGAAAAAAATGCAGAAATGTGAATAAAATAACAAAGTTTTATGAAAATGCTGAATATGACTCTAACACTCACTGCTGCCCTAACACCTGGTCACGCTTTAATACTAACCCTCCTTTTTTTATTAAATAGCATAAAATCTGTAATATATAAAAGTTTTTGTTTGTAGATGGAAAATTAAAAGAAAAAAAATGCAGAAATGTGAATAAAATAACAAAGTTTTGAAAATGCTGAATATGACTCTAACCTCCTGCTGCCCTAACACCTGGTCACGCCTTAATGCTAACCCTCCTTTTTATTAAATAGCATAAAATCTGTAATATATTAAGTTGTTTGTAGATGGAAAATTAAAAAGAAAAAAATGCAGAAATGTGAATAAAATAACAAAGTTTATGAAAAAAGATGAATATGACAAACACTCACTGCTTGGACACGCCTTAATGCTAACCGTATATTAAATAGCATAAAAATCTGTAATATAAAATGGAAATTTCTTTTGTAATAGATGGAAAATTTAAAAGCAAAAAAATGCAATATGAAAATGTGAATAAAATAAAATAACAAAAGTTTTATGTTTATGACACTAACACTCACTGGAAAATGCTAAATAAAAATCTATAATATATTAAATGGAAATTAAAAAGAAAAAAATGCAGAAATGTGGAATAAAATAACAAAATAGCATAAAATCTGTAATATTTATTTGAAAATGCTGAATATGAATAAAATAACACTCACTGAAATGCCCTAACACCTGGTCACGCCTTAATGCTAACCCTCGCTTTTTTATTAAATAGCATAAAAATCTGTATTATATTAAGGATTTGTTTGTAGATGGAAAATTAAAAGAAAAAAATGCAGAAATGTGAATTTAATAACAAAGTTTTATGAAAATGCTGAATATGACTCTAACACTCACTGCTGCCCTAACACCTGGTCACGCCTTAATGCTAACCCTCGCTTTTTTTATTAAATAGCATAAAAATCTGTAATATATTAAGGATTTGTTTGTAGATGGAAAATTAAAAGAAAAAAATGCAGAAATGTGAATAAAATAACAAAGTTTTATGAAAATGCTGAATATGACACTAACACTCACTGCTGCCCTAACACCTGGACACGCCTTAATGCTAACCCTAGCTTTTAAAATTAAATAGCATAAAAATCTGTAATATATTAAGGATTTGTTTGTAGATGGAAAAAAAAAGCAGAAAATGTGAAAAAATAAAAAATGAAAATCTGAATATGCAGCTGCCTAACACCTGGACACGCCTTAATGAACCTAGCTTTTTTAATTAAATAGCAAAAAATCTGTAATATAAAGTTTTTGTAGAAAAATTAAAAAAGCAGAAATGAATAAAATAACAAAGTTTTGTGAAAAAAGCTGAATATGACACTAACACTCACTGCTGCCCTAACACCTGGTCACGCCTTTATGCTAACCTAGCTTTTTTTATTAAATAGCATAAAAATCTGTAATATATTAAGGATTTGTTTGTAGATGGAAAATTAAAAGAAAAAAATGCAGAAATGTGAATAAAATAACAAAGTTTTATGAAAAAAGCTGAATATGACACTAACACTCACTGCTGCCTAACACCTGGTCACGCCTTAATGCTAACCCTCGCTTTTTTTATTAAATAGCATAAAAATCTGTAATATATTAAGTTGTTTTAGATGGAAAATTAAAAAGAAAAATAGAAATGGAAAAAATAACAAATTTTTATGAAAAAAGCTGAATATGACACTAACACTAACACCTGGACACGCCTTAATGCTAACCCTCGCTTTTTTTATTAAATAGCATAAAAGTAATATATTAAGGTTGTTTGTAAAAAATTAAAAAGAAAAAAAAAAAAAAAAATGCAGAAATGAATAAAATAACAAAGTTTTATGAAAATGCTGAATATGACACTAACACTCACTGCTGCCTAACACCTGGACACGCCTTAATGCTAACCCTAGCTTTTTTATTAAATAGCATAAAAATCTGTAATATATTAAGTTTGTTTGTAGATGGAAAATTAAAAAAAAAAAATGCAGAAATGTGAATAAAATAACAAAGTTTTATGAAAATCTGAATATGACACTAACACTCACTGCTGCCCTAACACCTGGACACGCCTTAATGCTAACCCTAACCTTTTTTTATTAAATAGCATAAAAATCTGTAATATATTAAGATTTGTTTGTAGATGGAAAATTAAAAAAGAAAAAAATGCAAAATGTGAATAAAAATAACAAAATTTTATGAAAAAAGCTGAATATGACACTAACACTTTTTGCTGCCCAACACCTGGTCACGCCTTAATGCTAACCCTCGCTTTTTTATTAAATAGCATAAAAAATCTGTAATATATTAAGGATTTGTTTGTAGATGGAAAATTAAAAGAAAAAAATGCAGAAATGTGAATAAAATAACAAAAGTTTATGAAAAAAAGCTGAATATGACACTAACACTCACTGCTGCCCTAACACCTGGACACGCCTTTTAATGCTAACCCCTAGCTTTTTTTATTAAATAGCATAAAAATCTGTAATATATTAAGGATTTGTTTGTAGATGGAAAATTAAAAAAAAAAAATGCAGAAATGTGAATAAAATAACAAAGTTTTAAAATGAAATGGCCACCTAGCTGCCCTAATATGACACTAACACCCTCTTTTGTACTGTAATATATTAAAGTTGTTTGTAACACCTGGACATAAAATAACAAAGTTTTATGAAAAAAAGCTTATGATGCTAACCCTCGCTTTTTTTTATTAAATAGTATAAAAATCTGTAATATATTAAGGATTTGTTTGTAGATGGAAAATTAAAAGAAAAAAAAATGCAGAAATGTGAATAAAATAACAAAGTTTTATGAAAAAAAGCTGAATATGACACTAACACTCACTGCTGCCCTAACACCTGGTCACGCCTTAATGCTAACCTCGCTTTTTTTTATTAAATAGCATAAAAATCTGTAATATATTAAGGATTTGTTTGTAGATGGAAAATTAAAAGAAAAAAATGCAGAAATGTGAATAAAAATAACAAAGTTTTTATGAAAATGCTGAATATGACTCTAACACTCACTGCTGCCCAACACCTGGTCACGCCTTTAATGCTAACCCTAGCTTTTTATTAAATAGCATAAAAATCTGTAATATATTAAAGATTTGTTTGTAGATGGAAAATTTTGTGAATAAAATAACAAAAGTTTTATGAAAATGCTGAATATGACAAAAACACCTGACACGTAATGCTAACCCTAGCTTTTTTATTAAATAGCATAAAAATCTATTAATAATTTGTTTGTAGATGGAAAATTAAAAAGAAAAAAAAATGCAGAAATGTGAATAAAATAACAAAGTTTTATGAAAAAGCTGAATATGACACTAACACTCACTGCTGCCCTAACACCTGGTCACGCCTTAATGCTAACCCTCGCTTTTTTAAATAGCATAAAATCATGTATATAAAAAATTAAAAAAAATGCAGAAATGTGAATAAAATATAGCATAAAAAATCTGTAATATATTATAAGGGAAAAATTAAGATTTTTTATAGTTTGTAGCATAAAAATCTGAAATTAAAAGAAAAAAAAAGAAAAAAAATGCAGAAATGTGAATAAAATAACAAAAGTTTTATGAAAATGCTGAATATGAATATGACACTAACACTCACTGTATGCCCTTTGTTTGTAATGGAAAAATTAAAAAAAAATACTGAAAATAACAAAGTTTTATAAAATGCTAACCCTCGCTTTTTGTATTAAAACCCTAGCTTTTGTATTAAAAAATCTGTAATATATTAAGGATTTGTTTGTAGATGGAAAATTAAAAAGAAAAATGCAGAAATGTGAATAAAATAACAAAAAGTTTTATGAAAAAGCTGAATATGACACTAACACTCACTGCTGCCCTAACACCTGGACACGCCTTAATGCTAACCCTAGCTTTTTTTAAAAATAGCATAAAATCTGTAATATATTAAGGATTTGTTTGTAGATGGAAAATTAAAAGAAAAAAAATGCAGAAATGTGAATAAAATAACAAATTTTATAGAAAAAGCTGAATATGACACTAACACTCACTGCTGCCCTAACACCTGGACACCGCCTAACGCTAACCCTAGCTTTTTTTATTAAATAGCATAAAATCTGTAAGATATTATGATTTGTTTGTGAGATGGAAAAAATTAAAAGAAAAAATGCAGAAATGTGAATAAAATAACAAAGTTTTTATGAAAATGCTGAATATGACTCTAACACTCACTGCTGCCCCAACACTGGTCACGCCTTAATGCTAACCCTCCTTTTTTTTATTAAATAGCATAAAAAATGTAAATATATTATGATTTGTTTGTAGATGGAAAATTAAAAAGGAAAAAAAAATGCAAGTGAAATGTGAATAAAATAACAAAAGTTTTATGAAAATGTTGAATATGACACTAACACTCACTGCTGCCCTAACACCTGGACACGCCTTTAATGCTAACCTAGCTTTTTTTTTTGTGAATTAAATAGCATAAAATCTGTAATATATTAAGTTTGTTTGTAGATGGAAAATTAAAAGAAAAAAAATGCAGAAATGTGAATAAAAATAACAAAGTTTTATGAAAATGTTGAATATGATACTAACACTCACTGCTGCCCTAACACCTGGTCACGCCTTAATGCTAACCCTCGCTTTTTTATTAAATAATAAAAATCTGTAATATATATAAGGATTTGTTTGTAGACTGAAAATTAAAAGAAAAAATAAAATAACAAGTTTTTATGAGAATATGACTCCTAACACTCACTGCTGCTTGCCTGGTCACGCCTTAATGCTAGCCAACAAATATTAAGGATTTTTATGGAAAAATTAAAAAATGCAGAAGCCATGAATAAAATAACAAAATTTTATGAAAAGCTGAATATGAAGCACTAACACTCACTGCTGCTCCTAACACCTGGACACGCCTTTAATGCTAACCCTCGCTTTTTTAATTAAATATCATAAAAATCTGTAAATATATTAAGGATTTGTTTGTAGACTGAAAATTAAAAAAGAAAAAAAATGCAGAAATGTGAATAAAATAACAAAGTTTTATGAAAATCTGAATATGACACTAACACTCCTGCTGCCCTAACTTTAGTCATAATGCATAACCTAGCACTTTTTTTATTAAATAGCATAAAATCTACTGTAATATATTAAGGTTTTTTGTAGATGGAAAAATTAAAAGAAAAAAAGTAAAATGTGAATAAAATAACAAGGATTTTATGAAAAAGCTGAATATGACACTAACACTCACTGCTGCCCTAACACCTGGTCACATATAATGCTAACCCTGCTTTTTATAAATAGCATAAAATCTGTATAATATATTAAAGTTTGTTTTGTAGATGGAAAATTAAAAAGAAAAAATGTCTGAAATGTGAATAAAATATATTTTTATGAAAAAAAGCTGAATGACTCTAACACTCACTGCTGCTTAACTCCTGGTCACGCCTTAAATGCTGTAACCCTCGCTTTTTTATTAAATGGCATAAAATCTGTAATATATATTAAGTTTGTTTGTGAGAAATGAATAAAATAACAAAAGTTTTATGAAAAAGCTGAATATGACACTAACACTCACTGCTGCCCTAACACCTGGTCACGCCTTAATGCTAACCCTAGCTTTTTTTTTATTAAATAGCATAAAAATCTGTAATATATTAAGGATTTGTTTGTAGATGGAAAATTAAAAGAAAAAATGCAGAAATGTGAATAAAATAACAAAGTTTTATGAAAATGCTGAATATGACACTAACACTCACTGCTGCCCTAACACCTGACACGCCTTAATGCTAACCCTCGCTTTTTTTATTAAATAGCATAAAATCTGTAATATATTAAGGATTTGTTTGTAGATGGAAAATTAAAGAAAAAAATGCAGAAATGTGAATAAAATAACAAAAGTTTTATGAAAAATGCTGAATATGACACTAACACTCACTGCTGCCCTAACACCTGGTCACGCCTTAATGCTAACCCTAGCTTTTTTTATTAAATAGCATAAAAAATCTGTAATATATTAAGGATTTGTTTGTAGATGGAAAATTAAAAGAAAAAAATGCAGAAATGTGAATAAAATAACAAAGTTTTTATGAAAATGCTGAATATGACACTAACACTCACTGCTGCCCCTAACACCTGGTCACGCCTTAATGCTAACCCTAGCTTTTTTTAATTAAATAGCATAAAAATCTGTAATATATTAAGGATTTGTTTGTGGAGATGGAAAATTAAAAGAAAAAAATGCAGAAATGTGAATAAAATAACAAAGTTTTTTGTATGAAAAAAAGCTGAATATGACACTAACACTCACTGCTTCCCTAACACCTGGACACGCCTTAATGCTAACCCTAGCTTTTTTTATTAAATAGCATAAAAATCTGTAATATATTAAGGATTTGTTTGTAGATGGAAAATTAAAAGAAAAAAATGCAGAAATGTGAATAAAATAACAAAGTTTTATGAAAAAGCTGAATATGACACTAAACTCACTGCTGCCCTAACACCTGGTCACGCCTTTAATGCTAACCCTACCTTTTTTTTATTAAATAGCATAAAAATCTGTAATATATTAAGGATTTGTTTGTAGATGGAAAATTAAAAGAAAAAAAATGCAGAAAATGTGAATAAAATAACAAAGTTTTTATGAAAATGCTGAATATGACACTAACACTCACTGCTGCCCTAACACCTGGACACGCCTTAATGCTAACCCTAGCTTTTTTTATTAAATAGCATAAAAATCTGTAATATATTAATGATTTGTTTGTAGATGGAAAATTAAAAGAAAAAAATGCAGAAATGTGAATAAAATAACAAAGTTTTTATGAAAATGCTGAATATGACACTAACACTCACTGCTGCCCTAACACCTGGACACGCCTTAATGCTAACCCTAGCTTTTTTTATTAAATAGCAAAAAATCTGTAATATATTAAGATTTGTTTGTAGATGGAAAATTAAAAAGAAAAAATGCAGAAATGTGAATAAAATAAAATCAAAAAGTTTTATGAAAATTAAAAGCTGAATATGACACTAACACCACTGCTGCCCTAACACCTGGACACGCCTTTAATGCTAACCCTCGCTTTTTTTAATTAAATAGCATAAAAATCTGTAATATATTAAGGATTTGTTTGTAGATGGAAAAATTAAAAGAAAAAAATGCAGAAATGTGAATAAAATAACAAAAGTTTTATGAAAATGCTGAATATGACACTAACACTCACTGCTGCCCTAACACCTGGACACGCCTTAATGCTAACCCTCGCTTTTTTTATTAAATAGCATAAAAAAATCTGTAATATATTAAGGATTTGTTTGTAGATGGAAAATTAAAAAGAAAAAAAATGCAGAAATGTGAATAAAATAACAAAGTTTTATGAGTTTTATGAAAATGCTGAATATGACACTAACACTCACTGCTGCCCTAACACCTGGACACGCCTTAATGCTAACCCTAGCTTTTTTAATTAAATAGCATAAAATCTGTAATATATTAAGGATTTGTTTGTAGATGGAAAATTAAAAAAAAAAATGCAGAAATGTGAATAAAATAACAAAGTTTTATGAAAATGCTGAATATGACACTAACACTCACTGCTGCCCAACACCTGGACACGCCTTAATGCTAACCCTAGCTTTTTGTAATTAAATAGCATAAAAATCTGTAATATATTAAGGATTTGTTTGTAGATGGAAAATTAAAAGAAAAAAATGCAGAAATGTGAATAAAATAACAAAGTTTTATGAAAAAGCTGAATATGACACTAACACTCACTGCTGCCCTAACACCTGGTCACGCCTTAATGCTAACCCTCGCTTTTTTTTATTAAATAGCATAAAAATCTGTAATATATTAAGGATTTGTTGAAATGGAAAATTAAAAGCAAAAATGCAGAATAAATAAAATAACAAAGTTTTATGAAAAAAGCTGAATATGACACTAACACTCACTGCTGCTCCTAACACCTGGACACGCCTTAATGCTAACCTAGCTTTTTTATTAAATAGCATAAAAATCTGTAATATATTAAGGATTTGTTTGTAGATGGAAAAATTAAAAGAAAAAATGCAGAAATGTGAATAAAATAACAAATTTTATGAAAAAGCTGAATATGACTCTAACACTCACTGCTGCCCTAACTCCTGGTCACGCCTTAATGCTAACCCTTTTTTTTTATTAAATAGCATAAAAATCTGTAATATATTAAGGATTTTTTGTAGATGGAAAATTAAAAGAAAAAAAAATGCAGAAATGTGAATAAAATAAACAAAGTTTTTTATGAAAATGCTGAATATGACATAACACTCACTGCTGCCCTAACACCTGACACGCCTTAATGCTAACCCTCCTTTTTTTAACCCTTAAATAGCATAAAAATCTGTAATATATTAAGGATTTGTTTGTAGATGGAAAATTAAAAAAAAAATGCAGAAATGTGAATAAAATAACAAAAGTTTTATGCTGAATGTGAAAACACTCACTGCTGCCCTAACACCTGGACAAAACCTAATTAAATAGCATAAAAATCTGTAATATATTAAAGATTTGTTTGTAATGGAAAATTAAAAGAAAAAAATGCAGAAATGTGAATAAAATAACAAAGTTTTATAAAAAAAGCTGAATATGACACTAACACTCACTGCTGCCCTAACACCTGGTCACGCCTTTAATGTTAACCCTCGCATTTTTATTAATAGCATAAAATCTGTAATATAACAAAGTTAAAAATGCTGAATTTGTTTGTAGATGGAAAATTAAAAATCTGAAAAATGCAGAAAAAAATGTGAATAAAATAAACAAATTTTATGAAAAAGCTGAATATGACACTAACACTAACTGCTGCCCTAACACCTGACACGCCTTAATGCTACGTCTTTTTTATTAAATAGCTAACCCTGTAATATATTAAGGATTGTTTGTAGATGGAAAATTAAAAGAAAAAAACGCAGAAATGTGAATAAATAACAAAGTTTTATGAAAAAGCTGAATATGACATCAACAATGCTGCCCTAACACCTGGTCACGCCTTTAATGCTAACCCTATTAAATAGCATAAAAAATTGTTTGTAGATTGAAAAAATTAAAAGAAAAAAAAAAATGAAATGTGAATAAATAACAAAGATTTATGGAAATGCTGAAGGACACTGAACACCATTACTGCTGCCCTAACACCTGACACGCCTTTAATGCTAACCCTAGTTTTTTATTAAATAGCAAAAAATCTGTAATATATTAATGATTTGTTTTGATGGAAAATTAAAAGAAAAAAAATGCAGAAATGTGAATAAATAACAAAGTTTATTGAAAATGCTGAATATGACACTAACACTACTGCTGCCCTAACAACTGACACGCCTTTTAATGCTAACCCCAGCTTTTTTAATTAAATAGCATAAAAATCTGTAATATATTAAGGATTTGTTTGTAGATGGAAAATTAAAAGAAAAAAATGCAGAAATGAATAAAAACAAAGTTTTGTGAAAATGCTAATATGACACTAACACTCACTGCTGCCCTAACACCTGGTCACGCCTTAATGCTAACCCTCGCTTTTTATTAAATAGCATAAAAAATTGTAATATATTAAGGATTTGTTTGTAGACTGAAAATTAAAAGAAAAATGCAGAAAATGTGGAATAAAATAACAAAAGTTTATGAAAAGCTGAATATGACAAATCATTGCCACTGCTGCCCAATACCTGGTCACGCCTAACTAACTCACTTTTTTTATTAAACAGCATAAAATTCCGTAACATATTAAGGAGATGGAAAAATTAAAAGAAAAAAAATGCAGAAATGTGAATAAATAAACAAATTTTAAAAGCTGAATATGACACTAACACTACTGCTGCCCTTTTTTGTTAAATAGGATATTAAATAGCATAAAAATCTGTAATATATTAAGGATTTGTTTGTAGATGGAAAATTAAAAAGAAAAAAAAATGCAGAAATGTGAATAAAATAACAAAGTTTTAAGGAAAAAGCTGAATATGACAGTAACACTCACTGCTGCCCTAACACCTGGTCACGCCTTAATGCTAACCCTCCTTTTTTTTATTAAATAGCATAAAAATTTGTTTAACCGATATTAAAAGATTTGCAGAAATTGTAGATGAAAAATTAAAAGAAAAAATGCAGAAATGTGAATAAAATAAAAAATCTTTTATGAAAGCTGAAAATTAAAGAAAAAATGACAAATAACACTCACTGTTGCCCTAACACCTGGTCACGCCTTAATGCCAATCTCGCTTTTTATTAAATAGCATAAAAAATCTGTAATATATTAAGGATTTGTTTGTAGATGGAAAATTAAAAGAAAAAAATGCAGAAATGTGAATAAAATAACAAAGTTTTATGAAAATGCTGAATATGACACTAACACTCACTGCTGCCCTAACACCTGGTCACGCCTTAATGCTTTTATTACCCTAGCTTTTTGTATTTAAATTTTAGCATAAAAATGAAAATTCAGTAATATATTAAAAATGGATTTGACACTTTGTAGATGGAAAAATTAAAAGAAAAAAATGCAGAAATGTGAATAAAATAACAAAAGTTTTATGAAAAATGTTGAATATGACACTAACAGTCACTGCTGCCCTAACACCTGGTCACGCCTTAATGCTAACCCCTAGCTTTTTGTTTATTAAATAGCATAAAAATCTGTAATATATTAAGGATTTGTTTGTAGATGGAAAATTAAAAGAAAAAAATGCAGAAAAAAATGAATATGGAAATAACACTCACTAACAAAATGCTAACCTTTTTTTTATGCATAAAAATTCACATATTAAGCAGATGGAAAATTAAAAGAAAAAATGCAGAAATGTGAATAAAATAACAAAGTTTTTATGAAAAAGCTGAATATATTAACACTCAGAGCTGCCCTAACACCTGGTCACGCTCTTTAATGCTAACCCTTTTTTTTAAAAAGCATAAAATCTGTAATATATTAAGGATTTGTTTGTAGATGGAAAATTAAAAGAAAAAATGCAGAAATGTGAATAAAATAACAAAGTTTTATGGGAAAATGCTGAATATGACACTAACACTCACTGCTGCCCTAACAACTGGACACGCCTTAATGCTAACCCTAGCTTTTGTAATTAAATAGCATAAAAATCTGTAATATATTAAGGATTTGTTTGTAGATGGAAAATTAAAAGAAAAAATGCAGAAATGTGAATAAAATAACAAAGTTTATGAAAATCTGAATATGACACTAACACTCACTGCTACTCCTAATAATTCCGGTCACGCCTAATGCTAACCCTCGCTTTTTTTATTAAATAGCATAAAAATCTGTAATATATTAAGATTTTGTTTGTAGATGGAAATTAAAAAAGAAAAAATGCAGAAATGTGAATAAAATAAACAAAGTTTTTTATGAAAAAGCTGAATATGACACCAACACTCACTGCTGCCCTAACACCTGGTCACGCCATAACGCTAACCTCGCTTTTTTTATTAAATAGCATAAAAATTGTAATATATTAAGGATTTGTAGATTTAAAAGAAAAATGCAGAAATGTGAAAATAACAAATAAAAAAAGAAAAAACACTGCAACTCTGACGAATTTAATGTAACCCCTCGCTTTTTTATTAAATAGCATAAAATCTGTAATATATTAAGGATTTGTTTGTGAAAATTAAAAGAAAAATGAAGAAATGCGAATAAAATAACAAAGTTTTAAGGAAAATAATATGACACTAACACTCACTGCTGCCCTAACACCTGACACGCCTTTTAATGCTAACCCTAGCTTTTTTTATTAAATAGCATAAAAATCTGTAATATATTAAGGATTTGTTTGTAGATGAAAAATTAAAAAAAAAATGCAGAAATGAATTTATAACAAAGTTTTATGAAAAAGCTGAATATGACACCAACACTCACTGCTGCCCTAACACCTGGTCACGCCTTAATGTTAACCTCGCTTTTTTTTATTAAATAGCATAAAAATCTGTAATATATTAAGGATTTGTTTGTAGATGGAAATTAAAAGAATGTGGAATAAAATAACAAAATGCAGAAATGGATGCACGAATAAAATAACAAAAAATTCCGTAACATATTAAGGATTTGTTTGTAGATGGAAAAATTAAAAGCTGAATATGACACTAACACTCACTGCTGCCCTAACACCTGGTCACGCCTTTAATGCTAAACCCTAGCTTTTTTGTAATTAAATAGTATAAAAATCTGTAATATATTAAGGATTTGTTTGTAGATGGAAAATTAAAAGAAAAAATGCAGAAATGTGAATAAAATAACAAAGTTTTAAAAAAACTGAATATGACTCTAACACTCACTGCTGCCCTAACACCTGGTCACGCCTTAATGCTAACCCTCGCTTTTTTTTATTAAATAGCATAAAAAATCTGTAACATATTAAGGATTTGTTTGTAGATGAAAATTAAAAGAAAAAATGCAGAAATGTGAATAAAATAACAAAGTTTTATGAAAATGCTGAATATGACACTAACACTCAGTGCTGCCCTAACACCTGGTCACACGCCTTAATGCTAACCTCGCTTTTTATTAAAATAGCATAAAAAATCTGTAATATATTAAGGATTTGTTTGTAGATGGAAAATTAAAAGAAAAAAATGCAGAAATGTGAATAAAATAAATAAAGTTTTATGAAAAAAAGCTGAATATGACACTAACACTCACTGCTGCCCTAACACCTGGTCACGCCTTAATGCTAACCCCTAGCTTTTTTAATTAAATAGCATAAAATCTGTAATATATTAAGGATTTGATGGTTTGTAGATGGAAAAAAATGCAAAAGTGAATAAATAACAAAGTTTTAAAAAATGCAGAAATGTGAATACACGCCTTAAAAAACTTTTTGTAATTAAATAGCATAAAAATCTGTATTATATTAAGGATTTTTTGTAGATGGAAATGTGAATAAATAACAAAGTGAAAAATAATATGACACTAACACTCACTGCTGCCCTAACACCTGGACACGCCTTAATGCTAACCTCGCTTTTTTTATTAAATAGCATAAAATCTGTAAATATATTAAGGATTTGTTTGTAGATGGAAAATTAAAAGAAAAAATGCAGAAATGTGAATAAAATAACAAAGTTTTATGAAAAAGAATATGACATGAACACTCACTGCTGCCCTAACACCTGGTCACGCTCTTTAATGCTAACCCTCGCTTTTTTTAAATAGCATAAAAATCTGTAATATATTAAGGATTTGTTTATAGATGGAAAAATTAAAAGAAAAAAAATGCAGAAATGTGAACAAATAACAAAAGTTTTTGGAAAATGCTGAATATGACACTAACACTCACTGCTGCCCTAACACCTGACACGCCTAATGCTAACCCCTAGCTTTTTTAATTAAATAGCATAAAAATCTGTATATATTAAGGATTTGTTTAAAAGATGAAATGAATAAAATAAAAAGTTTTTAAAAATCTGAATATGACACTAATACTCACTGCCGCCCCAAAATAAATAGCATAAAAATCTGTAATATATATTTTGTTTGTAGATGGAAATTAAAAGAAAAAATGTGTGAATAAAATAAACAAAGTTTTTAAAAAAGCTGAAAAAATCACTGCTGAAACACCTGGTCACGCCATAATGAATAAAATAACAAATATTAAGTTTTTAGATGGAAAATTAAAAGAAAAAGCTGTGAATAAATAACAAATTTTATGCCCTAACACTCACTGGTCACGCCTTTTAATGCTAACCCCGCTTTTTTATTAAATAGCATAAAATCTGTAATATATTAAGGATTTGTTTGTGATGGAAAATTAAAAGAAAAATGAAGAAATGCGAATAAAATAACAAAGTTTTAAGGAAAAAGTCTGAATATGACACTAACACTCACTGCTGCCCTAACACCTGGTCACGCCTTAAATGCTAACCTCGCTTTTTTTATTAAATAGCATAAAATCTGTAACATATTAAGGATTTGTTTGTAGATGGAAAATTAAAAGAAAAAAAATGCAGAAATGTGAATAAATAAACAAAGTTTTATGAAAAATGCTGAATATGACACCAACACTACTGCTGCCCTAACACCTGGACACGCGCTTAATGCTAACCTCTAGCTTTTTTTATTAAATAGCATAAAAAATCTGTAATATATTAAGGATTTGTTTGTAGATGGAAAATTAAAAAGAAAAAATGCAGAAATGTGAATAAATAAAAAAAGTTTTATGAAAACACTACAGCTGCCTAACACCTAACACCTGTCAGAAATGCTAACCCTAATTTTTTATTAAATAGCATAAAAATCTGTAAAATTAAGGATTTTTTTGTAGATGGAAAAATTAAAAGAAAAAAAAAATGAAAAATGAATAAATTAACAAAGTTTTATGAAAAAAGCTGAATATGACACTAACACTCACCAAACACCTGGTCACGCCTTAATGCTAACCTCGCTTTTTTTATTAAATAGCATAAAATCTGTAATATATTAAGGATTTGTTTAGATGGAAAATAAAAGAAAAAATGCAGAAATGTGAATAAATAACAAAAGTTTTATGAAAAAGCTGAATATGACAATAACACTCACTGCTGCCCTAACACCTGGTCACGCCTTAATGCTAACCCCTGCTTTTTTATTAAATAGCATAAAAATCTGTAATATATTAAGGATTTGTTTGTAGATGAAAATTAAAAGAAAAAATGCAAAATGAAAAAAATGCATGAAAATGCTGAATATGACACTAACACTCATCAAGCGCCCTAACAACTGGACACGCCTTTAATGCTAACCCTAGCTTTTTTGTAATTAAATAGCATAAAATCTGTAATATATTAAGGATTTGTTTGTAGATGAAAATTAAAGTTTAGAAAAAAAATATGACAGAAACCCGGTGTGAATAAAATAAATCAAATATTAAGTTTTATTAAAGAAAACTAATAAAATAAACAAAGTTTTATGCACTAACACTCACTGCTGCCCTAACACCTGGTCACGCCTTAATGCTAACCCTAGTTTTTTTTTATTAAACATAAAAATCTGTAATATATTAAGAGGATTTGTTTGTAGATGGAAAAATTGAAAATTAAAGAAAAAAAATGCAGAAAAATGTGAATAAAATAAAAAAGTTTTATGAAAAATGCTGAATATGACACTAAATACTCACTGCTGCCCTAACAGCTGGTCACGCCTTAATGCTAACCCTAGCTTTTTTTATTAAACAGCATAAAAATCTGTAATATATTAAGGATTTGTTTGTAGATGGAAAAAATTAAAAGAAAAAATGCAGAAAAATGTGAATAAAATAACAAAGTTTTAGTGAAAATGCTGAATATGACACTAACACTCACTGCTGCCCTAATACTTGACACGCCGTTAACCCTAACCCTTTTTTTTATTAAATACAGCATAAAATCTTAATATATTACATTTGTTTGGTAGATGGAAAATTAAAAGAAAAAAATGCAGAAATGTGAATAAAATAACAAAGTTTTAAGGGAAAATGCTGAATAAGGACACTAACATCACTGCGTTGCCCTAACTGGAGATACGCTTTAATGCTAACCCTAGCTTTTTTTAATTAAATAGCATAAAATCTGCAATATATTAAGGATTTGTTTGTAGATGAAATTAAAAGAAAAAATGCAGAAACGTGAATAAAATAACAAAGTTTTATGAAAATGCTGAATATGACACTAACACTCACTGCTGCCCTAACTCCTGGTCACGCCGTAATGCTAACCTCGCTTTTTTATTAAATAGCATAAAAATCTGTAATATATTAAGATTCTGTTAGACAGAAAATTAAAAAGAAAAATTCAGAAATGTAATAAAATAACAAAGTTTTTTGAAAAATGCAGAATATGACACTAACACTACTGCTACCCTAACTCCTGACACGCCTTTGCTAACCTAGCTTTTTGTAATTAAATACATAAAAATTGTAATATATTAAGGATTTTTTGTAGACTGAAAATTAAAAGAAAAATGCAGAAATATGAAGAAAATAACAAAGTTTTTATGAAAATGCTGAATATGACACTAACACTACTCCTGCCCTAACACCTGACACGCTTTAATGCTAACCTAGCTTTTTTAATTAAATAGCATAAAAATCTGTAATATATTAAGGATTTGTTTGTAGATGGAAATTAAATGAAAAATGCAGAAATGTGAAGAAATAACAAAGTTTTGCCTGAATATGATGCTGCCTAACACCTGGTCAGAAAAATCAAAAATTGAATAAAAAAACTTTTAAAAAAGCGTATGCCTAAATTTTTTTTTAACACCTTTTAATTAAATTTTTTAAAAATGAAAAAATAATTAAAAAAATTTTTTTAAGGAAAATTTAAAAAAAAAAAATGTGTAAAAAAAGTTTTATAAAACTAATTTAAAAAACCCCATCCCCCTAAAACAAAAAATTCCCCATTTTTTTAAAATTAAAATAAAAAATTTAATAAAAAATTTTTTGAATGGAAAAAAAAAAAAAATTTGCAAAAGGGAAAAAATTAACAATTTTATAAAATTAAAGCAAAAAAAACTAATTTAAATTTTGAAGTTAATGAAAAGTTTTTTTTAAATACAAAAATTTAAAAAATTAATTAAATTTTTTTAATAAAAATTAAAAAAAAAAAAGGTTTTTAAAAAAACTTTTTAAAAAACTGAATATAAAAATTTTAAATTTTTAAAAAAATCAGTTAAATTTAACCCCTTTTTTATTAAAATGAAAAAAACTGTTTTAAAGGAGTTTTAATGAAATTTTTTAAAAAAAAAATCAAAATTGTAAAATAAAAAGTTTTTTGAAAAGTGAAAAAAATAAAATCCAAAGGGGTTTATAACCCCCTTTTTAAAAATTAAAAAAAAAATCTTTTTTAAAAAATTTGTTTTAAGGGAAAATTTTAAAAAAATCAAAATGAAAAAATAAAAGTTTTTAAAAGGGAAATAAAAATTGCGAAAGGGAAAAACCAAAATTAATGCTTTTTTTTTAAAAAAAAAAATTGTAAAATTTAAGGTTTTTTGTAATGGTTAAAAAAAAATGCAAAATGTAAAAAAAAAGTTTTTATAAAAAAAGGAAATGCAAAATATTAACATTGAAACCCAATGCCCCCCCGTTTTTTTAAAAAAAAAGGTTTAATTTTTTTTTTTTTTTTTTTTTTTTTTTTTTTTTTTTTTTTTTTTTTTTTTTTTTTTTTTTTTTTTTTTTTTTTTTTTTTTTTTTTTTTTTTTTTTTTTTTTTTTTTTTTTTTTTTTTTTTTTTTTTTTTTTTTTTTTTTTTTTTTTTTTTTTTTTTTTTTTTTTTTTTTTTTTTTTTTTTTTTTTTTTTTTTTTTTTTTTTTTTTTTTTTTTTTTTTTTTTTTTTTTTTTTTTTTTTTTTTTTTTTTTTTTTTTTTTTTTTTTTTTTTTTTTTTTTTTTTTTTTTTTTTTTTTTTTTTTTTTTTTTTTTTTTTTTTTTTTTTTTTTTTTTTTTTTTTTTTTTTTTTTTTTTTTTTTTTTTTTTTTTTTTTTTTTTTTTTTTTTTTTTTTTTTTTTTTTTTTTTTTTTTTTTTTTTTTTTTTTTTTTTTTTTTTTTTTTTTTTTTTTTTTTTTTTTTTTTTTTTTTTTTTTTTTTTTTTTTTTTTTTTTTTTTTTTTTTTTTTTTTTTTTTTTTTTTTTTTTTTTTTTTTTTTTTTTTTTTTTTTTTTTTTTTTTTTTTTTTTTTTTTTTTTTTTTTTTTTTTTTTTTTTTTTTTTTTTTTTTTTTTTTTTTTTTTTTTTTTTTTTTTTTTTTTTTTTTTTTTTTTTTTTTTTTTTTTTTTTTTTTTTTTTTTTTTTTTTTTTTTTTTTTTTTTTTTTTTTTTTTTTTTTTTTTTTTTTTTTTTTTTTTTTTTTTTTTTTTTTTTTTTTTTTTTTTTTTTTTTTTTTTTTTTTTTTTTTTTTTTTTTTTTTTTTTTTTTTTTTTTTTTTTTTTTTTTTTTTTTTTTTTTTTTTTTTTTTTTTTTTTTTTTTTTTTTTTTTTTTTTTTTTTTTTTTTTTTTTTTTTTTTTTTTTTTTTTTTTTTTTTTTTTTTTTTTTTTTTTTTTTTTTTTTTTTTTTTTTTTTTTTTTTTTTTTTTTTTTTTTTTTTTTTTTTTTTTTTTTTTTTTTTTTTTTTTTTTTTTTTTTTTTTTTTTTTTTTTTTTTTTTTTTTTTTTTTTTTTTTTTTTTTTTTTTTTTTTTTTTTTTTTTTTTTTTTTTTTTTTTTTTTTTTTTTTTTTTTTTTTTTTTTTTTTTTTTTTTTTTTTTTTTTTTTTTTTTTTTTTTTTTTTTTTTTTTTTTTTTTTTTTTTTTTTTTTTTTTTTTTTTTTTTTTTTTTTTTTTTTTTTTTTTTTTTTTTTTTTTTTTTTTTTTTTTTTTTTTTTTTTTTTTTTTTTTTTTTTTTTTTTTTTTTTTTTTTTTTTTTTTTTTTTTTTTTTTTTTTTTTTTTTTTTTTTTTTTTTTTTTTTTTTTTTTTTTTTTTTTTTTTTTTTTTTTTTTTTTTTTTTTTTTTTTTTTTTTTTTTTTTTTTTTTTTTTTTTTTTTTTTTTTTTTTTTTTTTTTTTTTTTTTTTTTTTTTTTTTTTTTTTTTTTTTTTTTTTTTTTTTTTTTTTTTTTTTTTTTTTTTTTTTTTTTTTTTTTTTTTTTTTTTTTTTTTTTTTTTTTTTTTTTTTTTTTTTTTTTTTTTTTTTTTTTTTTTTTTTTTTTTTTTTTTTTTTTTTTTTTTTTTTTTTTTTTTTTTTTTTTTTTTTTTTTTTTTTTTTTTTTTTTTTTTTTTTTTTTTTTTTTTTTTTTTTTTTTTTTTTTTTTTTTTTTTTTTTTTTTTTTTTTTTTTTTTTTTTTTTTTTTTTTTTTTTTTTTTTTTTTTTTTTTTTTTTTTTTTTTTTTTTTTTTTTTTTTTTTTTTTTTTTTTTTTTTTTTTTTTTTTTTTTTTTTTTTTTTTTTTTTTTTTTTTTTTTTTTTTTTTTTTTTTTTTTTTTTTTTTTTTTTTTTTTTTTTTTTTTTTTTTTTTTTTTTTTTTTTTTTTTTTTTTTTTTTTTTTTTTTTTTTTTTTTTTTTTTTTTTTTTTTTTTTTTTTTTTTTTTTTTTTTTTTTTTTTTTTTTTTTTTTTTTTTTTTTTTTTTTTTTTTTTTTTTTTTTTTTTTTTTTTTTTTTTTTTTTTTTTTTTTTTTTTTTTTTTTTTTTTTTTTTTTTTTTTTTTTTTTTTTTTTTTTTTTTTTTTTTTTTTTTTTTTTTTTTTTTTTTTTTTTTTTTTTTTTTTTTTTTTTTTTTTTTTTTTTTTTTTTTTTTTTTTTTTTTTTTTTTTTTTTTTTTTTTTTTTTTTTTTTTTTTTTTTTTTTTTTTTTTTTTTTTTTTTTTTTTTTTTTTTTTTTTTTTTTTTTTTTTTTTTTTTTTTTTTTTTTTTTTTTTTTTTTTTTTTTTTTTTTTTTTTTTTTTTTTTTTTTTTTTTTTTTTTTTTTTTTTTTTTTTTTTTTTTTTTTTTTTTTTTTTTTTTTTTTTTTTTTTTTTTTTTTTTTTTTTTTTTTTTTTTTTTTTTTTTTTTTTTTTTTTTTTTTTTTTTTTTTTTTTTTTTTTTTTTTTTTTTTTTTTTTTTTTTTTTTTTTTTTTTTTTTTTTTTTTTTTTTTTTTTTTTTTTTTTTTTTTTTTTTTTTTTTTTTTTTTTTTTTTTTTTTTTTTTTTTTTTTTTTTTTTTTTTTTTTTTTTTTTTTTTTTTTTTTTTTTTTTTTTTTTTTTTTTTTTTTTTTTTTTTTTTTTTTTTTTTTTTTTTTTTTTTTTTTTTTTTTTTTTTTTTTTTTTTTTTTTTTTTTTTTTTTTTTTTTTTTTTTTTTTTTTTTTTTTTTTTTTTTTTTTTTTTTTTTTTTTTTTTTTTTTTTTTTTTTTTTTTTTTTTTTTTTTTTTTTTTTTTTTTTTTTTTTTTTTTTTTTTTTTTTTTTTTTTTTTTTTTTTTTTTTTTTTTTTTTTTTTTTTTTTTTTTTTTTTTTTTTTTTTTTTTTTTTTTTTTTTTTTTTTTTTTTTTTTTTTTTTTTTTTTTTTTTTTTTTTTTTTTTTTTTTTTTTTTTTTTTTTTTTTTTTTTTTTTTTTTTTTTTTTTTTTTTTTTTTTTTTTTTTTTTTTTTTTTTTTTTTTTTTTTTTTTTTTTTTTTTTTTTTTTTTTTTTAAAAAAAAAAAAAAAAAAAAAAAAAAAAAAAAAAAAAAAAAAAAAAAAAAAAAAAAAAAAAAAAAAAAAAAAAAAAAAAAAAAAAAAAAAAAAAAAAAAAAAAAAAAAAAAAAAAAAAAAAAAAAAAAAAAAAAAAAAAAAAAAAAAAAAAAAAAAAAAAAAAAAAAAAAAAAAAAAAAAAAAAAAAAAAAAAAAAAAAAAAAAAAAAAAAAAAAAAAAAAAAAAAAAAAAAAAAAAAAAAAAAAAAAAAAAAAAAAAAAAAAAAAAAAAAAAAAAAAAAAAAAAAAAAAAAAAAAAAAAAAAAAAAAAAAAAAAAAAAAAAAAAAAAAAAAAAAAAAAAAAAAAAAAAAAAAAAAAAAAAAAAAAAAAAAAAAAAAAAAAAAAAAAAAAAAAAAAAAAAAAAAAAAAAAAAAAAAAAAAAAAAAAAAAAAAAAAAAAAAAAAAAAAAAAAAAAAAAAAAAAAAAAAAAAAAAAAAAAAAAAAAAAAAAAAAAAAAAAAAAAAAAAAAAAAAAAAAAAAAAAAAAAAAAAAAAAAAAAAAAAAAAAAAAAAAAAAAAAAAAAAAAAAAAAAAAAAAAAAAAAAAAAAAAAAAAAAAAAAAAAAAAAAAAAAAAAAAAAAAAAAAAAAAAAAAAAAAAAAAAAAAAAAAAAAAAAAAAAAAAAAAAAAAAAAAAAAAAAAAAAAAAAAAAAAAAAAAAAAAAAAAAAAAAAAAAAAAAAAAAAAAAAAAAAAAAAAAAAAAAAAAAAAAAAAAAAAAAAAAAAAAAAAAAAAAAAAAAAAAAAAAAAAAAAAAAAAAAAAAAAAAAAAAAAAAAAAAAAAAAAAAAAAAAAAAAAAAAAAAAAAAAAAAAAAAAAAAAAAAAAAAAAAAAAAAAAAAAAAAAAAAAAAAAAAAAAAAAAAAAAAAAAAAAAAAAAAAAAAAAAAAAAAAAAAAAAAAAAAAAAAAAAAAAAAAAAAAAAAAAAAAAAAAAAAAAAAAAAAAAAAAAAAAAAAAAAAAAAAAAAAAAAAAAAAAAAAAAAAAAAAAAAAAAAAAAAAAAAAAAAAAAAAAAAAAAAAAAAAAAAAAAAAAAAAAAAAAAAAAAAAAAAAAAAAAAAAAAAAAAAAAAAAAAAAAAAAAAAAAAAAAAAAAAAAAAAAAAAAAAAAAAAAAAAAAAAAAAAAAAAAAAAAAAAAAAAAAAAAAAAAAAAAAAAAAAAAAAAAAAAAAAAAAAAAAAAAAAAAAAAAAAAAAAAAAAAAAAAAAAAAAAAAAAAAAAAAAAAAAAAAAAAAAAAAAAAAAAAAAAAAAAAAAAAAAAAAAAAAAAAAAAAAAAAAAAAAAAAAAAAAAAAAAAAAAAAAAAAAAAAAAAAAAAAAAAAAAAAAAAAAAAAAAAAAAAAAAAAAAAAAAAAAAAAAAAAAAAAAAAAAAAAAAAAAAAAAAAAAAAAAAAAAAAAAAAAAAAAAAAAAAAAAAAAAAAAAAAAAAAAAAAAAAAAAAAAAAAAAAAAAAAAAAAAAAAAAAAAAAAAAAAAAAAAAAAAAAAAAAAAAAAAAAAAAAAAAAAAAAAAAAAAAAAAAAAAAAAAAAAAAAAAAAAAAAAAAAAAAAAAAAAAAAAAAAAAAAAAAAAAAAAAAAAAAAAAAAAAAAAAAAAAAAAAAAAAAAAAAAAAAAAAAAAAAAAAAAAAAAAAAAAAAAAAAAAAAAAAAAAAAAAAAAAAAAAAAAAAAAAAAAAAAAAAAAAAAAAAAAAAAAAAAAAAAAAAAAAAAAAAAAAAAAAAAAAAAAAAAAAAAAAAAAAAAAAAAAAAAAAAAAAAAAAAAAAAAAAAAAAAAAAAAAAAAAAAAAAAAAAAAAAAAAAAAAAAAAAAAAAAAAAAAAAAAAAAAAAAAAAAAAAAAAAAAAAAAAAAAAAAAAAAAAAAAAAAAAAAAAAAAAAAAAAAAAAAAAAAAAAAAAAAAAAAAAAAAAAAAAAAAAAAAAAAAAAAAAAAAAAAAAAAAAAAAAAAAAAAAAAAAAAAAAAAAAAAAAAAAAAAAAAAAAAAAAAAAAAAAAAAAAAAAAAAAAAAAAAAAAAAAAAAAAAAAAAAAAAAAAAAAAAAAAAAAAAAAAAAAAAAAAAAAAAAAAAAAAAAAAAAAAAAAAAAAAAAAAAAAAAAAAAAAAAAAAAAAAAAAAAAAAAAAAAAAAAAAAAAAAAAAAAAAAAAAAAAAAAAAAAAAAAAAAAAAAAAAAAAAAAAAAAAAAAAAAAAAAAAAAAAAAAAAAAAAAAAAAAAAAAAAAAAAAAAAAAAAAAAAAAAAAAAAAAAAAAAAAAAAAAAAAAAAAAAAAAAAAAAAAAAAAAAAAAAAAAAAAAAAAAAAAAAAAAAAAAAAAAAAAAAAAAAAAAAAAAAAAAAAAAAAAAAAAAAAAAAAAAAAAAAAAAAAAAAAAAAAAAAAAAAAAAAAAAAAAAAAAAAAAAAAAAAAAAAAAAAAAAAAAAAAAAAAAAAAAAAAAAAAAAAAAAAAAAAAAAAAAAAAAAAAAAAAAAAAAAAAAAAAAAAAAAAAAAAAAAAAAAAAAAAAAAAAAAAAAATAATATATTAAGGATTTGTTTGGCAAAATTAAAAGAAAAAATGGAAATGCATAAATAATTTTAGAAAAAAAACACTACACCTACTCCTGAAATGTGCCTTAATAAAATAAATAGCAAAAATTTGTTTTATTAAGGATTTGTTTGTAGATGGAAAAATTAAAAAAAGAAAAAATGCAGAAATGTGAATAAAATAACAAAGTTTTATGAAAAATCTAAATGTAAACACTAACACTCACTGCTGCCCTAACACCTGGTCACGCCTGAATACTAACCCTAAGCTTTTTTTATTAAATAGCATAAAAAACCTGTAATATATTAAGGTTTGTTTGTAAGACTGAAAATTAAAAAAGAAAAAAATGCAGAAATGTGAATAAAATATGAAGTTTTATGAAAAAGCTGAATATGACATAACACTCCTGCTGCCCCTAACACCTGGGCGCCTTAATGCTAACCCCTCCCTTTTTTTATTCTAAATAGCATAAAAATCTGTAATATATTAAGGATTTGTTTGTAGATGGAAAAGATTAAAAAAGAAAAAATTCAAAATGCGAATAAAATAACAAAGTTTTATGAAAATGCTGAATAACACTAACACTGCTGCCCTAACACCTGGACACGCCTTAATGCTAACCCTAGCTTTTTTATTAAATAGCATAAAAATCTGTAATATATTATGATTTGTTTGTAGACTGAAAATTAAAAGAAAAAAATGCAGAAATGTGAATAAAATAACAAAGTTTGAAAAAAGCTGAATATGACACTAACACTCACTGCTGCCCTAACACCTGGTCACGCCTTAATGCTAACCCTAGCTTTTTTATTAAATAACATAAAAATCTTTTTTTTTTGTAGATGGAAAATTAAAAGAAAAAATGCAGAAATGAATAAAAATAACAAAGTTTTATGAAAATGGAAAATTCTGCACTCACTGCTGCCTAAAAATGCAATGCTGAATAAAATATATTAAAAGTTTGTTTTGTAATGGAAAATTAATGCAGAAATGTGAATAAAATAACAAAGTTTTAAAATGCTGAATATGACACTAACACTCACTGCTGCCTAACAGCTGGACACGCCTTAATGCTAACCCTAGCTTTTTTATTAAATAAATAAAATCTGTAATATATTAAGGATTTGTTTGTAGATGGAAAATTAAAAGAAAAAATGCAGAAATGTGAATAAAAAACAAAGTTTTATGAAAAATGCAGAATATGACATAACAAAGTTTTATGCTGCCCTAACACCTGGACACGCCTTAATGCTAACCCTAGCTTTTTTTTATTAAATAGCATAAAAATCTGTAATATATTAAGATTTGTTTAGATGGAAAATTAAAAAAAAAAATGCAGAAATGTGAATAAAATAACAAAGTTTTATGAAAATACTGAATATGACACTAACACTCACTGCTGCCCTAACACCTGGACACGCCTTAATGCTAACTAGCCCTTTTTGTAATTAAATAGCATAAAATCTGTAATATAATAAGATGTTTTATGTAGATGGAAAATTAAAAAAAAAATGCAGAAATGTGAATAAAATAAACAAAGTTTTATGAAAATGCTGAATATGACACTCTAACACTCACTGCTGCCCTAACACCTTTTCACGCCTTAATGCTAACCTAAGCTTTTTAATTAAATAGCATAAAAAATCTGTAATATATTAAGGATTTGTTTGTAGATGGAAAATTAAAAGAAAAAATGCAGAAATGTGAATAAAATAACAAAGTTTTATGAAAAAGCTGAATATGACACTAACACTCACTGCTGCCCTAACACCTGGTCACGCCTTTATGCTAACCTTCGCTTTTTTTTAAATAAATATAAAAATCTGTAATATATTAAGGATTTGTTTGTAGATGGAAAATTAAAAGAAAAAAATGCAGAAATGTGAATAAAATAACAAAGTTTTATGAAAATGCTGAATATGACACTAACACTCACTGCTGCCCTAACACCTGGACACGCCTTAATGCTAACCCTTGCTTTTTTTAATTAAATAGCATAAAAATCTGTAATATATTAAGGATTTGTTTGTAGATGGTAAATTAAAAGAAAAAAATGAAGAAATGTGAATAAAATAACAAAGTTTTATGTAAATGCTGAATATGACACTAACACTCACTGCTGCCCTAACACCTGGTCACGCCTTTAATGCTAACCCCCTCGCTTTTTTATTAAATAGCATAAAAATCTGTAATATATTAAGGATTTGTTTGTAGATGGAAAATTAAAAAAAGAAAAAATGCAGAAATGTGAATAAAATAACAAAGTTTTATGAAAATGCTGAATATGACACTAACACTCACTGCTGCCCTAACACCTGACACGCCTTTAATGCTAACCCTAGCTTTTTTTATTAAATAGCATAAAAATCTGTAATATATTAAGGATTTGTTTGTAGATGGAAAATTAAAAGAAAAAAAATGCAGAAATGTGAATAAATAACAAAGTTTTATGAAAAAAAGCTGAATATGACACTAACACTCACTGCTGCCCAACAACACCTGGTCACGCCTTAATGCTAACCCCTAGCTTTTTTTTATTAAATAGCATAAAAATCTGTAATATATTAAGGATTTGTTTGTAGATGGAAAATTAAAAAAAAATGCAGAAATGTGAATAAAATAACAAAGTTTTATGAAAATGCTGAATATGACACTAACACTCACTGCCCTAACACCTGGACACGCCTTAATGCTAACCTCGCTTTTTATTAAATAGCATAAAAATCTGTAATATATTAAGGATTTGTTTGTAGATGGAAAATTAAAAAAAAAAAATAGAGAAATGTGAATAAAATAACAAAGTTTTATGAAAATGCTGAATATGACACTAACACTCACTGCTGCCCCCTAACACCTGGACACGCCTTAATGCTAACCCTAGCTTTTTTGTAATTAAATAGCATAAAATCTGTAATATATTAAGGATTTGTTTGTAGAACACCTGGAAAATTAAAATAGAAAAAATGATTTGTTGTGTAGAAATGTGAATAAAATAAAATAAGTTTTATGAAAATGCTGAATATGACACTAACACTCACTGCTGCCCTAACACCTGGACACGCCCGTAATGCTAACCCCCCTAGCTTTTTTATTAAATAGCATAAAAATCTGTAATATATTAAGGATTTGTTTGTAGATGGAAAATTAAAAGAAAAAAATGCAGAAATGTGAATAAAATAACAAAGTTTTATGAAAAAGCAGAATATGACACTAACACTCACTGCTGCCCTAACACCTGGTCACGCCCTTAATGCTAACCTCGCTTTTTTTATTAAATAAAAGCATAAAAATCTGTAATATATTAAGGATTTGTTTGTAGATGGAAAATTAAAAGAAAAAAATGCAGAAATGTGAATAAAATAACAAAGTTTTATGAAAATGCTGAATATGACACTAACACTCACTGCTGCCCTAACACCTGGACACGCCTAATGCTAACCCTAGCTTTTTTTATTAAATAGTATAAAATCTGTAATATATTAAGGATTTGTTTGTAGATGGAAAATTAAAAGAAAAAATGCAGAAATGTGAATAAAATAACAAAAGTTTTATGAAAATGCTGAATATGACACTAACACTCACTGCTGCCCTAACACCTGGACACGCCTTTAATGCTAACCATAGCTTTTTTTTAATTAAATAGCATAAAATCTGTAATATATTAAGGATTTGTTTGTAGATGGAAAATTAAAAGAAAAAATGCAGAAATGTGAATAAAATAACAAAGTTTTATGAAAAATGCTGAATATGACACTAACACTAACTGCTGCCCTAACACCTGGACACGCCTTAATGCTAACCCTAGCTTTTTTTATTAAATAGCATAAAAAATCTGTAATATATTAAGGATTTGTTTGTAGATGGAAAATTAAAAAGAAAAAATGCAAAATGTGAATAAAATAACAAAGTTTTTAAAAATGCTGAATATGACACTAACACCACTGCTGCCCTAACACCTGGTCACACGCTTAATGCTAACCCTAGCTTTTTGTTATTAAATAGCATAAAAATTCGTAATATATTAAGGATTTGTTTGTAGACTGAAAATTAAAAGAAAAAATGCAGAAATGTGAATAAAATAACAAAGTTTTATGAAAAAAGCTGAATATGACACTAACACTCACTGCTGCCCTAACACCTGGTCACGCCTTAATGCTAACCCTAGCTTTTTTAATTAAATAGCATAAAAATCTGTAATATATTAAGGATTTGTTTGTAGATGGAAATTAAAAGAAAAAATGCAGAAATGTGAATAAAATAACAAAGTTTTATGAAAATGCTGAATATGACACTAACACTCACTGCTGCCCTAACACCTGGACACGCCTTAATGCTAACCCTAGCTTTTTTTTATTAAATAGCATAAAATCTGTAATATATTAATGATTTGTTTGTAGATGGAAAATTAAAAGAAAAAATGCAGAAATGTGAATAAAATAACAAAGTTTTATGAAAATGCTGAATATGACACTAACACTCACTGCTGCCCTAACACCTGGACACGCCTTAATGCTAACCTCGCTTTTTTTATTAAATAGCAAAAATCTGTAATATATTAAGGATTTGTTTGTAGACTGAAAATTAAAAGAAAAAATGCAGAAATGTGAATAAAATAACAAAGTTTTATGAAAATGCTGAATATGACACTAACACTCACTGCTGCCCTAACACCTCGACACGCCTTAATGCTAACCCTAGCTTTTTGTAATTAAATAGCATAAAAATCTGTAATATATTAAGGATTTGTTTGTAGATGGAAAATTAAAAAGAAAAAATGCAGAAATGTGAATAAAATAACAAAGTTTTATGAAAATGCTGAATATGACACTAACACTCACTGCTGCCCTAACCCTGTGGCCTTAATAAAAATGCTAACCCTAGCTTTTTTTATTAAATAGCATAAAAATCTGTAATATATTAAGGATTTGTTTGTAGATGGAAAATTAAAAGAAAAATGCAGAAATGTGAATAAAATAACAAAGTTTTATGAAAATGCTGAATATGACACTAACACTCACTGCTGCCCTAACACCTGGTCACGCCTTAATGCTAACCCTCGCTTTTTTTATTAAATAGCATAAAAATCTGTAATATATTAAGGATTTGTTTGTAGATGGAAAATTAAAAGAAAAAAATGCAGAAATGTGAATAAAATAACAAAGTTTTATGAAAATGCTGAATATGACACTAACACTCACTGCTGCCCTAACACCTGGACACGCCTTAATGCTAACCCTAGCTTTTTGTAATTAAATAGCATAAAAATCTGTAATATATTAAGGATTTGTTTGTAGATGGAAAATTAAAATAAAAAAAAATGCAGAAATGTGAATAAAATAACAAAAGTTTTTTATGAAAATGCTGAATATGACACTAACACTCACTGCTGCCCTAACACCTGGTCACGCCTTAATGCTAACCCTAGCTTTTTTTAATTAAATAGCATAAAAATCTGTAATATATTAAGGATTTGTTTGTAGATGGAAAATTAAAAGAAAAAAATCCAGAAATGTGAATAAAATAACAAAGTTTTTTACATGAAAAAAGCTGAATATGACACTAACACTCACTGCTGCCTAACACCTGGTCACGCCTTTAATGCTAACCCTCGCTTTTTTTATTAAATAGCATAAAAATCTGTAATATATTAAGGATTTGTTTGTAGATGAAAAATTAAAAGAAAAAAATGAAAATGTGAAAAAAATAACAAAGTTTTATGAAAATGCTGAATATGACACTAACACTCACTGCTGCCCTAACACCTGGTCACGCCTTAATGCTAACCTCGCTTTTTTTTATTAAATAGCATAAAAAATCTGTAATATATTAAGGATTTGTTTGTAGATGGAAAATTAAAAAAAAAAAAAAAATGCAGAAATGTGAATAAAATAACAAAGTTTTGTGAAAATGCTGAATATGACACTAACACTCACTGCTGCCCTAACACCTGGTCACGCCTTAATGCTAACCCTCGCTTTTTTAATTAAATAGCATAAAAAATCTGTAATATATTAAGGATTTGTTTGTAGATGGAAAATTAAAAGAAAAAATGCAGAAATGTGAATAAAATAACAAAGTTTTATGAAAATGCTGAATATGACACTAACACTCACTGCTGCCCTAACACCTGGTCACGCCTTAATGCTAACCCTCGCTTTTTTTATTAAATAGCATAAAAATCTGTAATATATTAAGGATTTGTTTGTAGACAGAAAATTAAAAGGAAAAAATACAGAAATGTGAATAAAATAACAAATTTTTATGAAAATGCTGAATATGACACTAACACTCACTGCTGCCCTAACACCTGGACACGCCTTAATGCTAACCCTAGCTTTTTGTAATTAAATAGCATAAAAATCTGTAATATATTAAGGATTTGTTTGTAGACTGAAAATTAAAAGAAAAAAATGCAGAAATGTGAATAAAATAACAAAGTTTTATGAAAATGCTGAATATGACACTAACACTCACTGCTGCCCTAACACCTGGTCACGCCTTAATGCTAACCCTCGCTTTTTTTATTAAATAGCATAAAAATCTGTAATATATTAAGGATTTGTTTGTAGATGGAAAATTAAAAGAAAAAAATGCAGAAATGTGAATAAAATAACAAAGTTTTATGAAAATGCTGAAGTTTTATGAAAATGCTGAATATGACACTAACACTCACTGCACTGCCCCCTAACACCTGGACACGCCTTAATGCTAACCCTAGCTTTTTTTTTATTAAATAGCATAAAATCTGTAATATATTAAGGATTTGTTTGTAGATGGAAAATTAAAAGAAAAAAATGCAGAAATGTGAATAAAATAACAAAGTTTTATGAAAATGCTGAATATGACACTAACACTCACTGCTGCCCTAACACCTGGACACGCCTTAATGCTAACCCTCGCTTTTTTTTTATTAAATAGCATAAAAATCTGTAATATATTAAGGATTTGTTTGTAGATGGAAAATTAAAAGAAAAAAAATGCAGAAATGTGAATAAAATAACAAAGTTTTATGAAAATGCTGAATATGACACTAACACTCACTGCTGCCCTAACACCTGGACACGCCTTAATGCTAACCCTCGCTTTTTTTATTTATTAAATAGCATAAAAATCTGTAATATATTAAGGATTTGTTTGTCCTAGATGGAAAATTAAAAGAAAAAATGCAGAAATGTGAATAAAATAACAAAGTTTTATGAAAATGCTGAATATGACACTAACACTCACTGCTGCCCTAACACCTCGACACGCCTTAATGCTAACCCTAGCTTTTTTTAATTAAATAGCATAAAAATCTGTAATATATTAAGGATGTGTTTGTAGATGGAAAATTAAAAGAAAAAATGCAGAAATGTGAATAAAATAACAAAGTTTTATGAAAATGCTGAATATGACACTAACACTCACTGCTGCCCTAACTCCTGGTCACGCCGTAATGCTAACCCTCGCTTTTTTTATTAAATAGCATAAAAATCTGTAATATATTAAGGATTTGTTTGTAGATGGAAAATTAAAAAAAAAATGCAGAAATGTGAATAAAATAACAAAGTTTTATGAAAATGCTGAATATGACACTAACACTCACTGCTGCCCTAACACCTGGTCACGCCTTAATGCTAACCTCTAGCTTTTTTATTAAATAGCATAAAATCTGTAATATATTAAGGATTTGTTTGTAGATGGAAAATTAAAAGAAAAAATGCAAAAATGTGAATAAAATAACAAAAGTTTTATGAAAATGCTGAATATGACACTAACACTCACTGCTGCCCTAACACCTGGACACGCCTTAATGCTAACCCTAGCTTTTTTAATTAAATAGCATAAAAATCTGTAATATATTAAGGATTTGTTTGTAGATGGAAAATTAAAAGAAAAAATGCAGAAATGTGAATAAAATAACAAAGTTTTATGAAAAATGCTGAATATGACACTAACACTCACTGCTGCCCTAACACCTGGACACGCCTTAATGCTAACCCTAGCTTTTTTTTTATTAAATAGCATAAAAATCTGTAATATATTAAGGATTTGTTTGTAGATGGAAAATTAAAAAGAAAAAAAATGCAGAAATGTGAATAAAATAACAAAGTTTTATGAAAATGCTGAATATGACACTAACACTCACTGCTGCCCTAACACCTGGACACGCCTTTAATGCTAACCCTAGCTTTTTTTAATTAAATAGCATAAAAAAATCTGTAATATATTAAGGATTTGTTTGTAGATGGAAAATTAAAAGAAAAAATGCAGAAATGTGAATAAAATAACAAAGTTTTTATGAAAATGCTGAATATGACACTAACACTCACTGCTGCCCTAACACCTGGACACGCCTTAAATGCTAACCCTAATATATTAAGCTTTTTTTTTTTATTAATAAAATAACAAAGTTTTACAAAAAATAAAAAAACACTCTGTAACACCTGACACGCCTATTAACCCTAGCTTTTTTTGTATTAAAAATTAAAAAAAAAATGCAGAAATGTGAATAAAATAACAAAATGAAAATCTGAATATGACACTAACACTCACTGCTAAGGATTTGTTAACCCTAGCTTTTTTATTAAATGGAAAAAATTAAATATTAAGGATTTGTTTGTAGATGAAAAAAAAAAAAATGCAGAAATGTGAATAAAATAACAAAGTTTTATGAAAATGCTGAATATGACACTAACACTCACTGCTGCCCTAACACCTGGACACGCCTTAATGCTAACCCTCGCTTTTTTTATTAAATAGCATAAAAAATCTGTAATATATTAAGGATTTGTTTGTAGATGGAAAATTAAAAGAAAAAATGCAGAAATGTGAATAAAATAACAAAGTTTTATGAAAATGCTGAATATGACACTAACACTCACTGCTGCCCTAACACCTGGACACGCCACGCTAACCTAGCTTTTTTTAATTAAATAGCATAAAAATCTGTAATATATTAAGGATTTGTTTGTAGACTGCAAATTAAAAGAAAAAAATGCAGAAATGTGAATAAAATAACAAAGTTTTGTGAAAATGCTGAATATGACACTAACACTCACTGCTGCCCTAACACCTGGACACGCCTTAATGCTAACCCTAGCTTTTTTTATTAAATAGGATAAAAATCTGTAATATATTAAGGATTTGTTTGTAGACAGAAAATTAAAAGGAAAAAATTCAGAAATGTGAATAAAATAACAAAGTTTTATGAAAATGCTGAATATGACACTAACACTCACTGCTGCCCTAACACCTGGTCACGCCTTAATGCTAACCCTCGCTTTTTTATTAAATATCATAAAAATCTGTAATATATTAAGGATTTGTTTGTAGACTGAAAATTAAAAGAAAAAAATGCAGAAATGTGAATAAAATAACAAAGTTTTGTGAAAATGCTGAATATGACACTAACACTCACTGCTGCCCTAACACCTGGACACGCCTTAATGCTAACCCTCGCTTTTTTTAATTAAATAGCATAAAAATCTGTAATATATTAAGGATTTGTTTGTAGATGGAAAATTAAAAGAAAAAAATGCAGAAATGTGAATAAAATAACAAAGTTTTATGAAAATGCTGAATATGACACTAACACTCACTGCTGCCCTAACACCTGGACACGCCTTAATGCTAACCCTAGCTTTTTTTAATTAAATAGCATAAAAATCTGTAATATATTAAGGATTTGTTTGTAGACTGAAAATTAAAAGAAAAAATGCAGAAATGTGAATAAAAAATAACAAAGTTTTATGAAAATGCTGAATAAAATGACAAAGTAACACTCACTGCTGCCCTAACACCTGGACACGCCTTAATGCTAACCCTAGCTTTTTGTAATTAAATAGCATAAAAAATCTGTAATATATTAAGGATTTGTTTGTAGATGGAAAATTAAAAGAAAAAATGCAGAAATGTGAATAAAATAACAAATTTTTATGAAAATGCTGAATATGACACTAACACTCACTGCTGCCCTAACACCTGGTCACGCCTTAATGCTAACCCTCGCTTTTTTATTAAATATCATAAAAATCTGTAATATATTAAGGATTTGTTTGTAGACAGAAAATTAAAAGAAAAAAATTCAGAAATGTGAATAAAATAACAAAGTTTTATGAAAATGCTGAATATGACACTAACACTCACTGCTACCCTAACACCTGGACACGCCTTAATGCTAACCCTCGCTTTTTTTTTTATTAAATAGCATAAAACCTGTAATATATTAAGGATTTGTTTGTAGACAGAAAATTAAAAGGAAAAAATTCAGAAATGTGAATAAAATAACAAAGTTTTATGAAAATGCTGAATATGACACTAACACTCACTGCTGCCCTAACACCTGGTCACGCCTTAATGCTAACCTGTAGCTTTTTTTATTAAATAGCATAAAAATCTGTAATATATTAAGGATTTGTTTGTAGATGGAAAATTAAAAGAAAAAAAAAGCAAAAATGAAATGTGAATAAAATAACAAAGTTTTATGAAAATGCTGAATATGACACTAACACTCACTGCTGCCCTAACACCTGGACACGCCTTAATGCTAACCCTAGCTTTTTTTAATTAAATAGCATAAAAATCTGTAATATATTTATAAAATGCTGATTTGTTTGTAGATGGAAAATTAAAAAAAAAAAAATATATGCAGAAATGTGAATAAAATAACAAAGTTTTTTATGAAAATGCTGAATATGACACTAACACTCACTGCTGCCCTAACACCTGGACACGCCTTAATGCTAACCCCTAGCTTTTTTTTATTAAATAGCAAAAAAAAAAATCTGTAATATATTAAGGATTTGTTTGTAGATGGAAAAATTAAAAGAAAAAAATGCAGAAATGTGAATAAAATAACAAAGTTTTATGAAAATGCTGAATATGACACTAACACTCACTGCTGCCCCTAACACCTGGACACGCCTTAATGCTAACCTACCTTTTTTTAATTAAATAGCATAAAAATCTGTAATATATTAAGGATTTGTTTGTAGATGGAAAATTAAAAGAAAAAAAAAAATGCAGAAATGTGAATAAAATAACAAAGTTTTATGAAAATGCTGAATATGACACTAACACTCCTGCCCTAACACCTGGACACGCCTTAATGCTAACCCTTAGCTTTTTTTAATTAAATAGCATAAAAAATCTGTAATATATTAAGGATTTGTTTGTAGATGGAAAATTAAAAAAAAAAAATGCAGAAATGTGAATAAAATACAAAGTTTTATGAAAATGCTGAATATGACACTAACACTCACTGCTGCCCTAACACCTGGACACGCCTTAATGCTAACCCTAGCTTTTTTTTATTAAATAGCATAAAAAATCTGTAATATATTAAGGATTTGTTTGTAGATGGAAAATTAAAAGAAAAAATGCAGAAATGTGAATAAAATAACAAAGTTTTATGAAAATGCTGAATATGACACTAACACTCACTGCTGCCCTAACACCTGGACACGCCTTAATGCTAACCCTAGCTTTTTTTTATTAAATAGCATAAAAAATCTGTAATATATTAAGGATTTGTTTGTAGATGGAAAATAAAAGAAAAAAAATGCAGAAATGTGAATAAAATAACAAAGTTTTATGAAAATGCTGAATATGACACTAACACTCACTGCTGCCCTAACACCTGGACACGCCTTAATGCTAACCCTCCTTTTTTTATTAAATAGCATAAAAATCTGTAATATATTAAGGATTTGTTTGTAGATGGAAAATTAAAAGAAAAAAAATGCAGAAATGTGAATAAAATAACAAAGTTTTATGAAAATGCTGAATATGACACTAACACTCACTGCTGCCCTAACACCTGGACACGCCTTAATGCTAACCCTAGCTTTTTTTATTAAATAGTATAAAAATCTGTAATATATTAAGGATTTGTTTGTAGACTGAAAATTAAAAGAAAAAATGCAGAAATGTGAATAAAATAACAAAGTTTTATGAAAATGCTGAATATGACACTAACACTCACTGCTGCCCTAACACCTGGACACGCCTTAATGCTAACCCTAGCTTTTTTTTTATTAAATAGCATAAAAATCTGTAATATATTAAGAATTTGTTTGTAGATGGAAAATTAAAAAAAAATGCAGAAATGTGAATAAAATAACAAAGTTTTATGAAAATGCTGAATATGACACTAACACTCACTGCTGCTCTAACACCTGGACACGCCTTAATGCTAACCCTAGCTTTTTTTAATTAAATAGCATAAAAAATCTGTAATATATTAAGGATTTGTTTGTAGATGGAAAATTAAAAGAAAAAAAAAAAAAGAAATGTGAATAAAATAACAAAGTTTTATGAAAATGCTGAATATGACACTAACACTCACTGCTGCCCTAACACCTGGACACGCCTTAATGCTAACCCTAGCTTTTTTAATTAAATAGCATAAAATCTGTAATATATTAAGGATTTGTTTGTAGATGGAAAATTAAAAAAAAAAATGCAGAAATGTGAATAAAATAACAAAAGTTTATGAAAATGCTGAATATGACACTAACACTTTTATGCTGCCCTAACACCTGGACACGCCTTTAATGCTAACCCTAGCTTTTTTAATTAAATAGCATAAAAATCTGTAATATATTAAGGATTTGTTTGTAGATGGAAAATTAAAGAAAAATGCAGAAATGTGAATAAAATAACAAAGTTTTATGAAAATGCTGAATATGACACACTAACACTCACTGCTGCCTAACACCTGGACACGCCTTAATGCTAACCCTAGCTTTTTTTAATTAAATAGCATAAAATCTGTAATATATTAAGGATTTGTTTGTAGATGGAAATTAAAAGAAAAAATGCAGAAATGTGAATAAAATAACAAAGTTTTATGAAAATGCTGAATATGACACTAACACTCACTGCTGCCCTAACACCTGGACACGCCTTTAATGCTAACCTCAGCTTTTTTAAAATAGCATAAAAATCTGTAATATATTAAGGATTTGTTTGTAGATGGAAAATTAAAAGAAAAAATGCAGAAATGTGAATAAAATAACAAAGTTTTTTTGAAAATGCTGAATATGACACTAACATCACTGCTGCCCTAACACCTGGTCACGCCTTAATGCTAACCTTTTTTTTTGTTAAATAGCATAAAAATCTGTAATATATTAAGGATTTGTTTGTAGATGGAAAATTAAAAGAAAAAATGCAGAAATGTGAATAAAATAACAAAAAGTTTTATGAAAAATGCTGAATATGACACTAACACTCACTGCTGCCCTAACACCTGGACACGCCTTAATGCTAACCCTAGCTTTTTTTATTAAATAGCATAAAAATCTGTAATATATTAAGGATTTGTTTGTAGATGGAAAATTAAAAGAAAAAATGCAGAAATGTGAATAAAAATAACAAAGTTTTATGAAAATGCTGAATATGACACTAACACTCACTGCTGCCCTAACACCTGGACACGCCTTAATGCTAACCCTAGCTTTTTTTTATTAAATAGCATAAAAATCTGTAATATATTAAGGATTTGTTTGTAGATGGAAAATTAAAAGAAAAAAATGCAGAAATGTGAATAAAAATAACAAAAATATTTTATGAAAATGCTGAATATGACACTAACACTCACTGCTGCCCTAACACCTGGTCACGCCTTAATGCTAACCCTAGCTTTTTTTTATTAAATAGCATAAAAAATCTGTAATATATTAAGGATTTGTTTGTAGATGAAAATTAAAAAAAAAAATGCAGAAATGTGAATAAAATAACAAAGTTTTGTGAAAATGCTGAATATGACACTAACACTCACTGCTGCCCTAACACCTGGACACGCCTTAATGCTAACCCTAGCTTTTGTTATTAAATAGGATAAAAATCTGTAATATATTAAGGATTTGTTTGTAGACAGAAAATTAAAAGGAAAAAATTCAGAAATGTGAATAAAATAACAAAGTTTTATGAAAATGCTGAATATGACACTAACACTCACTGCTGCCCTAACACCTGGACACGCCTTAATGCTAACCCTAGCTTTTTTTAATTAAATAGCATAAAAATCTGTAATATATTAAGGATTTGTTTGTAGATGGAAAATTAAAAGAAAAAATGCAGAAATGTGAATAAAATAACAAAAGTTTTATGAAAATGCTGAATATGACACTAACACTCACTGCTGCCCTAACACCTGGACACGCCTTAATGCTAACCCTAGCTTTTTTTTATTAAATAGCATAAAAAATCTGTAATATATTAAGGATTTGTTTGTAGATGGAAAATTAAAAGAAAAAAAATGCAGAAATGTGAATAAAATAACAAAGTTTTATGAAAATGCTGAATATGACACTAACACTCACTGCTGCCCTAACACCTGGACACGCCTTAATGCTAACCCTCGCTTTTTTTTTAAATAGCATAAAAAATCTGTAATATATTAAGGATTTGTTTGTAGACTGAAAATTAAAAATTAAAAAAAATGCAGAAATGTGAATAAAATAACAAAAGTTTTATGAAAATGCTGAATATGACACTAACACTCACTGCTGCCCTAACACCTGGACACGCCTTAATGCTAACCCTAGCTTTTTTATTAAATAGCATAAAAATCTGTAATATATTAAGGATTTGTTTGTAGATGGAAAATTAAAAAGAAAAAAATGCAGAAATGTGAATAAAATAACAAAGTTTTATGAAAAATTGCTGAATATGACACTAACACTCACTGCTGCCCCTAACACCTGGACACGCCTTAATGCTAACCCCTAGCTTTTTTTTATTAAATAGCATAAAAATCTGTAATATATTAAGGATTTGTTTGTAGATGGAAAATTAAAAGAAAAAAATGCAGAAATGTGAATAAAATAACAAAGTTTTATGAAAATGCTGAATATGACACTAACACTCACTGCTGCCCTAACACCTGGTCACGCCTTAATGCTAACCCTAGCTTTTTTTTTTATTAAATAAAGCATAAAAATCTGTAATATATTAAGGATTTGTTTGTAGATGGAAAATTAAAAGAAAAAAAAATGCAGAAATGTGAATAAAATAACAAAGTTTTATGAAAATGCTGAATATGACACTAACACTCACTGCTGCCCTAACACCTGGACACGCCTTAATGCTAACCCTAGCTTTTTTAATTAAATAGCATAAAAATCTGTAATATATTAAGGATTTGTTTGTAGATGGAAAATTAAAAGAAAAAATGCAGAAATGTGAATAAAATAACAAAGTTTTATGAAAATGCTGAATATGACACTAACACTCACTGCTGCCCTAACACCTGGACACGCCTTAATGCTAACCCCAGCTTTTTTTTATTAAATAGCATAAAAATCTGTAATATATTAAGGATTTGTTTGTAGATGGAAAATTAAAAGAAAAAAAAAAAAATGCAGAAATGTGAATAAAATAACAAAGTTTTATGAAAATGCTGAATATGACACTAACACTCACTGCTGCCCTAACACCTGGACACGCCTTAATGCTAACCCTAGCTTTTTTAATTAAATAGCATAAAAATCTGTAATATATTAAGGATTTGTTTGTAGATGGAAAATTAAAAGAAAAAAAATACAGAAATGTGAATAAAATAACAAAGTTTTATGAAAATGCTGAATATGACACTAACACTCACTGCTGCCCTAACACCTGGACACGCCTTAATGCTAACCCTAGCTTTTTTAATTAAATAGCATAAAAATCTGTAATATATTAAGGATTTGTTTGTAGATGGAAAATTAAAAGAAAAAATGCAGAAATGTGAATAAAATAACAAAGTTTTATGAAAATGCTGAATATGACACTAACACTCACTGCTGCCCTAACACCTGGACACGCATAAAAATGCTAACCTAGCTTTTTTTAATTAAATAGGAAATAAAATAAAAAAGTTTTATGTAATATATTAAGTTTTGTTTGTAGATGGAAAATTAAAAGAAAAAAATGCAGAAATGTGAATAAAATAACAAAGTTTTATGAAAATGCTGAATATGACACTAACACTCACTGCTGCCCTAACACCTGGACACGCCTTTAATGCTAACCCTCGCTTTTTTTATTAAATAGCATAAAAATCTGTAATATATTAAGGATTTGTTTGTAGATGGAAAATTAAAAAAAAAATGCAGAAATGTGAATAAAATAACAAAGTTTTATGAAAATGCTGAATATGACACTAACACTCACTGCTGCCCTAACACCTGGACACGCCTTAATGCTAACCCTAGCTTTTTTAATTAAAAATAGCATAAAAAATCTGTAATATATTAAGGATTTGTTTGTAGATGGAAAATTAAAAGAAAAAAAAATGCAGAAATGTGAATAAAATAACAAAAATTTTATGAAAATGCTGAATATGACACTAACACTCACTGCTGCCCTAACACCTGGACACGCCTTAATGCTAACCCTAGCTTTTTTAATTAAATAGCAATAAAAATCTGTTTGTAAAATTAAAAGAAAAAAAATGCATTAAAATAACAAAATTTTATGAAAATTTGTTTGCTGTACACCTGGAACGCCTTAATTAAAAGAAAAAAATAAAAAATCAGAAATTTGTTTGTAGAATAAAAAAAAAAATGCAGAAATGAAAAAATAACAAAATTTTATGAAAATGCTGAATATGACACTAACACTCACTGCTGCCCTAACACCTGGACACGCCTTAATGCTAACCCTAGCTTTTTTTTTTAAATAGCATAAAAATCTGTAATATATTAAGGATTTGTTTGTAGATGGAAAATTAAAAAGAAAAAAAATGCAGAAATGTGAATAAAATAACAAAATTTTATGAAAATGCTGAATATGACACTAACACTCACTGCTGCCCTAACACCTGGACACGCCTTAATGCTAACCCTAGCTTTTTTTAACAATTAAATAATATGACATAAAAATCTGTAATATATTAAGGATTTGTTTGTAGATGGAAAATTAAAAAAAAAAAAAAAAATGCAGAAATGTGAATAAAATAAAAAAGTTTTATGAAAATGCTGAATATGACACTAACACTCACTGCTGCCCTAACACCTGGACACGCCTTAATGCTAACCCTAGCTTTTTTTAATTAAATAGCATAAAAATCTGTAATATATTAAGGATTTGTTTGTAGATGGAAAATTAAAAGAAAAAAAACAGAAATGTGAATAAAATAACAAAGTTTTATGAAAATGCTGAATATGACACTAACACTCACTGCTGCCCTAACACCTGGACACGCCTTAATGCTAACCCTAGCTTTTTTTAATTAAATAGCTGTAATAAAAATTTGTTTGTAATATAAATTAAAAAAATGCAGAAATGTGAATTGTTTGTAAATGGAAAATTAAAACACGAAAAAAATTAAATGCAGAAATATTAAGTTTGTTTGTAATGGAAAAATAAAAGAAAAAAAAATTCAGAAATGTGAATAAAATAACAAAGTTTTATGAAAATGCTGAATATGACACTAACACTCACTGCTGCCCTAACACCTGGACACGCCTTAATGCTAACCCTAGCTTTTTTTAAAAATAGCATAAAAATCTGTAATATATTAAGGATTTGTTTGTAGATGGAAAATTAAAAGAAAAAAAATGCAGAAATGTGAATAAAATAACAAAATTTTATGAAAAATGCTGAATATGACACTAACACTCACTGCTGCCCCCTAACACCTGGACACGCCTTTAATGCTAACCCTAGCTTTTTTTAATTAAATAGCATAAAAATCTGTAATATATTAAGGATTTGTTTGTAGATGGAAAATTAAAAGAAAAAAATGCAGAAATGTGAATAAAATAACAAAGTTTTATGAAAATGCTGAATATGACACTAACACTCACTGCTGCCCTAACACCTGGACACGCCTTAATGCTAACCCTAGCTTTTTTTATTAAACAGCATAAAAATCTGTAATATATTAAGGATTTGTTTGTAGATGGAAAATTAAAAGAAAAAAATGCAGAAATGTGAATAAAATAACAAAAATTTTCTGAAAATGCTGAATATGACACAAAGTTTTATGAAAAATGCTCACTGCTGCCCTAACACCTGGACACGCCTTAATGCTAACCCTAGCTTTTTTTAATTAAATAGCATAAAAATCTGTAATATATTAAGGATTTGTTTGTAGATGGAAAATTAAAAGAAAAAAAATGCAGAAATGTGAATAAAATAACAAAAGTTTTTATGAAAAATGCTGAATATGACACTAACACTCACTGCTGCCCTAACACCTGGACACGCCTTAATGCTAACCCTCGCTTTTTTTTTTATTAAATAGCATAAAAATCTGTAATATATTAAGGATTTGTTTGTAGATGGAAAATTAAAAGAAAAAAATGCAGAAATGTGAATAAATAACAAAGTTTTATGAAAATGCTGAATATGACACTAACACTCACTGCTGCCCTAACACCTGGACACGCCTTAATGCTAACCCTAGCTTTTTTTAATTAAATAGCATAAAAATCTGTAATATATTAAGGATTTGTTTGTAGACTGAAAATTAAAAGAAAAAAATGCAGAAATGTGAATAAAATAACAAAGTTTTATGAAAATGCTGAATATGACACTAACACTCACTGCTGCCCTAACACCTGGACACGCCTTAATGCTAACCCTAGCTTTTTGTAATTAAATAGCATAAAAATCTGTAATATATTAAGGATTTGTTTGTAGATGGAAAATTAAAAGAAAAAAATGCAGAAATGTGAATAAAATAACAAAAGTTTTATGAAAATGCTGAATATGACACTAACACTCACTGCTGCCCTAACACCTGGACACGCCTTTAATGCTAACCCTAGCTTTTTTTGTTAAATAGGATAAAAATCTGTAATATATTAAGGATTTGTTTGTAGATGGAAAATTAAAAGAAAAAAATGCAGAAATGTGAATAAAATAACAAAGTTTTATGAAAATGCTGAATATGACACTAACACTCACTGCTGCCCTAACACCTGGTCACGCCTTAATGCTAACCCTCGCTTTTTTATTAAATATCATAAAAATCTGTAATATATTAAGGATTTGTTTGTAGACTGAAAATTAAAAGAAAAAATGCAGAAATGTGAATAAAATAACAAAGTTTTTATGAAAATGCTGAATATGACACTAACACTCACTGCTGCCCTAACACCTGGACACGCCTTAATGCTAACCCTAGCTTTTTTTTATTAAATAATATGCATAAAAATCTGTAATATATTAAGGATTTGTTTGTAGATGGAAAATTAAAAAAAAAAAAATGCAGAAATGTGAATAAAATAACAAAGTTTTATGAAAATGCTGAATATGACACTAACACTCACTGCTGCCCTAACACCTGGACACGCCTTAATGCTAACCCTAGCTTTTTTTAATTAAATAGCATAAAAATCTGTAATATATTAAGGATTTTTTGTAGATGGAAAATTAAAAGAAAAAAATGCAGAAATGTGAATAAAATAACAAAGTTTTATGAAAATGCTAACATTCACTGCTGCCCTAACTCCTGGACACGCCTTAATGCTAACCCTCGCTTTTTTTAATTAAATAGCATAAAAATCTGTAATATATTAAGGATTTTTTGTAGATGGAAAATTAAAAGAAAAAATGCAGAAATGTGAAATAAAATAACAAAATTTTTAAAAATGCTGAATATGTTAACACTGTAACACCTGGACGCCTTAAAACCCTTTTTTTTTTAAAATAGATAAAAATCTGTAATATATTAAATTTGTAGATGGAAAATTAAAAGAAAAAAATTGTGAATAAAATAAAAAGTTTTATGAAAATGCTGAATATGACACTAACACTCACTGCTGCCCTAACACCTGGACACGCCTTAATGCTAACCCTCGCTTTTAATTAAATAGCATAAAATCTGTAATATATTAAGGATTTGTTTGTAGATGGAAAATTAAAAGAAAAAATGCAGAAATGTGAATAAAATAACAAAGTTTTATGAAAATGCTGAATATGACACTAACACTCACTGCTGCCCTAACACCTTTTAATTAACCCTGCTTTTTTAATTAAATGGAAAAAAATCTGTAATATATTAAAAAAAATTAAAAAGAAAAAAATGCAGAAATGTGAATAAAATAACAAAGTTTTATGAAAAATGCTGAATATGACACTAACACTCACTGCTGCCCTAACACCTGGACACGCCTTAATGCTAACCCTGGACACGCCTTAATGCCTTTTTTTATTAAATCGCATAAAAATCTGTAATATATTAAGGATTTGTTTGTAGATGGAAAATTAATAGAAAAAAATGCAGAAATGTGAATAAAATAACAAAATATTTTTGAAAATGCAGAATATGACACTAACACTCACTGCTGCCCTAACACCTGGACACGCCTTAATGCTAACCCTAGCTTTTTTTTATTAAATCGCATAAAAATCTGTAATATATTAAGGATTTGTTTGTAGATGGAAAATTAATAGAAAAAAATGCAGAAATGTGAATAAAATAACAAAGTTTTATGAAAATGCTGAATATGACACTAACACTCACTGCTGCCCTAACACCTGGACACGCCTTAATGCTAACCCTAGCTTTTTTTTATTAAATAGCATAAAAATCTGTAATATATTAAGATTTTTTGTTTGTAGATGGAAAATTAAAAGAAAAAAAATATGCAGAAATGTGAATAAAATAACAAAAATCTGTTTTATGAAAAATGCTGAATATGACACTAACACTCACTCCTGCCCTAACACCTGGACACGCCTTAATGCTAACCCTAGCTTTTTTTAATTAAATAGCATAAAAATCTGTAATATATTAAGGATTTGTTTGTAGATGGAAAATTAAAAGAAAAAAATGCAGAAATGTGAATAAAATAACAAAGTTTTATGAAAATGCTGAATATGACACTAACACTCACTGCTGCCCTAACACCTGGACACGCCTTAATGCTAACCCTCGCTTTTTTTATTAAATAGCATAAAAATCTGTAATATATTAAGGATTTGTTTGTAGATGGAAAATTAAAAGAAAAAAATGCAGAAATGTGAATAAAATAACAAAGTTTTATGAAAATGCTGAATATGACACTAACACTCACTGCTGCCCTAACACCTGGACACGCCTTAATGCTAACCCTAGCTTTTTTTTAAAATAGCATAAAAATCTGTAATATATTAAGGATTTGTTTGTAGATGGAAAATTAAAAGAAAAAAATGCAGAAATGTGAATAAAATAACAAAGTTTTATGAAAATGCTGAATATGACACTAACACTCACTGCTGCCCTAACACCTGGACACGCCTTAATGCTAACCCTAGCTTTTTTTAATTAAATAGCATAAAAATCTGTAATATATTAAGGATTTGTTTGTAGAAAATTAAAAAGAAAATTGTGAAAAAAATAACAAAATTTTATGAAAAAAATATGACAGAAATGCTGCCCTAACACCTGGAAACGCCTTAATGCTAAAGTTTTAATATATTAAGGATTTGTTTGTAGAAAAATTAAAAGAAAAAATGAAATAATAAAATAACAAAGTTTTATGAAAATGCTGAATATGACACTAACACTGCTGCCCCCTAACACCTGGACACGCCTTAATGCTAACCCTAGCTTTTTTTAATTAAATAGCATAAAAATCTGTAATATATTAAGGATTTGTTTGTAGATGGAAAATTAAAAGAAAAAATGCAGAAATGTGAATAAAATAACAAAGTTTTTATGAAAATGCTGAATATGACACTAACACTCACTGCTGCCCTAACACCTGGACACGCCTTAATGCTAACCCTAAATTAAATAGCAAAAAATCTGTAATATATTAAGGATTTGTTTGTAGACTGAAAATTAAAAGAAAAAAATGCAGAAATGTGAATAAAATAACAAAGTTTTATGAAAATGCTGAATATGACACTAACACTCACTCCTGCCCTAACGCCTGGACACGCCTTAATGCTAACCCTAGCTTTTTTAATTAAATAGCAAAAATCTGTAATATATTAAGGATTTTTTGTAGATGGAAAATTAAAAGAAAAAATGCAGAAATGTGAATAAAATAACAAAGTTTTATGAAAATGCTAACATTCACTGCTGCCCTAACACCTGGACACGCCTTAATGCTAACCCTCGCTTTTTTTAATTAAATAGCATAAAAATCTGTAATATATTAAGGATTTTTTGTAGATGGAAAATTAAAAGAAAAAATGCAGAAATGTGAATAAAATAACAAAGTTTTATGAAAATGCTAACATTCACTGCTGCCCTAACACCTGGACACGCCTTAATGCTAACCCTTTTTTTTTTATTAAATCGCATAAAAATCTGTAATATATTAAGGATTTGTTTGTAGATGGAAAATTAAAAGAAAAAATGCAGAAATGTGAATAAAATAACAAAGTTTTATGAAAATGCTGAATATGACACTAACACTCACTGCTGCCCTAACACCTGGACACGCCTTAATGCTAACCCTAGCTTTTTTTAATTAAATAGCATAAAAATCTGTAATATATTAAGGATTTGTTTGTAGATGGAAAATTAAAAGAAAAAAATGCAGAAATGTGAATAAAATAACAAAATTTTTATGAAAATGCTGAATATGACACTAACACTCACTGCTGCCCTAACACCTGGACACGCCTTAATGCTAACCCTAGCTTTTTTTAATTAAATAGCATAAAAATCTGTAATATATTAAGGATTTGTTTGTAGATGGAAAATTAAAAGAAAAAAATGCAGAAATGTGAATAAAATAACAAAGTTTTATGAAAATGCTGAATATGACACTAACACTCACTGCTGCCCTAACACCTGGACACGCCTTAATGCTAACCCTAGCTTTTTTTAATTAAATAGCATAAAAATCTGTAATATATTAAGGATTTGTTTGTAGATGGAAAATTAAAAGAAAAAAATGCAGAAATGTGAATAAAATAACAAAGTTTTATGAAAATGCTGAATATGACACTAACACTCACTGCTGCCCTAACACCTGGTCACGCCTTAATGCTAACCCTCGCTTTTTTTATTAAATAGCATAAAAATCTGTAATATATTAAGGAAATTTGTTTGTGAATATGACACTAATGGAAAATTAAAGAAAAAAAATGCAGAAATATTAAGTGAATAAAATAACAAAAAAATGTTTTAACAAAAAAAAATGCTGAATATGACACTAACACTCACTGCTGCCCTAACACCTGGACACGCCTTAATGCTAACCCCGCTTTTTTTATTAAATAGCATAAAAATCTGTAATATATTAAGGATTTGTTTGTAGATGGAAAATTAAAAGAAAAAAAATGCAGAAATGTGAATAAAATAACAAAGTTTTATGAAAATGCTGAATATGACACTAACACTCACTGCTGCCCTAACACCTGGACACGCCTTAATGCTAACCCTAGCTTTTTTTATTAAATAGCATAAAAATCTGTAATATATTAAGGATTTGTTTGTAGATGGAAAATTAAAAGAAAAAAATGCAGAAATGTGAATAAAATAAACAAAGTTTTTTGAAAATGCTGAATATGACACTAACACTCACTGCTGCCCTAACACCTGGACACGCCTTAATGCTAACCCTAGCTTTTTTAATTAAATCGCATAAAAATCTGTAATATATTAAGGATTTTGTTGATGGAGAAAATTAAAAGAAAAATGCATGCAGAAATGTGAATAAAATAACAAAGTTTTATGAAAATGCTGAATATGACACTAACACTCACTCCTGCCCTAACACCTGGACACGCCTTAATGCTAACCCTACCTTTTTTTAATTAAATAGCATAAAAATCTGTAATATATTAAGGATTTGTTTGTAGATGGAAAATTAAAAGAAAAAAATGCAGAAATGTGAATAAAATAACAAAAGTTTTATGAAAATGCTGAATATGACACTAACACTCACTGCTGCCCTAACACCTGGACACGCCTTAATGCTAACCCTAGCTTTTTTTTAATTAAATAGCATAAAAAATCTGTAATATATTAAGGATTTGTTTGTAGATGGAAAATTAAAAGAAAAAAATGCAGAAATGTGAATAAAATAACAAAGTTTTATGAAAATACTAACACTCACTGCTGCCCTAACACCTGGACACGCCTTAATGCTAACCCTAGCTTTTTTTAATTAAATAGCATAAAAATCTGTAATATATTAAGGATTTGTTTGTAGATGGAAAATTAAAAGAAAAAAATGCAGAAATGTGAATAAAATAACAAAGTTTTATGAAAATGCTGAATATGACACTAACACTCACTGCTACCCTAACACCTGGACACGCCTTAATGCTAACCCTAGCTTTTTGTAATTAAATAGCATAAAAATCTGTAATATATTAAGGATTTTTTTTGTAGACTGAAAATTAAAAGAAAAAAATGCAGAAATATGAAGAAAATAACAAAGTTTTATGAAAATGCTGAATATGACACTAACACTCACTCCTGCCCTAACACCTGGACACGCCTTTAATGCTAAAAATCCCTATATTAAGGATTTTTTTAATTAAATAGCATAAAAATCTGTAATATATTAACCTGGATTTGTTTTTTTTTATTAAATAGTAGATGGAAAAATTAAAAGAAAAAAATGCAGAAATGTGAATAAAATAACAAAAGTTTTATGAAAATGCTGAATATGACACTAACACTCACTGCTGCCCTAACACCTGGACACGCCTTAATGCTAACCCTAGCTTTTTTTAATTAAATCGCATAAAAATCTGTAATATATTAATTAGGATTTGTTTGTAGATGGAAAATTAAAAAGAAAAAAAATGCAGAAATGTGAATAAAATAACAAAGTTTTATGAAAATGCTGAATTTGACACTAACACTCACTGCTGCCCTAACACCTGGACACGCCTTAATGCTAACCCTAGCTTTTTTTAATTAAATAGCATAAAAATCTATACACCACTGCTTTAACACCTTTTAATTAATCGCTTTTTTTAATTATTTGTATATTAAGGATTTGTTTGTAGATGGAAAATAAAAGAAAAAATGCAGAAATGTGAATAAAATAACAAAAAATGTTTTATGAAAATGCTGAATATGACACTAACACTCACTGCTGCCCTAACACCTGGACACGCCTTAATGCTAACCCTAGCTTTTTGTAATTAAATAGCATAAAAATCTGTAAAATATTAAGGATTTGTTTGTAGATGGAAAATTAAAGGAAAAAACAGCAGAAATGTGAATAAAATAACAAAATTTTATGAAAATGCTGAATATGACACTAACACTCACTGCTGCCCTAACACCTGGACACGCCTTAATGCTAACCCTAGCTTTTTGTAATTAAATAGCATAAAAATCTGTAATATATTAAGGATTTGTTTGTAGATGGAAAATTAAAAGAAAAAAATGCAGAAATGTGAATAAAATAACAAAGTTTTATGAAAATGCTGAATATGACACTAACACTCACTGCTGCCCTAACACCTGGACACGCCTTAATGCTAACCCTAGCTTTTTTTAATTAAATAGCATAAAAATCTGTAATATATTAAGGATTTGTTTGTAGATGGAAAATTAAAAGAAAAAAATGCAGAAATGTGAATAAAATAACAAAGTTTTATGAAAATGCTGAATATGACACTAACACTCACTGCTGCCCTAACACCTGGACACGCCTTAATGCTAACCCTAGCTTTTTTTTTTTTAATTAAATAGCATAAAAATCTGTAATATATTAAGGATTTGTTTGTAGATGGAAAATTAAAAGAAAAAAATGCAGAAATGTGAATAAAATAACAAAGTTTTATGAAAATGCTGAATATGACACTAACACTCACTGCTGCCCTAACACCTGGACACGCCTTAATGCTAACCCCTAGCTTTTTTTATTAAATAGCATAAAAATCTGTAATATATTAAGGATTTGTTTGTAGATGGAAAATTAAAAGAAAAAATGCAGAAATGTGAATAAAATAACAAAAATGTTTTATGAAAATGCTGAATATGACACTAACACTCACTGCTGCCCTAACACCTGGACACGCCTTAATGCTAACCCTAGCTTTTTTAATTAAATCGCATAAAAAATCTGTAATATATTAAGGATTTGTTTGTAGATGGAAAATTAAAAGACAAAAAAATGCAGAAATGTGAATAAAATAACAAAGTTTTATGAAAATGCTGAATATGACACTAACACTCACTGCTGCCCTAACACCTGGACACGCCTTAATGCTAACCCTCGCTTTTTTTAATTAAATAGCATAAAAATCTGTAATATATTAAGGATTTGTTTGTAGATGTAAAATTAAAAGAAAAAAATGCAGAAATGTGAATAAAATAACAAAGTTTTGTGAAAATGCTGAATATGACACTAACACTCACTGCTGCCCTAACACCTGGTCACGCCTTAATGCTAACCCTCGCTTTTTTTAATTAAATAGCATAAAAATCTGTAATATATTAAGGATTTGTTTGTAGATGGAAAATTAAAAGAAAAAAAATGCAGAAATGTGAATAAAATAACAAAGTTTTATGAAAATGCTGAATATGACACTAACACTCACTGCTGCCCTAACACCTGGACACGCCTTAATGCTAACCCTAGCTTTTTTTAATTAAATAGCATAAAAATCTGTAATATATTAAGGATTTGTTTGTAGATGGAAAATTAAAAGAAAAAAATGCAGAAATGTGAATAAAATAACAAAGTTTTATGAAAATGCTGAATATGACACTAACACTCACTGCTGCCCTAACACCTGGACACGCCTTAATGCTAACCCTCGCTTTTTTTAATTAAATAGCATAAAATCTGTAATATATTATTAAATAGCATAAAAATCTGTATTTGTTTGTAGATGGAAAAAATTAAAAGAAAAAAATGCAGAAATGTGAATAAAATAACAAAGTTTTATGAAAATGCTGAATATGACACTAACACTCACTCCTGCCCTAACACCTGGACACGCCTTAATGCTAACCCTAGCTTTTTTTAATTAAATAGCATAAAAATCTGTAATATATTAAGGATTTGTTTGTAGATGGAAAATTAAAAGAAAAAATGCAGAAATGTGAATAAAATAACAAAGTTTTATGAAAATGCTGAATATGACACTAACACTCACTGCTGCCCTAACACCTGGACACGCCTTAATGCTAACCCTAGCTTTTTTTTTTATTAAATAGCATAAAAATCTGTAATATATTAAGGATTTGTTTGTAGATGGAAAATTAAAAGAAAAAAATGCAGAAATGTGAATAAAATAACAAAGTTTTATGAAAATGCTGAATATGACACTAACACTCACTGCTGCCCTAACACCTGGACACGCCTTAATATGCTAACCCTGCTGCCCTAACACCTGGACACGCCTTAATGCTTTTTTTTATTAAATAGCATAAAAATCTGTAATATAATAAGGATTTGTTTGTAGATGGAAAATTAAAAGAAAAAATGCAGAAATGTGAATAAAATAACAAAGTTTTATGAAAATGCTGAATATGACACTAACACTCACTGCTGCCCTAACACCTGGACACGCCTTAATGCTAACCCTAGCTTTTTTTATTAAATAGCATAAAAATCTGTAATATATTAAGGATTTGTTTGTAGATGGAAAATTAAAAGAAAAAATGCAGAAATGTGAATAAAATAACAAAGTTTTAAAATGAAAATGCTGAATATGACACTAACACTCACTGCTGCCCTGGACACCTGGACACGCCTTAATGCTAACCCTGCTGAATATATAGCTTTTTTTAATTAAATCGCAAAAAAAAAAAATCTGTAATATATTAAGGATTTGTTTGTAGATGGAAAATTAAAAGAAAAAAAACCCTGCAGAAATGTGAATAAAATAACAAAGTTTTTTGTAGATGAAAATGCTGAATATGACAAAATGCTAACACTCACTGCTGCCCTAACACCTGGACACGCCTTAATGCTAACCCTAGCTTTTTTTAATTAAATAGCATAAAAATCTGTAATATATTAAGGATTTGTTTGTAGATGGAAAATTAAAAGAAAAAAATGCAGAAATGTGAATAAAATAACAAAGTTTTATGAAAATGCTGAATATGACACTAACACTCACTGCTGCCCTAACACCTGGACACGCCTTAATGCTAACCCTAGCTTTTTTTTAATTAAATCGCATAAAAATCTGTAATATATTAAAATTTGTTTGTAGATGGAAAATTAAAAGAAAAAATGCAGAAATGTGAATAAAATAACAAATATAAGTTTTATGAAAAATGCTGAATATGACACTAACACTCACTGCTGCCCTAACACCTGGACACGCCTTAATGCTAACCCTAGCTTTTTTAATTAAATAGCATAAAAATCTGTAATATATTAAGGATTTGTTTGTAGATGGAAAATAAAAAGAAAAAATAAGAAATGTGAATAAAATAACAAAGTTTTATGAAAATGCTGAATATGACACTAACACTCACTGCCCTAACACCTGGACACGCCTTAATGCTAACCCTAGCTTTTTTTAAATCCATATAAAATCTTTATATTAAGATTTGTTTGTAGATTGTGAAAAATTAAAAGAAAAAAATGCAGAAATGAAAATTAATAGAAAAAAAAATCTGTAATATATGCAGAAATGTGAATAAAAAATAACAAAGTTTTATGAAAATGCTGAATATGACACTAACACTCACTGCTGCCCTAACACCTGGACACGCCTTAATGCTAACCCTAGCTTTTTTTAATTAAATAGCATAAAAATCTGTAATATATTAAGGATTTGTTTGTAGATGGAAAATTAAAAGAAAAAATGCAGAAATGTGAATAAAATAACAAAATTTTATGAAAATGCTGAATATGACACTAACACTCACTGCTGCCCTAACACCTGGACGCCTTAATGCTAACCCTAGCTTTTTTAATTAAATAGCATAAAAATCTGTAATATATTAAGGATTTGTTTGTAGATGGAAAATTAAAAGAAAAAAATGCAGAAATGTGAATAAAATAACAAAGTTTTATGAAAATGCTGAATATGACACTAACACTCACTGCTGCCCTAACACCTGGACACGCCTTAATGCTAACCCTCGCTTTTTTTATTAAATAGCATAAAAATCTGTAATATATTAAGGATTTGTTTGTAGATTGAAAATTAAAAGAAAAAATGCAGAAATGTGAATAAAATAACAAAGTTTTATGAAAATGCTGAATATGACACTAACACTCACTGCTGCCCTAACACCTCGACACGCCTTAATGCTAACCCTAGCTTTTTTTAATTAAATCGCATAAAAATCTGTAATATATTAAGGATTTGTTTGTAGATGGAAAATTAAAAAAAAAATGCAGAAAAAAAAATAACAGAAAATGTGAATAAAAACACTAAACAAACGCCTTAATGTTTTTTGAAAATGCTGAATATGACAGATGGAAAATTAAAAAAAAAATGCACTGAATAAAATAACTTTTATGAAAATGCTGAATATGACACCTGGACACGCCCTAACACCTGGACACGCCTTAATGCTAACCCCAGCTTTTTTTTTTTAAATCGCATAAAAAATCTGTAATATATTAAGGATTTGTTTGTAGATGGAAAATTAAAAGAAAAAAATGCAGAAATGTGAATAAAATAACAAAGTTTTTATGAAAATGCTGAATATGACACTAACACTCACTGCTGCCCTAACACCTGGACACGCCTTAATGCTAACCCTAGCTTTTTGTAATTAAATAGCATAAAAATCTGTAATATATTAAGGATTTGTTTGTAGATGGAAAATTAAAAGAAAAAAATGCAGAAATGTGAATAAAATAACAAAGTTTTATGAAAATGCTGAATATGACACTAACACTCACTGCTGCCCTAACACCTGGACACGCCTTAAGGCCCTAACCCTGGACACGCTTTTTTTTTTTTTATTAAATAGCATAAAAATCTGTAATATATTAAGGATTTGTTTGTAGACTGAAAATTGAAAGAAAAAATGCAGAAATGTGAATAAAATAACAAAGTTTTATGAAAATGCTGAATATGACACTAACACTCACTGCTGCCCTAACACCTCGACACGCCTTAATGCTAACCCTAGCTTTTTTAATTAAATAGCATAAAAATCTGTAATATATTAAGGATTTGTTTGTAGATGGAAAATTAAAAAAAAAAAAATGCAGAAATGTGAATAAAATAACAAAGTTTTATGAAAATGCTGAATATGACACTAACACTCACTGCTGCCCTAACACCTGGACACGCCTTAATGCTAACCCTAGCTTTTTTAATTAAATAGCATAAAAATCTGTAATATATTAAGGATTTGTTTGTAGATGGAAAATTAAAAGAAAAAAAATGCAGAAATGTGAATAAAATAACAAAGTTTTTATGAAAATGCTGAATATGACACTAACACTCACTGCTGCCCTAACACCTGGACACGCCTTAATGCTAACCCCAGCTTTTTTTAATTAAATAGCATAAAAATCTGTAATATATTAAGGATTTGTTTGTAGATGGAAAATTAAAAGAAAAAAATGCAGAAATGTGAATAAAATAACAAAGTTTTATGAAAATGCTGAATATGACACTAACACTCACTGCTGCCCTAACACCTGGACACGCCTTAATGCTAACCCTAGCTTTTTGTAATTAAATAGCATAAAAATCTGTAATATATTAAGGATTTGTTTGTAGATGGAAAATTAAAAGAAAAAAATGCAGAAATGTGAATAAAATAACAAAGTTTTATGAAAATGCTGAATATGACACTAACACTCACTGCTGCCCTAACACCTGGACACGCCTTAATGCTAACCCTAGCTTTTTTAATTAAATAGCATAAAAAATCTGTAATATATTAAGGATTTGTTTGTAGATGGAAAATTAAAAGAAAAAAATGCAGAAATGTGAATAAAATAACAAAAATCTGTTTTATGAAAATGCTGAATATGACACTAACACTCACTGCTGCCCTAACACCTGGACACGCCTTAATGCTAACCCCTAGCTTTTTTTAATTAAATCGCATAAAATCTGTAATATATTAAGGATTTGTTTGTAGATGGAAAATTAATAGAAAAAAATGCAGAAATGTGAATAAAATAACAAAGTTTTATGAAAATGCTGAATATGACACTAACACTCACTGCTGCCCTAACACCTGGACACGCCTTAATGCTAACCCTAGCTTTTTTTAATTAAATCGCATAAAAATCTGTAATATATTAAGGATTTGTTTGTAGATGGAAAATTAAAAGAAAAAAAATGCAGAAATGTGAATAAAATAACAAAGTTTTTATGAAAATGCTGAATATGACACTAACACTCACTGCTGCCCTAACACCTGGTCACGCCTTAATGCTAACCCTCGCTTTTTTTATTAAATAGCATAAAAATCTGTAATATATTAAGGATTTGTTTGTAGATGGAAAATTAAAAGAAAAAAATGCAGAAATGTGAATAAAATAACAAAGTTTTATGAAAATGCTGAATATGACACTAACACTCACTGCTGCCCTAACACCTGGACACGCCTTAATGCTAACCCTAGCTTTTTTTAATTAAATCGCATAAAAATCTGTAATATATTAAGGATTTGTTTGTAGACTGAAAATTAAAAGAAAAAAATGCAGAAATGTGAATAAAATAACAAAGTTTTATGAAAATGCTGAATATGACACTAACACTCACTGCTGCCCTAACACCTGGACACGCCTTAATGCTAACCCTAGCTTTTTTTTATTAAATCGCATAAAAATCTGTAATATATTAAGGATTTGTTTGTAGATGGAAATTTAAAAGAAAAAATGCAGAAATGTGAATAAAATAACAAAGTTTTTTGTATGAAAATGCTGAATATGACACTAACAATATCACTGCTGCCCTAACACCTTGACACGCCTTAATGCAAACCCTAGCTTTCTTTATTAAATCGCATAAAAATCTGTAATATATTAAGGATTTGTTTGTAGATGGAAAATTAAAGAAAAAAATGCAGAAATGTGAATAAAATAACAAAATTTTATGAAAATGCTGAATATGACACTAACACTCACTGCTGCCCTAACACCTGGACACGCCTTAATGCTAACCCTTGCTTTTTTTTTTATTACATCGCATAAAAATCTGTAATTTATTAAGGATTTGTTTGTAGATGGAAAATTAAAAGAAAAAATGCAGAAATGTGAATAAAATAACAAAGTTTTATGAAAATGCTGAATATGACACTAACACTCACTGCTGCCCTAACACCTGGACACGCCTTAATGCTAACCCTAGCTTTTTTTAATTAAATTTAAAAATCTGTAATATATTAAGGATTTGTTTGTAGATGGAAAATTAAAAGAAAAAATGCAGAAATGTGAATAAAATAACAAAGTTTTTATGAAAATGCTGAATATACACTAACACTACTGCTGCCCTAACACCTGGACACGCCTTTTAACCCTAGTTTTTTTTTATTAAATAGCATAAAAATCTGTAATATATTAAGATTTGTTTGTAGATGGAAAATTAAAAGAAAAAAAATGCAGAAATGTGAATAAAATAACAAAGTTTTATGAAAATGCTGAATATGACACTAACACCCACTGCTGCCCTAACACCTGGACACGCCTTAATGCTAACCCTAGCTTTTTTTATTAAATCGCATAAAAATCTGTAATATATTAAGGATTTGTTTGTAGATGGAAAATTAAAGAAAAAATGCAGAAATGTGAATAAAATAACAAAATTTTATGAAAATGCTGAATATGACACTAACACTCACTGCTGCTCTAACACCTGGACACGCCTTAATGCTAACCCTTGCTTTTTTTTTTATTACATCGCATAAAAATCTGTAATATATTAAGGATTTGTTCGTAGATGGAAAATTAATAGAAAAAAATACAGAAATGTGAATAAAATAACAACGTTTTATGAAAATGCTGAATATGACACTAACACTCACTGCTGCCCTAACACCTGGACACGCCTTAATGCTAACCCCAGCTTTATTTAATTAAATCGCATAAAAATCTGTAATATATAAGGATTTGTTTGTAGATGGAAAATTAATAGAAAAATATGCAGAAATGTGAATAAAATAACAACGTTTTATGAAAATGCTGAATATGACACTAACACTCACTGCTGCCCTAACACCTGGACACGCCTTAATGCTAACCCCAGCTTTTTTAATTAAATCGCATAAAAATCTGTAATATATTAAGGATTTGTTTGTAGATGGAAAAATTAATAGAAAAAAATGCAGAAATGTGAATAAAATAACAAAGTTTTATGAAAATGCTGAATATGACACTAACACTCACTGCTGCCCTAACACCTGGACACGCCTTAATGCTAACCCTAGCTTTTTTTAATTAAATCGCATAAAAAATCGCAAAAAATCTGTAATATATTAAGGATTTGTTTGTAGATGGAAAATTAAAAGAAAAAATGCAGAAATGTGAATAAAATAACAAAATTTTATGAAAATGCTGAATATGACACTAACACTCACTGCTGCCCTAACACCTGGACACGCCTTAATGCTAACCCTAGCTTTTTTTAATTAAATCGCATAAAAAATCTGTAATATATTAAGGATTTGTTTGTAGATGGAAAATTAATAGAAAAAATGCAGAAATGTGAATAAAATAACAAACTTTTATGAAAATGCTGAATATGACACTAACACTCACTGCTGCCCTAACACCTGGACACGCCTTAATGCTAACCCTAGCTTTTTTTAATTAAATCGCATAAAAATCTGTAATATATTAAGGATTTGTTTGTAGATGGAAAATTAAAAGAAAAAATGCAGAAATGTGAATAAAATAACAAAAATTTTATGAAAATGCTGAATATGACACTAACACTCACTGCTGCCCTAACACCTGGACACGCCTAACCCCAGCTTTTTAATTAAATAGCATAAAAATCCTAATATATTAAGGATTTTTTTTTGGAAAATTAAAATATGCAGAAATGTGAATAAAATAACAAAGTTTTATGAAAATGCTGAATTTTAACACTCACTGCTGCCCTAACACCTGGACACGCCTTTTTAATTAAAAACTGTAATAAAATTTTATTAAATAGATTTGTTTGTAGATGGAAATTTGTTTGTAAAAAATACAGAAATGTGAATAAAAAATAACAAAGTTTTATGAAAATGCTGAATATGACACTAACACTCACTGCTGCCCTAACACCTGGACACGCCTTTAATGCTAACCCAAAGCTTTATTTAATTAAATAAAAAATCTGTAATATATTAAGGATTTGTTTGTAGATGGAAAAAATTAAAAGAAAAAATGCAGAAATGTGAATAAAATAACAACGTTTTATGAAAATGCTGAATATGACACTAACACTCACTGCTGCCCTAACACCTGGACACGCCTTAATGCTAACCCTAGCTTTTTTTAATTAAATCGCATAAAAATCTGTAATATATTAAGGATTTTTTGTAGATGGAAAATTAATAGAAAAATACTGAAATGTGAATAAAATAACAAAATTTTATGAAAATGCTGAAGATGACACTAACACTAACTGCTGCACTAACACCTGGACATGCCTTAATGCTAACCCTAGCTTTTTTTAATTAAATCGCATAAAAATCTGTAATATATTAAGGATTTGTTTGTAGATGGAAAATTAAAAGAAAAAAATGCAGAAATGTTAATAAAATAACAAAATTTTATGAAAATGCTGAATATGACACTAACACTCACTGCTGCTCTAACACCTGGACACGCCTTAATGCTAACCCTTGCTTTTTTTTTATTACATCGCATAAAAATCTGTAATATATTAAGGATTTGTTTGTAGATGGAAAATTAATAAAAAAAATAACAGAAATGTGAATAAAATAACAACGTTTTATGAAAATGCTGAATATGACACTAACACTCACTGCTGCCCTAACACCTGGACACGCCTTAATGCTAACCCTGCTGCCCTAAGCTTTTTTTAATTAAATCGCATAAAAATCTGTAATATATTAAGGATTTGTTTGTAGATGGAAAATTAATAGAAAAAATGCAGAAATGTGAATAAAATAACAAAAGTTTTATGAAAATGCTGAATATGACACTAACACTCACTGCTGCCCTAACACCTGGACACGCCTTAATGCTAACCCTAGCTTTTTTTAATTAAATCGCATAAAAATCTGTAATATATTAAGGATTTGTTTTTTAGATGGAAAATTAATAATGAAAAATGCAGAAAAAATGTGAATAAAATAACAAAATTTTAAAATGAAAATGCTGAATATGACACTAACACTCACTGCTGCCCTAACACCTGGACACGCCTTAATGCTAACCCTTTTTTTTTATTAAATCGCATAAAAATCTGTAATATATTAAGGATTTGTTTGTAGATGGAAAATTAATAGAAAAATGCAGAAATGTGAATAAAATAACAAAGTTTTATGAAAATGCTGAATATGACACTAACACTCACTGCTGCCCTAACACCTGGACACGCCTTAATGCTAACCCCAGCTTTTTTTTTTTAAATCGCATAAAAATCTGTAATATATTAAGGATTTGTTTGTAGATGGAAAATTAATAGAAAAAATGCAGAAATGTGAATAAAATAACAATGTTTTATGAAAATGCTGAATATGACACTAACACTCACTGCTGCCCTAACACCTGGACACGCCTTAATGCTAACCCTAGCTTTTTTTAATTAAATCGCATAAAAATCTGTAATATATTAAGGATTTGTTTGTAGATGGAAAATTAATAGAAAAAATGCAGAAATGTGAATAAAATAACAAAATGTTTTCTGAAAATGCTGAATATGACACTAACACTCACTGCTGCCCTAACACCTGGACACGCCTTAATGCTAACCCCAGCTTTTTTTAATTAAATCGCATAAAATCTGTAATATATTAAGGATTTGTTTGTAGATGGAAAATTAATAGAAAAATATGCAGAAATGTGAATAAAATAACAATGTTTTATGAAAATGCTGAATATGACACTAACACTCACTGCTGCCCTAACACCTGGACACGCCTTAATGCTAACCCTAGCTTTTTTTTAATTAAATCGCATAAAAATCTGTAATATATTAAGGATTTGTTTGTAGATGGAAAATTAAAAGAAAAAAATGCAGAAATGTGAATAAAATAACAACGTTTTATGAAAATGCTGAATATGACACTAACACTCACTGCTGCCCTAACACCTGGACACGCCTTAATGCTAACCCCAGCTTTTTTTTTATTACATCGCATAAAAATCTGTAATATATTAAGGATTTGTTCGTAGATGGAAAATTAATAGAAAAAAATACAGAAATGTGAATAAAATAACAAAATTTATGAAAATGCTGAATATGACACTAACACTCACTGCTGCCCTAACACCTGGACACGCCTTAATGCTAACCCTAGCTTTTTTTAATTAAATCGCATAAAAATCTGTAATATATTAAGGATTTGTTTGTAGATGGAAAATTAATAGAAAAATATGCAGAAATGTGAATAAAATAACAACGTTTTATGAAAATGCTGAATATGACACTAAAAACTCACTGCTGCCCTAACACCTGGACACGCCTTAATGCTAACCCTAGCTTTTTTTATTAAATCGCATAAAAATCTGTAATATATTAAGGATTTGTTTGTAGATGGAAAATTAAAGAAAAAAATGCAGAAATGTGAATAAAATAACAAAATTTTATGAAAATGCTGAATATGACACTAACACTCACTGCTGCTCTAACACCTGGACACGCCTTAATGCTAACCCCTAGCTTTTTTTTAATTAAATAGCATAAAAATCTGTAATATATTAAGGATTTGTTTGTAGATGGAAAATTAATAGAAAAAAATGCAGAAATGTGAATAAAATAACAAAGTTTTATGAAAATGCTGAATATGACACTAACACTCACTGCTGCCCTAACACCTGGACACGCCTTAATGCTAACCCCAGCTTTTTTTAATTAAATCGCATAAAATCTGTAATATATTAAGGATTTGTTTGTAGATGGAAAATTAAAAAAAAATACAGAAATGTGAATAAAATAACAAAATTTTATGAAAATGCTGAATATGACACTAACACTCACTGCTGCCCTAACACCTGGACACGAATAAAATAGCTTTTTTTAATTAAATCAAAATCTGTAATATATTAAGGATTTGTTTGTAGATGGAAAATTAAAAGAAAAAATATGCAGAAATGTAATAAAATAACAAATAAAAAAGTTTTAAAAATGCTGAATATGACACTAACACTCACTGCTGCCCTAACACCTGGACACGCCTTAATGCTAACCCTAGCTTTTTTTTTATTACATCGCATAAAAATCTGTAATATATTAAGGATTTGTTCGTAGATGGAAAATTAATAGAAAAAATGCAGAAATGTGAATAAAATAACAACGTTTTATGAAAATGCTGAATATGACACTAACACTCACTGCTGCCCTAACACCTGGACACGCCTTAATGCTAACCCTAGCTTTTTTAATTAAATCGCATAAAAATCTGTAATATATTAAGGATTTGTTTAAAAGTAGATGGAAAAAATTAAAAATGAAAAAATGCAGAAATGTGAATAAAATAAAAATCAACGTTTTATGAAAATGCTGAATATGACACTAACACTCACTGCTGCCCTAACACCTGGACACGCCTTAATGCTAACCCCTTTTTTTTTAATTAAATCGCATAAAAATCTGTAATATATTAAGGATTTGTTTGTAGATGGAAAATTAATAGAAAAATATGCAGAAATGTGAATAAAATAACAACGTTTTATGAAAATGCTGAATATGACACTAACACTCACTGCTGCCCTAACACCTGGACACGCCTTAATGCTAACCCTAGCTTTTTTTTTTAATTAAATCGCATAAAAATCTGTAATATATTAAGGATTTGTTTGTAGATGGAAAATTAATAGAAACAAATGCAGAAATTTGAATAAAATAACAAAGTTTTATAAAAATGCTGAATATGACACTAACACTCACTGCTGCTCTAACACCTGGACACGCCTTAATGCTAACCCTAGCTTTTTTTTAATTAAATCGCATAAAATCTGTAATATATTAAAAAATGGATTTGTTTTATAGATGGAAAATTAATAGAAAAAAATGCAGAAATGTGAATAAAATAACAAAAATTAAAAGAAAAATTTTATGAAAATGCTGAATATGACACTAACACTCACTGCTGCCCTAACACCTGGACACGCCTTAATGCTAACCCTTGCTTTTTTTTTTATTACATCGCATAAAAATCTGTAATTTATTAAGGATTTGTTCGTAGATAGAAAATTAATAGAAAAAAATACAGAAATGTGAATAAAATAACAACGTTTTATGAAAATGCTGAATATGACACTAACACTCACTGCTGCCCTAACACCTGGACACGCCTTAATGCTAACCCCAGCTTTATTTAATTAAATCGCATAAAAATCTGTAATATATTAAGGATTTGTTTGTAGATGGAAAATTAATAGAAAAAAATGCAGAAATGTGAATAAAATAACAAAGTTTTATGAAAATGCTGAATATGACACTAACACTCACTGCTGCCCTAACACCTGGACACGCCTTAATGCAAACCCTAGCTTTTTTTATTAAATCGCATAAAAATCTGTAATATATTAAGGATTTTTTTGTAGATGGAAAATTAATAGAAAAAAATACAGAAATGTGAATAAAATGACAAAATTTTATGAAAATGCTGAATATGACACTAATACTCACTGCTGCCCTAACACCTGGACACGCCTTAATGCTAACCGTAGCTTTTTTTTATTAAATCGCATAAAAATCTGTAATATATTAAGGATTTGTTTGTAGATGGAAAATTAAAGAAAAAAATGCAGAAATGTGAATAAAATAACAATGTTTTATGAAAATGCTGAATATGACACTAACACTCTGCTGCCCTAACACCTGGACACGCCTTAATGCTAACCCTTGCTTTTTTATTTAATTAAATCGCATAAAAAAAGAAAAAATCTGTGAATATATTTTAGGAAAATGTTTGTAGATGGAAAAACCCTTAATAGAAAAAATATAGAAATTGTTTGAATAAAATAACAACGTTTTAATGAAAAAATGCTGAATATGAAAATGCTAACACTCAACACTCACTGCTGCCCTAACACCTGGACACGCCTTAATGCTAACCCTTGCTTTTTTTAATTAAATCGCATAAAAATCTGTAATATATTAAGGATTTGTTTGTAGATGGAAAATTAATAGAAAAAAATGCAGAAATGTGAATAAAATAACAAAATTTTATGAAAATGCTGAATATGACACTAACACTCACTGCTGCCCTAACACCTGGACACGCCTTAATGCTAACCCCAGCTTTATTTAATTAAATCGCATAAAAATCTGTAATATATTAAGGATTTGTTTGTAGATGGAAAATTAATAGAAAAATATGCAGAAATGTGAATAAAATAACAACGTTTTATGAAAATGCTGAATATGACACTAACACTCACTGCTGCCCTAACACCTGGACACGCCTTAATGCTAACCCCAGCTTTTTTTAATTAAATCGCATAAAAATCTGTAATATATTAAGGATTTGTTTGTAGATGGAAAATTAATAGAAAAATATGCAGAAATGTGAATAAAATAACAACGTTTTATGAAAATGCTGAATATGACACTAACACTCACTGCTGCCCTAACACCTGGACACGCCTTAATGCTAACCCCAGCTTTTTAAATTAAAAATCGCATAAAAATCTGTAATATATTAAGGATTTGTTTTTTATAGATGGAAAATTAATAGAAAAATATGCAGAAATGTGAATAAAAATAACAAAATTTGTTTTATGAAAATGCTGAATATGACACTAACACTCACTGCTGCCCTAACACCTGGACACGCCTTAATGCTAACCCCAGCTTTTTTTTATTAAATCGCATAAAAATCTGTAATATATTAAGGATTTGTTTGTAGATGGAAAATTAATAGAAAAAAATGCAGAAATGTGAATAAAATAACAAAATTTTATGAAAATGCTGAATATGACACTAACACTCACTGCTGCCCTAACACCTTGACACGCCTTAATGCAAACCCTAGCTTTTTTTAATTAAATTTTATATTAAAAATTAAAAGCAAAAAAATGCAGAAATGTGAATAAAATAACAAAGTTTTGTTTGCTGAATATGGAAAATTAACACCTGGAAAAAAATGCAACCCCTTGTTTTTTTATTAAAATAAAAATCTGTAATATATTAAGGATTTTTGGAAAATTAAAAGAAAAAAAATGCAGAAATGAATAAAATAACAAAGTTTTATGAAAATGCTAAATATGACTGCTGCCCTAACACCTGGAACACCTGGACACGCCTTAATGCTAACCCTAGCTTTTTTTTTATTAAATCGCATAAAAATCTGTAATATATTAAGGATTTGTTTGTAGATGGAAAATTAATAGAAAAATATGCAGAAATGTGAATAAAATACCAACGTTTTATGAAAATGCTGAATATGACACTAACACTCACTGCTGCTCTAACACCTGGACACGCCTTAATGCTAACCCTTGCTTTTTTTTTATTACATCGCATAAAAATCTGTAATATATTAAGGATTTGTTCGTAGATGGAAAATTAATAGAAAAAAATACAGAAATGTGAATAAAATAACAATGTTTTATGAAAATGCTGAATATGACACTAACACTCACTGCTGCCCTAACACCTGGACACGCCTTAATGCTAACCCCAGCTTTATTTAATTAAATCGCATAAAAATCTGTAATATATTAAGGATTTGTTTGTAGATGGAAAATTAATAGAAAATATGCAGAAATGTGAATAAAATAACAACGTTTTATGAAAATGCTGAATATGACACTAACACTCACTGCTGCCCTAACACCTGGACACGCCTTAATGCTAACCCTAGCTTTTTTTTATTAAATCGCATAAAAATCTGTAATATATTAAGGATTTGTTTGTAGATGGAAAATTAATAGAAAAATATGCAGAAATGTGAATAAAATAACAAACGTTTTATGAAAATGCTGAATATGACACTAACACTCACTGCTGCCCTAACACCTGGACACGCCTTAATGCTAACCCCAGCTTTTTTTTATTAAATCGCATAAAAAAATCTGTAATATATTAAGGATTTGTTTGTAGATGGAAAATTAATAGAAAAAAATATGCAGAAATGTGAATAAAATAACAAAATTTTATGAAAATGCTGAATATGACACTAACACTCACTGCTGCCCTAACACCTGGACATGCCTTAATGCTAACCCTTGCTTTTTTTATTAAATCGCATAAAAATCTGTAATATAATTTGTTTGTAGATGGAAAATTAATAGAAAAAATGCAAAAATTGAATAAAATAACAAAGTTTTATGAAAATGCTGAATATGACACTAACACTCACTGCTGCCCTAACACCTGGACACGCCTTAATGCTAACCCTTGCTTTTTTTAATTAAATCGCATAAAAATCTGTAATATATTAAGGATTTGTTTGTAGATGGAAAATTAATAGAAAAAATGCAGAAATGTGAATAAAATAACAACGTTTTATGAAAATGCTGAATATGACACTAACACTCACTGCTGCCCTAACACCTGGACACGCCTTAATGCTAACCCCAGCTTTTTTTTAAATTAAAAATCTGTAATAAAAATTTGTTTGTAGATGGAAAATTAAAGGAAAAAATTTGAATAAAATAACAACGTTTTATGAAAATGCTAATATGGAAAATTAACACCTGGACACGCCTTAAAACCCTTGCTTTTTTTATTAAATCGCATAAAAAAGAAAAATCGCCTTTATTAAGGATTTGTTTGTAATGGAAAATTAATAGAAAAAAATGCAAAATTTAAAATAACAATGTTTTCTGAAAATGCTGAATATGACACTAACACTCACTGCTGCCCTAACACCTGGACACGCCTTAATGCTAACCCCAGCTTTTTTTAATTAAATCGCATAAAAATCTGTAATATATTAAGGATTTGTTTGTAGATGGAAAATTAATAGAAAAATATGCAGAAATGTGAATAAAATAACAACGTTTTATGAAAATGCTGAATATGACACTAACACTCACTGCTGCCCTAACACCTGGACACGCCTTAATGCTAACCCTAGCTTTTTTTTATTAAATCGCATAAAAAATCTGTAATATATTAAATGTGATTTGTTTTTTATGTAGATGGAAAATTAATAGAAAAAAATACAGAAATGTGAATAAAATAACAATGTTTTCTGAAAATGCTGAATATGACACTAACACTCACTGCTGCCCTAACACCTGGACACGCCTTAATGCTAACCCCAGCTTTATTTAATTAAATCGCATAAAAATCTGTAATATATTAAGGATTTGTTTGTAGATGGAAAATTAATAGAAAAAATATGCAGAAATGTGAATAAAATAACAACGTTTTATGAAAAATGCTGAATATGACACTAACACTCACTGCTGCCCTAACACCTGGACACGCCTTTAAATGCTAACCCTAGCTTTTTTTTATTAAATCGCATAAAAAAAATCTGTAATATATTAAGGATTTGTTTGTAGATGGAAAATTAATAGAAAAAATGCAGAAATGTGAATAAAAATAACAAAATTTTATGAAAATGCTGAATATGACACTAACACTCACTGCTGCCCTAACACCTGGACACGCCTTAATGCTAACCCCAGCTTTTTTTAATTAAATCGCATAAAATCTGTAATATATTAAGGATTTGTTTGTAGATGGAAAATTAATAGAAAAAATGCAGAAATGTGAATAAAATAACAACGTTTTATGAAAATGCTGAATATGACACTAACACTCACTGCTGCCCTAACACCTGGACACGCCTTAATGCTAACCCCAGCTTTTTTTTTATTACATCGCATAAAAATCTGTAATATATTAAGGATTTGTTCGTAGATGGAAAATTAATAGAAAAAATATGAAATGTGAATAAAATAACAACGTTTTATGAAAATGCTGAATATGACACTAACACTCACTGCTGCCCTAACACCTGGACACGCCTTAATGCTAACCCTTGCTTTTTTAATTAAATCGCATAAAAATCTGTAATATATTAAGGATTTGTTTGTAGATGGAAAATTAATAGAAAAAATGCAGAAATGTGAATAAAATAACAACGTTTTATGAAAATGCTGAATATGACACTAACACTCACTGCTGCCCTAACACCTGGACACGCCTTAATGCTAACCCCAGCTTTTTTAATTAAATCGCATAAAAATCTGTAATATATTAAGGATTTGTTTGTAGATGGAAAATTAATAGAAAAAAATGCAGAAATGTGAATAAAATACCAACGTTTTATGAAAATGCTGAATATGACACTAACACTCACTGCTGCCCTAACACCTGGACACGCCTTAATGCTAACCCTTGCTTTTTTTTTATTACATCGCATAAAAATCTGTAATATATTAAGGATTTGTTTTATAGATGGAAAATTAATAGAAAAAATGCAGAAATGTGAATAAAATAACAATGTTTTTATGAAAATGCTGAATATGACACTAACACTCACTGCTGCCCTAACACCTGGACACGCCTTAATGCTAACCCCAGCTTTTTTTTTTAATTAAATCGCATAAAAATCTGTAATATATTAAGGATTTGTTTGTAGATGGAAAATTAATAGAAAAAATATGCAGAAATGTGAATAAAATAACAACGTTTTTTTGAAAATGCTGAATATGACACTAACACTCACTGCTGCCCTAACACCTGGACACGCCTTAATGCTAACCCTTTTTTTTTTTAATTAAATCGCATAAAAATCTGTAATATATTAAGGATTTGTTTGTAGATGGAAAATTAATAGAAAAAATGCAGAAATGTGAATAAAATAACAACGTTTTATGAAAATGCTGAATATGACACTAACACTCACTGCTGCCCTAACACCTGGACACGCCTTTTAATGCTTTACCCTAAATCGCTTTTTTTATTATTGTAATGGAAAATTAATAGAAAAAAATGCATTGTGAATAAAATGTTTTTCTAAAATGGAAAATTAATAGAAAAAATGCTGTGAATAAAATATATAAAATAACACTCACTGCTGATTTGTTTTGCTTTTTTTTATTAAAAAAAAAATCTGTAATATATTAAATTTGTTTGTAGATGGAAAATTAATAGAAAAATACAGAAATGTGAATAAAATAACAATGTTTTATGAAAATGCTGAATATGACACTAACACTCACTGCTGCCCTAACACCTGGACACGCCTTAATGCTAACCCCAGCTTTTTTTAATTAAATCGCATAAAAATCTGTAATATATTAAGGATTTGTTTGTAGATGGAAAATTAAAGAAAAAATACAGAAATGTGAATAAAATAACAATGTTTTCTGAAAATGCTGAATATGACACTAACACTCACTGCTGCTCTAACACCTGGACACGCCTTAATGCTAACCCTTGCTTTTTTTTATTACATCGCATAAAAATCTGTAATATATTAAGGATTTGTTCGTAGATGGAAAATTAATAGAAAAAAATACAGAAATGTGAATAAAATAACAATGTTTTCTGAAAATGCTGAATATGACACTAACACTCACTGCTGCCCTAACACCTGGACACGCCTTAATGCTAACCCCAGCTTTATTTAATTAAATCGCATAAAAATCTGTAATATATTAAGGATTTGTTTGTAGATGGAAAATTAATAGAAAAATATGCAGAAATGTGAATAAAATACCAACGTTTTATGAAAATGCTGAATATGACACTAACACTCACTGCTGCCCTAACACCTGGACACGCCTTAATGCTAACCCTAGCTTTTTTTTTATTACATCGCATAAAAATCTGTAATATATTAAGGATTTGTTCGTAGATGGAAAATTAATAGAAAAAAATACAGAAATGTGAATAAAATAACAATGTTTTCTGAAAATGCTGAATATGACACTAACACTCACTGCTGCCCTAACACCTGGACACGCCTTAATGCTAACCCTAGCTTTTTTTAATTAAATCGCATAAAAATCTGTAATATATTAAGGATTTGTTCGTAGATGGAAAATTAATAGAAAAAAATACAGAAATGTGAATAAAATAACAACGTTTTATGAAAATGCTGAATATGACACTAACACTCACTGCTGCCCTAACACCTGGACACGCCTTAATGCTAACCCCAGCTTTATTTAATTAAATCGCATAAAAATCTGTAATATATTAAGGATTTGTTTGTAGATGGAAAATTAATAGAAAAAAAATGCAGAAATGTGAATAAAATAACAATGTTTTATGAAAATGCTGAATATGACACTAACACTCACTGCTGCCCTAACACCTGGACACGCCTTAATGCTAACCCTTGCTTTTTTTAATTAAATCGCATAAAAATCTGTAATATATTAAGGATTTGTTTGTAGATGGAAAATTAATAGAAAAAATACAGAAATGTGAATAAAATAACAATGTTTTATGAAAATGCTGAATATGACACTAACACTCACTGCTGCCCTAACACCTGGACACGCCTTAATGCTAACCCCAGCTTTATTTAATTAAATCAGAAATGTGAATAAAATAACAACGTTTTATGAAAATGCTGAAATGACACTAACACTCACTGTTGCCCTAACACCTGGACACGCCTAATGCTAACCCTAGCTTTTTTAATTAAATCGCATAAAATAATATATTAAGGATTTGTTTGTAGATGGAAAATTAATAGAAAAATATGCAGAAATGTGAATAAAATAACAACGTTTTATGAAAATGCTGAATATGACACTAACACTCACTGCTGCCCTAACACCTGGACACGCCTTAATGCTAACCCTAGCTTTTTTTTATTAAATCGCATAAAAATCTGTAATATATTAAGGATTTGTTTGTAGATGGAAAATTAATAGAAAAATATGCAGAAATGTGAATAAAATAACAACGTTTTATGAAAATGCTGAATATGACACTAACACTCACTGCTGCCCTAACACCTTGACACGCCTTAATGCTAACCCTCCCAGCTTTTTTTAATTAAATCGCATAAAAATCTGTAATATATTAAGGATTTGTTTGTAGATGGAAAATTAATAGAAAAAATGCAGAAATGTGAATAAAATAACAATGTTTTATGAAAATGCTGAATATGACACTAACACTCACTGCTGCCCTAACACCTGGACACGCCTTAATGCTAACCCTTGCTTTTTTTAATTAAATCGCATAAAAATCTGTAATATATTAAGGATTTGTTTGTAGATGGAAAATTAATAGAAAAAAAATACAGAAATGTGAATAAAATAACAATGTTTTAAAATAACAACGTTTTATGAAAATGCTGAATATGACACTAACACTCACTGCTGCCCTAACACCTGGACACGCCTTAATGCTAACCCCAGCTTTTTTTAATTAAATCGCATAAAAAATCTGTAATATATTAAGGATTTGTTTGTAGATGGAAAATTAATAGAAAAAATACAGAAATGTGAATAAAATAACAATGTTTTATGAAAATGCTGAATATGACACTAACACTCACTGCTGCCCTAACACGTGGACACGCCTTAATGCTAACCCTAGCTTTTTTTAATTAAATCGCATAAAAATCTGTAATATATTAAGGATTTGTTCGTAGATGGAAAATTAATAGAAAAAAATACAGAAATGTGAATAAAATAACAATTTTTTTCTGAAAATGCTGAATATGACACTAACACTCACTGCTGCCCTAACACCTGGACACGCCTTAATGCTAACCCTAGCTTTTTTTAATTAAATCGCATAAAAATCTGTAATATATTAAGGATTTGTTTGTAGATGGAAAATTAATAGAAAAAAATGCAGAAATGTGAATAAAATAACAAAGTTTTATGAAAATGCTGAATATGACACTAACACTCACTGCTGCTCTAACACCTGGACACGCCTTAATGCTAACCCTTGCTTTTTTTTTATTACATCGCATAAAAATCTGTAATATATTAAGGATTTGTTTGTAGATGGAAAATTAATAGAAACAAATACAGAAATGTGAATAAAATAACAATGTTTTCTGAAAATGCTGAATATGACACTAACACTCACTGCTGCCCTAACACCTGGACACGCCTTAATGCTAACCCCAGCTTTATTTAATTAAATCGCATAAAAATCTGTAATATATTAAGGATTTGTTTGTAGATGGAAAATTAATAGAAAAATATGCAGAAATGTGAATAAAATAACAACGTTTTATGAAAATGCTGAATATGACACTAACACTCACTGCTGCTCTAACACCTGGACACGCCTTAATGCTAACCCTTGCTTTTTTTTTATTACATCGCATAAAAATCTGTAATATATTAAGGATTTGTTTGTAGATGGAAAATTAATAGAAAAAAAAAATGCAGAAATGTGAATAAAATAACAACGTTTTATGAAAAATGCTGAATATGACACTAACACTCACTGCTGCCCTAACACCTGGACACGCCTTAATGCTAACCCTAGCTTTTTTTAATTAAATCGCATAAAAATCTGTAATATATTAAGGATTTGTTTGTAGATGGAAAATTAATAGAAAAAATGCAGAAATGTGAATAAAATAACAACGTTTTTTGAAAATGCTGAATATGACACTAACACTCACTGCTGCCCTAACACCTGGACACGCCTTTAATGCTAACCCTAGCTTTTTTTTTATTAAATCGCATAAAAAATCTGTAATATATTAAGGATTTGTTTGTAGATGGAAAATTAATAGAAAAAATACAGAAATGTGAATAAAATAACAATGTTTTATGAAAATGCTGAATATGACACTAACACTCACTGCTGCCCTAACACCTGGACACGCCTTTAATGCTAACCCCAGCTTTTTTTAATTAAATCGCATAAAAATCTGTAATATATTAAGGATTTGTTTGTAGATGGAAAATTAATAGAAAAAATACAGAAATGTGAATAAAATAACAATGTTTTTATGAAAATGCTGAATATGACACTAACACTCACTGCTGCCCTAACACCTGGACACGCCTTTAATGCTAACCCCAGCTTTTTTTAATTAAATCGCATAAAAATCTGTAATATATTAAGGATTTGTTTGTAGATGGAAAATTAATAGAAAAAATATGTGAATAAAATAAATGTTTTCTGAAAATGCTGAATAAAATAACACGCCTTAATGCTAACCCCAGTTTTGTAATATATTAAGAAAAAAATTAATAGAAAAAAATGAATAATGAATGTTTTTATGAAAATGCTGAATATGACACTCAACACTCACTGCTGCCCTAACACCTGGACACGCCTTTAATGCTAACCCTAGCTTTTTTTTATTAAATCGCATAAAAATCTGTAATATATTAAGGATTTGTTTGTAGATGGAAAATTAATAGAAAAATATGCAGAAATGTGAATAAAATAACAACGTTTTATGAAAATGCTGAATATGACACTAACACTCACTGCTGCCCTAACACCTGGACACGCCTTAATGCTAACCCCAGCTTTATTTAATTAAATCGCATAAAAATCTGTAATATATTAAGGATTTGTTTGTAGATGGAAAATTAATAGAAAAAAATGCAGAAATGTGAATAAAATAACAACGTTTTATGAAAATGCTGAATATGACACTAACACTCACTGCTGCCCTAACACCTTGACACGCCTTAATGCAAACCCTAGCTTTTTTTATTAAATCGCATAAAAATCTGTAATATATTAAGGATTTGTTTGTAGATGGAAAATTAATAGAAAAAAATACAGAAATGTGAATAAAATAACAACGTTTTATGAAAATGCTGAATATGACACTAACACTCACTGCTGCCCTAACACCTGGACACGCCTTAATGCTAACCCCCAGCTTTTTTTTAATTAAATCGCATAAAAATCTGTAATATATTAAGGATTTGTTTGTAGATGGAAAATTAATAGAAAAAATACAGAAATGTGAATAAAATAACAAAATTTTATGAAAATGCTGAATATGACACTAACACTGCCCTACACCTGCTGCACTTAATGCTAACCCCAGCTTTTTTTTTTATTACATCCTGGACACGAAATGTGAATAAAATAACAATGTTTTTAATGCTAACCTGCTGCCCTAACACCTGGACACGCTTTTTTTATTTTTTTTTTAATCGCATAAAAATCTGTAATATATTAAGGATTTGTTTGTAGATGGAAAATTAGAAAAAAATACAGAAATGTGAAAAATAACAATGTTTTTCTGAAAATGCTGAATATGACACTAACACTCACTGCTGCCCTAACACCTGACACGCCTTAATAATGACCCTAGCTTTTTTAATTAAATCGCATAAAATCTGTAATATATTAAGGATTTGTTTGTAGATGGAAAATTAATAGAAAAAAATGCAGAAATGTGAATAAAATAAAAATTTTTCTGAAAATGCTGAATATGAAAACACTCACTGCTGCCCTAACACCTGGACACGCCTTAATGCTAACCCCAGCTTTATTTAATTAAAAAATCTGTTTGTTAATATATAAAGGATTTGTTTGTAGATGGAAAATTAAAGAAAAAATGCAGAAATGTGAATAAAATAACAAAATTTTATGAAAATGCTGAATATGACACTAACACTCACTGCTGCCCTAACACCTGGACACGCCTTAATGCTAACCCCAGCTTTATTTAATTAAATCGCATAAAAAATGTAATATATTAAGGATTTGTTTGTAGATGGAAAATTAATAGAAAAATATGCAGAAATGTGAATAAAATAACAACGTTTTTATGAAAATGCTGAATATGACACTAACACTCACTGCTGCCCTAACACCTGGACACGCCTTAATGCTAACCCCAGCTTTATTTAATTAAATCGCATAAAAATCTGTAATATATTAAGGATTTGTTTGTAGATGGAAAATTAATAGAAAAATATGCAGAAATGTGAATAAAATAACAACGTTTTATGAAAATGCTGAATATGACACTAACACTCACTGCTGCCCTAACACCTGGACACACCTTAATGCTAACCCTAGCTTTTTTTATTAAATCGCTAAAAATCTGTAATATTTTTTTTGTAGATGGAAAATTAAAGAAAAAAATGCAGAAATGTGAATAAAATAACAAAATTTTATGAAAATGCTGAATAACACTAACACTCACTGCTGCTCTAACACCTGGACACGCCCTTAATGCTAACCCTTTTTTTTTTTATTAAATCGCATAAAAATCTGTAATATATTAAGGATTTGTTTGTAGATGGAAAATTAATAGAAAAAATACAGAAATGTGAATAAAAAACAACGTTTTATGAAAATGCTGAATATGACACTAACACTCACTGCTGCCCTAACACCTGGACACGCCTTAATGCTAACCCTTTCTTTTTTTAATTAAATCGCATAAAAATCTGTAATATATTAAGGATTTGTTTGTAGATGGAAAATTAATAGAAAAATGCAGAAATGTGAATAAAATAACAACGTTTTATGAAAATGCTGAATATGACACTAACACTCACTGCTGCCCTAACACCTGGACACGCCTTAATGCTAACCCTTGCTTTTTTAATTAAATCGCATAAAAATCTGTAATATATTAAGGATTTGTTTGTAGATGGAAAAATAAATAGAAAAAAATACAGAAATGTGAATAAAAATAACAAAATTTTCTGAAAATGCTGAATATGACACTAACACTCACTGCTGCCCTAACACCTGGACACGCCTTAATGCTAACCCCAGCTTTATTTAATTAAATCGCATAAAAATCTGTAATATATTAAGTTTGTTTGTAGATGGAAAATTAATAGAAAAATATGCAGAAATGTGAATAAAATAACAAAATTTTATGAAAATGCTGAATATGACACTAACACTCACTTTTAACACCTGACACGCCTTAATGCAAACCCTAGCTTTTTTTAATTAAATCGCATAAAAATCTGTAATATATTAAGGATTTGTTTGTAGATGGAAAATTAATTTTATTTACAGAAATGTGAATAAAATAACAACGTTTTATGAAAATTCTGAATATGACACTAACATCACTGCTGCCCTAACACCTGGACACCTTAATTTAAACCCCAGCTTTTTTTTTTTTTTTTTTACATAAAATCTGTAATTATTAAGGATTTGTTTTTAGATGGAAAATTAATAGAAAAATTGTGAAATGCCATAAAAATAACAAAATTTTCAAAAATGCTGAATATGACACTAACACTCTTGCTGCCCCTGAACACCTGGACACTGCCTCGTGCTAAAAATCTTTTTTAATAAAATCGCAAAAAATCTTTATATATTAAATTTGTTTGTAGATGGAAAATTAATAGAAAAAAATGCTGAAATGTGAATAAAATAACAAAATTTTATGAAAATTTGAATATGACACTAACACTCACTGCTGCCCTTTTATTAAATGGACAAAAATGAATAATATAACCCTTCTTTTTTTAAAAATAAAGAAATGTGAATAAAAAACTGTAAATGCTAATAAAACATTTGTTTGTAGAACACCTGGAAAATTAATAGAAAAAAATTTTTTTTTTTTTCAAAGTGAATAAAATAAAAGATTTTATAAAAAAAAGAAATGTGAATCAAAATATATTTTCTAAAATGCTGGATATATATATCTGCCCCCTTTTATTGGACATATTTAATGCTAACACTCATTTTATTTTATTTCTCGCATAAAAATTTTTAATATATTAATAAATTTGTAGATGGAAAATTGAATAAAAATATTCCAAATGTTTTAAAATAACAACGTTTTTTTATGAAAATGCTGAATATGACACTAACACTCACTGCTGCCCTAACACCTGGACACGCCTTAATGCTAACCCCATTTTTTTTTTAAATCGTATAAAAATTTTGTAAAATATTAAATATTTGTTTGTAGATGGAAAAATTAATAGAAAAAATACAGAAATGAATAAAATAACAAAAATTTTATGAAAATGCTGAATATGACACTAACACTCACTGCTGCCATAACACCTGGACACGCCTAATTAATTAAATTTATCTTTTTTTTTGTTTAAATCGAATAAAAATCTGTTCAATATATTAATGATGTGTTTGTAGATGGAAAATTAATAGAAAAAAATGCAAAAAAAATGAATAAAATTACAAATGTTTTGAAAAATGTTTTAAAATGACACTAACACTCACTGCTGCCCCAACACCTGGACACGCCTTTCTAATGCTAACCCCAATTTTTTTAAATTGATCGTCACATAAAAACTTTGTAATATATTAAGGATTTGTTTACCCACGTAGATGGAAAAATTAAAGAAAAAAAATGCAATATTTATTTACAATAAAAATAATAAAATTTTTTTTTAACTCAAAAAAATTCAAAGATAATGACAAACTTTATGTCAAATGTTTAAATATATGCTACCTCACTGCTGCCTAACAACTGGACACGCCCTTAATTCTAAACCTAGCTTTTTTTTAATTAAATCGACATGAAAAATTCTCTGGTCTAATATATTAAGAATTTGTTTGTAGATGGTAAATTTTAAATAAAAAAAGAAAAAAAATAAAAAATGCCTGTTTTTATGAAAATGTTGAATATGACACTAACCACTCACTGCTGCCCTAACACCTGGACACGCCTAATGCTAACCCCATCTTTTTTTAATTAAATCGGATAAAAATTCTGTAATATATTAAGGATTTGTTTGTAGATGGGAAATTAATAGAAAAAAATGCAGAAAAATAAATAAAATAAACAAAATTTTATGAAAATGCTGAATATGACACTATCACTCACTGCTACCTTAACACCTGGAATACGCCTTAAATGCTAACCCCAGTTTTTTTTAATTAAATACGCATAAAAATTTGTAATATATTAAGGATTTGTTTTTTCAGATGGTAAATTAAATTTGTAAAAAAATGCAGAAAAGTGAATATAAAATACCAATTTATGAAAAAATGCTGAATATGACCTCAACAATTTGTTTACTGGCCCTAATGAAAAAACACCCTTTTTTTTTTAATTAAATCACATAAAAATTCGTAAAAATATTAAATATGGAATAAAATAACAAAATTTTGTAGATGGTAAATTAAAGGAAATAAATGCAGAAAATAAAAAAATATCAAAATTTTATGAAAATATTGAATATGACACCTAACTCTCACAAATACACTAACACCTAGTCGTCCTATTTTCTTTTTCTTAATTTTTTTTTTTAATTCACTGCTTCCTAAAATTTTGTAATATATTAAGGATGTTTTGTTTTAGGTGGTAAATTAAAATGGAAATAAATTTTTCGTAGATGGAGAAAAAATAAATATAATAAATAAATTTTATGAAAATTTTGAATATGACACTAACCTCAATGCTACCCTAACACCTGGACACGCCCTTAATGCTAACCCTCACTTTTTTTTAATTAAATTCCAAAAAAAATTTTTTGTAATATATTAAGGATATGTTTGTAGATATTAAATTAATGGAAATTTTAATGCAGAAAAAAAATGAATAAAAAAAAAATATTAGGAAAATTTTGAATATGACACTAACACTCACTGCTACCCTAACACCTGGACACGCCCTTAATACCAACCTTAGCTTTTTTTTGTATTAAATCACATAAAATTTTTGTAATATATTAAATATGTGTTTGTAGATGGTAAATTAAAGGAAATAAATCCAGAAAAGTGAATAAAATATAAAAATTTTATGTAAATGTTGTATATGACAATATCCCTCACAGCTACCCGAACACCTGGACACGCCCTAATGCTAACCCTAGCTTTTTTAATTAAATCACAAAAAATTGTGTAATATATTAAGGATGTATTTTTTATGGTAAATTAATGATAAAATAACAGAAAACGGAATAAAAAACAATATATTTTGAAAATTTGAATATGCCACTAAACCTCTATACTACCTAACACCTGGATACGCCCTAGCTAGCTTTTTTTATTTAAAATTAATAAAAATGTTTGCAAAAAATTAAATATGTGGACTTGTAAACCCTTTTTTTAATTAATATGGTATTAAAGGAAAATAAAAACAAGAAAAGTGAATAAAATAATCATGAATATTGTTAAATGAAAATTTTGAATATGCCATTAAAACTAACAATAACACTACCTTTACATATAAACACACCCTAATTCTAACCTATTTTTTTTAATTAAATCACAAAAAATTGTAATATATTAAGGATGTGTTTGTTAGATTGTAAAATTAAAGGAAATAAATGAAGAAAACAAAATAAAATCTTTAATTTGAAAATGTTGAATATGACACTAACCCTCTCAGCTAACACCTGGACACGCCAATGCAAACCTAGCTTTTTTTAATTTAAATCACATAAAATTTTGTAATATATTAAATGTTTCTAGATAGTAAATTAAAGGAAAAATAATTGCATAAAATAAAAAAAAATGTAATATAAAAAAATGTAAAAAATGAATACGACACTAATTTCTCAACTACCCTAAATCCTGGAATTCGTGTAAATATAACACTGTGTTTTTAGATGGTAAATTAAATCAAAAAAATGTTGTAATATAATATAAAATAAGTAAAATAACCCGACATATAATCACAGTTGACTAACACCTAACACGCCCTTAATGCTAATATCTAGGGTTTTTTTAAATATTAAAATATTTTTTTTAAATTGGTAAATTAAAATTAAAAAAATGGAAAACAAAAAAATCTTTATGAAAATAATATGACATAACCTCAATTTCTAACACCTGATATCCGGGTTTTTTTAATTAAATCAAAAAATTTTACATATATTAAGGATGTGTTTGTAGATGGTAAATTAAAGGAAATAAATGCAGAAAACTGCAAAAAAACAAAATTTATGAAAAAATTGAATACGACACTAACCCTCAACAGCTACCCTAACACCTGGACACGCCCAAATGCTAACAATTGCTTTTTTTAATTAAATCACAAAAAATGTTGTAATATTAAGGATATTTTAGATGGTAAATTAAGGAAATAAATCGAATAAAAAATTTAAAAATGTGAATATGACACTAACAAATAAATGCAGAAAATCGGAATAAAAAATCAAGATATTAAAAAAATCTTTTATAACAATATTATTATGTAAATGCTTAAATAAATGCCCAAATGCTACTCTAAATTTACTAAGTTATTTAAATTTGACACGATTTAACACTAAATTTTATGGATAAAATAAATAACCTTAAAAAAAACCTCATGCTAAATTGCTTTTTTTTTATTTAAAATTAACAAAATAAATCACTTGAATTATGTAAATGTTGTATATGACAAAACCTCATTGCTACCCTTATCATAATGCTAACAGGAACTTTTTTAAATCATTGTAAATTAAATATTAAGGATATAAATGCAGAAAACTTAAAAAAAATAATAAAAAATTATTCTGAAAATGTTGAATACGACACTAACCCTCATAGCTACCCTAACACCTGGACACGCCCAAATGGTTAACCCTTAAAAATGTTTTCTAGATGGTTTTAAATAATTAAAAACGCACAAAATGTTTAATATAATAATGATGTCTTTGTAAATTGCTTAAATTAAAAAATGTTGTAAATATAAAATGAAAAAACGGAATAAAAAAGCAAGATAATAAGAAAATCTTGAATACGACCCAAACCCTGTCACCCCAGCTACACTAACACCAGGACACGCCCAAATGCTAACCCTACCTTTTTAAATAAATCACAAAAATTTTTAATATATTAATGAAGTGTTTGTAGATGGTAAATTAAAGGAAATAAATGCAAAAAACGTAATAAAAAAGCAAGATATTATGAAAATGTTGAATACGACACTAACCCTCACAGCTATCTTAACACCTGGACACACCCAAATGCTAACCCTAGTTTTTTTAAATAAATATCACAAAATCTTGTAATATATTAATATATATATTAACAATAATTATATTGTTTGTAGATGGTAAATTAATGTAAATAAATGCAGTAAAATGGAATAAAAACAATAAATTTTTAAAAACCTTGACATACGACACTAACCCTCACAGTTAACTACCTAACACCAGGACACGGTAAATGAAATGCTAACCCTAATTAGAAAATTTTACACCCAAACCCTGTCAATATTTTTACCTTTTTTTAAATAAATACAAAAAAATTTAATAATTAATGAAGTGTTTGTAGATGGTAAATTAAAGGAAATAAATGCAGAAAACGTAATAAAAAAGCAAGATATTATGAAAATGTTGAATACGACACTAACCCTCACAGCTATCTTAACACCTGGACACACCCAAATGCTAACCCTATTATTTTCAATAAATATCATAAATATTAATATATATATTTTAATAATTATATTGTTTGTAAAAATGTTGTAAATAAATGCAGGATAAATGGAATAAAAAATAAATTTTAAAAACTTGAAAATGGAAAACGGAATAAAAAATCATGCTAGATATTATCAAAAAATCTTTACTACAGCACTGAACTTCACATCTAATAAACATATAAATGGAGAAAACGGAATAAAACCTGGACACGCACTGAACTTCAAATCTAACCCTACCCTTTTTAAATAAATCACACAAAATGTTTATTATAGAAAGGAACTGTTTGTAAATGGTAAATTAAAGGAAATCAATGCAGAAAACGTAATAAAAAAAAAAAAGATAGTCTGAAAATTTTGAATACAACACTAACCCACGAAGCTATCCTAACACCTGGACACGCCCTAATGCTAACCCTAGCTTTTTGTAATTATATCAGACAAAATGTTGTAATATATTAAGGATTTGTTTGTAGATGGGTAATTAAAGGGAAATAAATGCATAAAACAAGAAAAATCAAGATATTATGGAATTCTTGAACACGACCCTAACATCACACCTACCCTAACATCTAGACACGCCCAAATGCTAACCCTAGCTTTTTTTAAAGAAATATACATTTTTTTTTAGTATATTAAGGATGTGTTTGTAAATTAAAGGAAATAAATGCAGAAAACAGAATAAAAATGCAAGATATAATGAAAATCCAGTATATAACACTAACACTCACGGTTATCCCAACAGCTGTACACGTCCAAATGCTAACCCTAGCTTTTTTTTATGTATATATCACAAAATATTGCAATATATTAAGGATGTGTTTGTAGATGGTAAATTAAAGGAAATAAATGCATAAAATGTAATAAAAATGCAAGACATTTTGAAAATCTTTACTACAGCACTGAACTTCACATCTACCCTACCACCTGTACACGCTCAAATGCTAAACCTAGCATTTTTTAATTAAATTAAATTTTTTTTATATATCTTCAGGATGTTTTTTTGTAGATGGTAAATTAAAGGAAATAAATGCAGAAAATGGAATAAAAATTCCAGATATTATGAAAATCTTGAATACGACACTAACCCTCACAGCTACCCTAACACCTGGACACGCCCTCGCTTTTTTTTTTTTTTAAATCTTGCAAAATCTTGTAATATATTATCTCTGTGTTTGTAGATGGTAAATTAACGGAAAGGAATGCAGAAAAGAGAATAAAAAAGCTAGAAATTATGAAATTCATGAATACAACATTAACTTTTGCAACAACCCTAATACTTCGACACGCCCAAATGCTTACCATCGATTTTTTTATTTAAATCACAAAACATTTTGTAATATATTAAGGACGTGTTTGTTGATGGTACATTAAAGGAAATAAATGTAGAAAGCAGAATAAAAAAAGAAAATTATGAAAATCACCTATATTACACTAACCCTCACAAGAACCCTAATCTCTGGACACGCCCATATGCTAACCCTAGCTTTTTTTTTAATTAAATATCACAAAATGTTGAAATATATTGAGTATGTGTTTGCAGATGGTAAATTAAGGGAAATAATTGTAGGAATGTGTATAAAAACAAGAAATTATAAAAATCCTGAATACGACACTGACCCTCAGAACAACTTTCACACCTGGTAACGCTCAAATTCTAAAAATAGCCATTTTAAGTAAATCCAAAAAAAACGTTGTAATATATTAAGGATATGTTGGTAGATGGTAAATTAATACAAATGAATATAGATAATGAAATAAAAAAAACATTTTAAATCCTGTATACAACCCTAATCCCTACAAAACCCTAACCCCATTCCGAGCCTAAATTCTAATCATAGATAATTTTTTTTTTACTTAGATCTTGATATGTTGTATCATATTATGTGTGTTGTTAGATGGTAAATTAAAAGAAATGTTTGTAGAAAACTGGAATAATGTCATGCAAATTATGCAAATCATGAATACGATGCTAATCTCTGTCAACTCTCACTCTTACCTCAAGTCCCGACGAAACGCTAACCCTACCTTTTTTTTTTTTAAGTTTTTAACTGTTTGTCATATATGAATGTTTTGTTGTTATATGATCTATGAAGAGTGGTATATCCAGTTTATACAGCAATTATACGGAAATTATGAAAATCATGAATATGACACTAAAGCTTACCCCAACCCTTACCCTTGGACCCGCCAAAATGCTAACGCTTGCATTTTTTATTAAATTTAAAAAAATGTTGTAATATATTCAGGATGTATGTCTTGGTAGACGGTAATTAAGAAACTGGTAAATTATGAAAATCCTGAATACGAACCTTATGCACCCATCCAATGCATCCACGACCCGTCCAAATTATAATTCTATTTTTTTAATTAAATCTTTCAAAATGGTGTAATATCTTAAGCATGTGTTGGTAGAGTCAAAGTTAAAGGAAATAATAAATTAGTTGCAATAAAAATCATATAAATCCCGCTCTAAGCTTATCCAGTTTCCGCCCAATTGCTAACTCTAGCTTTTTTTTAAATTAAATCCCTTCCAAAGGGTGTAATAGATTAAGGATGTCTTGGTAGACGGTAAATTAAAATAAATTAATGAATTAAAGATAATAAAAATTCTTAAAGTTTTGAAAATCATGAATACGATGCTAATCTCTGCCGACCCTCACTCTTACCCAAAAACCCGACCAAACGCTAACCCTACCTTTTTTTTTTTTTAAAGTTTTTAACTGTTTGTCATATATGAATGTTTTGTTGTTAGATGATCTATGAAGGGTGGTATATCCAGTTTATGCAGGGGCACCTCGAGGTGGTGTAATGGTTAGCAAGCTTGTCTCGCTAGAACAATTACCACTGAGTAGTGAGTTCGATTCTCACTGGGTGCCCCCTACTTTCGGGCCTTGTGCCACATCTGATCTACGCTTGGAAAATCACTATCCAGTTTATACAGTAATTATACGGAAATCATGAATGTGACACTAACCCTTACCTTTGGACCCGCCCAAATGCTAACGCTTGCATTTTTCATTAAATTCAAAAAAATAAAAACCACCCCAAAACTAATCCTAGGACCCACCCAAATGTTAACCCTAGCTTTTTAATTAAATCTCACAAAATCTTTCAATGCATTTAAGATTGGTTGTTACATGGTAAATTAAAGGAAAGAAATTAATTAAAATATATAAATCTGGAAATTATAAAAATCAGGAATACGACCCTAAACTCTACGGCAATCTAACCCTATTTGTCACCCAAATTCTAACCTTTCATCTTTCTTTTAAATTAAATCTTATAGTTTAATTAAATATAATAAAATCTTTAATTTAATTATGTTATAAAATAAAATAAGACATATCTCGGCTGATTTACAGGCAAATACACAAGAGCGAGAGCCGGATGTGAACGGGACAAAACCCCGTCACAAAATGACCATTATCTTCATTTACAAATGTTCCCGACACACGTGTTCTGGTCGAAAAATAAAATAATAATTAAAGTGTTCTATTTTTCGTCCAATAAAAATGCTTCCCTCCTAATTATATTCGCTTCGTTTTTTCGAGCCTGTTAAGCCATAAAAAAAAACGCTATAAAGGGGTCACACGGAAGTTCAACGGGCAGTCCACAGGTCAGCAGCTGACAGCAGGATAGCGTCAACTACCGTCAACATGTATGAACTACTATGAGAGATCGACCTAGATCCGAAGCCGGCTTATGAACTTTACCACAAGGTAGCTGTCCCAAACCCACACGTTCCTGTTGAAATAAACCACGTAAATCTATTTCTGCTGTTGCCGTATTTCTTTCTTGCAACCATACGCTTGTCTATAACAATTACATATCATGGAAATCACTCTAATGCCCACCGAGCCATAATATATTTTGTCTTTTATTTCTACTACTCTGTTTTGATATCAAGCATGCCAGTCAGGTTATGCATTCCTTTTCTCTTCCTTTTGCTTTTAATATGTCTTATGGGTGTCAAATGTTACCAAGCCATCTTTTCTCACTATGCACCTCAGAAATGCCCACACTTTTTTTTTGGGGGGGGGGATGTTATCTTTGGCGTTGGTTACATGTTCAGTTTGCGGTATTCCCTTCTTCGTTTTGTAGAACCATATTTTTGTAGCAAAAATTTTCTTCATCCTGCATTCACTACCATACGACTGATATTACGTAGCTGTTCAGCGCCATTTTACTGTGAAGCACTTCCTGCTTGATTGCGGTGACATGGCACATATTCGAAAATTATTTTACAACGTGAACAACTTGAAAGAACTTTTAGAAAAATCAAACCCCAATTTGATCTTGACCTTTCTTGTGCTATATAATAAAATATAATTCCAATTTGGTGTCTGATGATGAAAGGGGAATCTTTGATACTTACCAAGTGAGAAATTTTCAAAGAATGGCGCACCTCTGAAAACAGTGAATTTTTGTTGTTTTTTTTTTTTTAAAAAAAAAAAGCAAGACAACATCGAAAAAGAAGGAAAGGAAAGGGAAAGTCTTTTTGAAAACATTTCAACCTTATTTAAAGAAAAAGAAAAAAACAAAAAACAACTGTTTGAACTTAAATGATCTCTTGCTGATCGATGGGTCGTTAAGTTTTTAAACAAACAGTTGTCTATTTTTAACGAAAAATCCATTTTTAATACTACGGAAGGCACTTTTAGCTATCACAAAGCGCTTTCAATTTTTGCTTCCATATTTTTTTTTTTTTTTTTTGAAAGCAAAAGATATAAATTTCTGCGAATCACTGGCCATTCTTTTGTTAATCTAATGCTAATGGCTTACAGTTCGACGATGCCTCCAAAAAACTATTAGTTTTTTTTATATATTTACAGAATATTTACATTTATTTTTTCGACTTCGTTAGGTCCGCAATTTATTTTCTCAGTTTTTGCCTGTCGTTTTCTGGTTTACAAGCAAACTCATCTCCACCAACCAACTTTTTCCAAGTCGTCTCTTTTGTCCTTCTCCTCCCCTCCCGAATCCCTGCCTATCCGACCGAAAGAGGTCCACCTGTGAAAGTTGTACACAACTTTGTTTGTTTGGAGAGACAGGTGTAGAGGAAGGAAGAAACAGACGGTGCGGGTCGGGGCTCGGATACGGCTTAGTCATAAGAGCGAAAACTTCCGATCTCTCTGTTCAAGCAGTTGTACCCCCCACCTGTCTTTTTTTAGTAGAACAGGTTTTTCTAGTAACGCACACACACACACACACACACACACACACACACACACACACACACACACACACACACACATATATATATATATATATATATATATATATTTGTAAAAGAGACAAAAATGAATAATTATATATATATATATATATATATATATATCTTATTATAAAACGCAGATTGTGTGTGTGTGTGTGTGTGTGTGTCTGTACGTTTATATATTGGATCGGATTTCCTACATTTTTCAACCGATTTCAACAAAACTTCACAGGACTACGTAAAATTAACTTACGGTAGTTCTGACAGCACCAAAAATTGGAAAAACACAATTATTTTTGCACGAAATCAATTTGAAAACACGATTAAGAGGCATCACGAGAATGAAAGGGAGACAACTCATATTATAAAACACAGGTTGGTTGTTTGTGTGTGTGTTCGTTTATATATCGGATCGGATTTCCTACATTTGTCAACCGATTTCAACAAAACTTCACTTTTTGGGGGACAGGTAGTGCTTCTTATTGTCTTGCACACTTTTTTCTTTATTTTTACATTCAGAATGCTTTAAAAATTCTATTTACAAGACAATTGTTTATAATAAAATTCTATTCAATAGGTAGACTCATAATGATTGAAAACAATGTTTTTGTTTGAGTTTGGGTTTGACCAATTCGTAAAAAAACAAAAAAAACTAATTAAGACATGCGTGTCCGTCAACATTAAACAATAATCTTTGTCAATTTTATTTTTCAGTCTAAAGACTGAAAAATAAAATTGGATGGGTGCATAAGGTTCGTATTCAGGATTTTCATAATTTACCAGTTTCTTAATTACCGTCTACCAAGACATACATCCTGAATATATTACAACATTTTTTTAAATTTAATGAAAAATGCAAGCGTTAGCATTTTGGCGGGTCCAAGGGTAAGGGTTGGGGTAAGCTTTAGTGTCATATTCATGATTTTCATAATTTCCGTATAATTGCTGTATAAACTGGATATACCACCCTTCATAGATCATATAACAACAAAACATTCATATATGACAAACAGTTAAAAACTTTTAAAAAAAAGGTAGGGTTAGCGTTTCGTCGGGACTTGAGGTAAGAGTGAGAATTGACAGAGATTAGCATCGTATTCATGATTTGCATAATTTGCATGACATTATTCCAGTTTTCTATAAACATTTCTTTTAATTTACCATCTAACAACACACATAATATGATACAACATATCAAGATCTAAGTAAAAAAAATTATCTATGATTAGAATTTAGGCTCGAAATGGGGTTAGGGTTTTGTAGGGATTAGGGTTGTATACAGGATTTAAAATGTTTTTTTTTATTTCATTAATGATGGTCGATACTTGATCTATCTCTTACTGTTACATCCCCGGCAATGCCGGGCTATACTGTCTATATATATATATATATATATATATATATATATATATATATAGAGAGAGAGAGAGAAAGAGAGAGAGAGAGGGGGAGACAGACAGACAGAAAGGGAGAAAATTAGAAATCAGCCGATTCCGCCACCTTGAAAAAGCAAAAGATATAAATTTCTGAGAATCATTGACCAAAATTGCCTGAAGATACCGAAAATTGAAACCAAGGTAGCAGAATCGGCTGATTTTAGGAAATCAGCCGATTTTATATACTTAAAAGCTCTATATGTTCATTTTTTTTATGTTTTTATATGTGCGTTGAGCATGTTTAATACTACTGCTTCCTGGTCTAATTCAAGTCTGACCATTAACTTCTTTAAATTCACCACCCCCTCACACACATATATATATATATATATATATATATATATATATATATATATATATATATATATATATATTATAAACACGTTTTTGGTTATAATGTGGATTTTCAAAAAATATATTATGCTTTATTTTCCCTAATTTTGATACGCGTGTTTCCAGTCTCGCGAGCTTCATCAGGCAAAGAGTGAAATTTTCCACGTATTATTAAAAGGAATTAATTTTTCTTTGTTAAATGTTCTCGATATTAAACATTCTCTTTTTTGTGTGTTAGTGACCCAATCTAGGAGGATTTTGGGGTCACTACACACAATAACACAAGCACAGATGTGGCACAAGGCCAAAAGTATGGGGCATATATATATTTTCAGTAGTAACTTCTAGAGAAAAGCGTATATTATATATATATATATATATATATATATATATATATATATATATATATATGTGTGTGTGTGTAGTTGAAGGGATATGAGTTTGTAATATGAATTTACTTTTTTAAAATTTGAGACTATTCATGTCAGTTTTTATGTTTGGTCTTGATGGGGGTGGGGAAATTCTCCTCTGTTTCCGTTTTGGCATGACGCTCATAGGCACTGAGACGTATATACGTACGGGTGTAGGCATTATGATTCGCACAACCACATACATATACATATATAAACAATTCGACATCAGGTACAGACGTGTATTCATATGTTCTGACACGCATACATACACAGTTCAATTGCAATCTTATTTCGATGTTGGTACTGAGTGTAGTCAAGGTTTTTCAAAAGGAGAATGTTGAACATGTGTTCTCGTCATCTTTCAGGTCGGTCGACTATGTTGTCATCGCATAAGCGTGAAACGGACGGTCACGAACTCATATCTATTCAACTAAATATGTTAGCTCTATCACCGATATTGAGCGCTTTCCAATAAGCACCGCACATATATAAAATATATATTGAATTTATATATATACGTATATATATATTACAATGAATCATTCATATAAAAAAGTAGATTAGTAAAGTTAATGATATAAAATTGCGAAAACTCTTCGCAAACAAAATTTTAAAGTTGCATTAACCTACGAACCACTCGATGAATGTTATGATCCTTGTTTTTAATAACTACAAGTTGTATAAGGTCTTTTTTGTAATCTGCCAGTACTTTCGACTGTACACACAGTCATCCTCAGGCATGGAAATTATTTTGTTTTTAGTAAATCCAGGCAGCATCGGAGACGAGAGATTAAATGCGAATCGAAATATATTTTTTTTTAGAAATGTGCTATGTTATATATATATATATATATATATATATATATATATATATATATTGCGACATGTTTCATTGAATAATTTAGACAAGTTTTGTCTACTTATTTTAAATAGTTACCTTTCATATTCTTGATCCAGCTTTTTGATGTCGTTATTAAAGGAAGAGAGAAAATTACTGTGCTTATACATATTGTTTATTTCGAGTAATTTCGACATTAGCACAATGTTATCCTCAGGGTGTTGTTTTTCTGAGACAAAAAAGAAGTGTTCATTATTTTCAAAGACAAAATTGCTGTGTTCATCTGAAAGTTAAAGTTTTTTACTTGTGAAGTGAGGAAAGCCGAGCTTGGTGCCATGCCGTTAGAATGATTAACGCTCCAGAGGAGATAACTAAGTTATGAGGTTGGGAAGAGTTTCTTTTTAAGATTAAAAAAAAAAGAAATAAGTATTGAAAACTATTAGTACAAGCCTCAATATTTAAAACTATCTTCTGTAAATATTTGTGCAGTATTCATACTTAATTTTAAGGTTTGGTTTCAATTTTTTAATATAGATAGTTTAAAAAATTTTAATGTATGTTTATTATTTTCATGAAAAATTACAGATATATTTTCAAAAAGAATTTTTCTGAATTGCGAATGTGGACAGCCATGCTGTTGTAAATGTTTAGAAATGTTAGACGCGCCATTAAAATGAAAACTCAGCCGCCTAGACAACATAGTCGTAGTATGGTTATCATAAATATTCTTTTTTTTTTCTGCTAGCAATACAATCTCCCAGAGGCCATTTAAATTCATATACGATGTTGGCTTTCTGCAACACGTTAATTGGTTCATTACGAATGATTAAATCGGATATACTGGATTTAGTGTAATATATAATTAATTAAAAATTTTTTTACTAAGGTCTGTGGTGTATATATTAGTATTTACCAATTCTTTTTAGAATATTTTCGTCTTTTTTATACTTAGAATATATTTGATTGCGATATAGAAGATTATTATGTAGGAGGTTAGTTGAAGCAGTACTATATTCTATTTGCTTTATATTAACTTTTCTGATAGAACATCTTATTTGTTCCTCAACAATTTAATTAGAAAAGTCATTAACAAGAGTTCCTTTTATATTTTTTAGTTCACTGTAGAAAATCTCTTTTGTGGGTGAATTAGTTTTTGCTATTAGGCTTTTTTTTTTATAATTGCTATTTTATAGTTATTTGACATTCATTCTTACAGTTGAGGGTGCATGAATTCATGCTGGTAGATTCTTTTATATGGGATTTTATTGTTATTACCCTACACGCCAGTCGCTAGTGGCCCGTTGGCAGGCCACCGATGGCAGCCACCTACAGGCCACCGATGGGCCTTTAGCGGTCCGCCAGTGGTTACATTGCCGAGATGAATACGCCGTCGGTCCGAATGCAGGCCACCAACTGTAAAGGTTAATGGCAGATTGGTGGGTAGTGTTTATCAATATATCTAGAAAAGGAAATTTTGTTGCTATTTTTAAATTCGTATGTAAATTTAAGGATAGATAGATAGATAGATAGATAGATAGATAGATACTATTTTTCGATACTGATCACTATATGGATTACTATTCGGATCACTATTCGATCGAGTATTATCGAGCAAGTACTATTAGTGTGAGTGATATTTGAAAGCGTCTAACACCAGTATTGTTCAATGGCGTTACTATTTGTTGTATCTAGGATTACAAAGTCTTTAATACAACAAGCATTACTAAAGTGACAACGGGTATTCGCTGAAATTATAAATGTTGCAACGAGTGTTCGTTGACGTCACAAGACTTTGCTAAGCCCGCTGCGAGGAAAATTGGTTCATTGTGTAGTGCAGTTTTTTTTTTGTCTCCAGAATAGTATAGCTAAAATAACTAATGTGATTTCAGGCATTACTGTAAATCAGTTGGCAAATGTTTTCCGTGAATTGTAAAATCGGAAATGTCTGTGGAACTCCCTTCTCTTTTTCTGTTTCCCTGATAGCTATAATCTCCAACTATTCAAATATCAATCGAAGTCTCCAGATGTCCTGATCTATCCCCTGTCCTTCTCTTTATCCTTTCCTCTATCACTCCTCTTTGCTCTCGCTCCAACTCTCTGTAACCCCTTGCGTGCTAGTGATTTCCCGCCTTGCTTGAGGTGAAACGCTTAAATAAAAAAATAAAAAAAATAAAATAAAAAAAATACATACGGTCCGGTGATCCTGTTTTATATTTAGAGATTCTCGATAAAATTCAAAGAAGAATCTGCAATGTTACCTGGCATTTTGGATTTAGTCACTTACCTAACGCCTCAATGATGCTTCCTTGTACTTTGTCTATACTTTCAGGGTAATTGTTCTGAGGACCTTTCCTCTTTGTTTAAGATTGGGTGAGAGCTTTTATTATTAACACTATTTTATATAAAAATATATATATATATAAAAAGTTTATATATTGGGTCACATTTTTAAAAAATTAGTTCATTGTGTAGTGCTAGACAAGTTTTTTTTTTAGAATCTATCTGACATATTTATTAGTCTACCATTCGTCCATACTTTGACTATTGCTGCCACATATGGTCTTAGCTTCAATCACTTTCCCAATGCCCAAATGAAGTTTCCTTGTGATTTTTCTATACTTTCATGGTAATTGTTCTGCGGAACTTTCCTATTTTTATAAGTCATCATCATCATCATCTTGCGGCCTCAGCCGAGATTGAACTCACTACACCTCTCCAGTATTCCCTATCTGTCATAGCACCTAAAAGATCTTCCTTAGGGACCAATGTGTCTCGTTTTTTCCTATCTGGAAAGGTTAACTTGCGTGATCGATTGACAGATGATGGGTGCCTCAGAGTACAAATGATGACACAAGTTCATCTGTGGCACGTGCACAATGCCCGGCGAACTGGACACGTCTCTTACAAACTAAAGTTGATACTCTCAACAAGTCACCATATATCATTTCTAGAGTTGGGTGGTTTTGCCATGAGAGATTAAGCACTCTTCTTAAAAGACGTGTATAACATCCATCTAAACGACGCTGTTGTTTTGCTGAGAGAGTCCAAGTTTCAGAGCTATAGAGTAAGATTGGCTCAATAAGTACGCGTATAAGTATATAAGTACTGTGGGCTTTGACGGGGGCTTTTATTATTAAAATTATTTTATATAAAAAAAAATATATATAAAGTTTATATATTGTAAATATACATTGGGGGTATGTTTTTAAAAATTGGATCACTGTGTAGTTCTAGAAAAGTTTTTTTCTCTCCAGAATCTTTCTGACATAAGTTTTCGTCCATAAATATTGCTCTATATGGTCCATTCCCTGTTGAGAGATTCTTGATAAAATCAAACAAGAATCTATCTTTACATTTTATAAGACCATTCGTCCATTTTGAATATTGCTGCCATATATGGTCCGGTGATCCTGCTCTATATTGAGAGATTCTTGATAAAATCCAAAGAAGAATCTATCTTACATATTTATAAATCTACCATTCGTCCATACTTTGAATATTGCTGCCATATATGGTCCGGTGATCCTGCTCTATATTGAGAGATTCTTGATAAAATCCAAAGAAGAATCTATCTTACATTTTATAAGTCTACCATATATTTGAATATTGCTGCCATATAAACCCTGCTCTATATTGAGAGATTCTTGATAAAATCCAAAGAAGAATCTATCTTACATATTTATAAGTCTACCATTCGTCCATACTTTGAATATTGCTGCCATATATGGTCCGGTGACCCTGCTCTATATTGAGAGATTCTTGATAAAATCCAAAGAAGAATCTATCTTACATATTTATAAGTCTACCATTCGTCCATACTTTGAATATTGCTGCCACATATGGTACGATGATCCTGCTCTATACTGAGATATTCTTAATAAAATCCAAGGAAGAATCAACAATGTTATTGGCCCTGAGTATTTTATGTCGTCATCCGTTTATCTCGCGAGATTAAGGTAGCACCCTGTTTAGTTAAAATTCAGTCCTTTGATTTAACAACAGCAAAAATATTTCCTCCACCAGCTATGACCTTTCTGATGACATCAGTTCTTAACTTGGTATCAATTCTGTTGACGCAACCATTTATTCTTGTCTCGATAATAAGTCTGATCAGTTCGATAAGGTGAAATTGGTAAGTGATCTCAAAAATGGCCTACAGTTTGTTGTTAACTGGGGCAAGGAGTCGCTTGTTAATTTTAACGACCCCAAAACAAAACTCTCTATTAATCACCTGAAAGAGCCATTCCAGTATCCCATCAGCATGGCTGATGTTAACCTCCATGGGGTGACTCGTTCGTCTTCTCAGACTAACATTCTCGGCTGATAGGAAGTGGAAAGACTATATTGAATCTATTGTTAGGTCTGCTGCTAAGATAGTTGACTCACTCTATCGTGCTGAGGCATTTTTTTATCTCCAGAAACTATCTTACATATCTATATGTCTATCATTCGTCCATACTTTAAATATTGCTGCTACATATGGTCCGGTGCTCCTGCTCTATATTTAGAGATTCTCGATAAAATTCAAAGAAGAATCTGCAATGTTACTTGACATTTTGGATTTAGTCACTTACCTAACGCCTCAATGATGCTTCCTTGTACTTTTCCTATACTTTCATGGTAATTGTTCTGAGGACCTTTCCTCTTTGTTTAAGGTTGGGTGAGAGCTTTTATTATTAACACTATTTTATATAAAAAAAATATATAAAAAGTTTATATATTGTAAATATACATTGGGGTTACATTTTTAAAATTGTTTTTATTCCACACACCTAAAACAAATTGCACTTATGCAGACGGTTTAGAGACTAGAGGTATTATGGTGACTGTAATAAGAATGTAGTAGTAATAATAGTAGTAAGAATGGCATGTGTTATTGTGGTATGTTTAGGTCGGTGATTGTGGCTAGCTAAGTTTAAATGTATGACGGATGAAGACCAGCCTTCCCCATCCACTATTTTTGGCTTCCTGCCACTTTTGTATGAACAAAAAATAGCACTTTCCTGTTTGATAACTAGACTTTATGAATTTAAGCGCATTACTAGATTGGCGGCAAGGTCTTATTATTTAACCGGTGAAATAGTAAACGCAACCGTAAGTTCTATGCAGAAAGTTCCTTCTCTCGCACTTCTTGTGCAACTCTCTACCGACTTCTTGATTTCCAGTCAAAATTTAAATGCAATGTCACTCGTTATCTACTGTCTTATTAATTCATCTCCTTTTATTATTCTTGCTACTTAATAATGTTTAGCTTTTAGAAGGCATCTTCTGCTTTTTTCTAATGCGCTTTTGTGTCTATCTTTTTCTTTCTTTTTTTTTTTTTTTTTTTTTGCAGGTTGAAGGTAAGAAATTTCTGTGCGTCGTCGGCCTTTTTTTTTAATCTAAATGAGTTACAGTTTAACGATGCCCCCCCCATTTTTTTTTTTTTTCCCGTCTTCCTTAGGTGTGCAATTCATTTTCTTACTTTTTACATGTCGTCTCTTTTGTCCTCCCTTCCACTCTTGAATCCGGGAATCCAGTTTTAAAAAGTCACAGATAAAAAAAAAAAATCACATGAAAAAATCACGGTAAAAAAGTCACAGGAAAAAAAAAAAAATAGGACAAGATTATCATACAGCGGACAAGAAGTGGACAAAATGCGAACCTCTTATCCAAAAGTGGACAAAATACTAGCCCCTTATCTAAAAGTGGAAAAAAATCCCAGCCTTTTATCCAAATGTGGACAAAATGCCACTCTCATAAATTAAATTGAAAATCCAAGGAACTTTTAATTCAAATTTTAAATCGAGATTTTCTTCAATATCAAGTCTTATTAGATACTAAAATTCCCTAACGATGAAATATATCGAATATATAATAGTAGCATTGTTAGAGAACGTTTTTTTAGAGATTGGACAGATTTACTATGAATTTCTTTTGTACACAAAGTAGACCCATAAACTACAAAAATAGATTACTTTATTACTAGACACCATAAATTAATTGTGAATTTTTTCACCCATGACATTTTTTTCTACTGAAAATTGTGATGTTTTTCTGTATCTATTTTCCTGTGACTTTGTTACCCTCCACTAATTCGGATTTTTCATTTCTAGTCAAAAAATTTAAATACATTTTTCTCATATTCTTTCACATTCAGTAACCCGTTGTGTCTTAGTGGCTTTATTGCCTTGCCTGGACTGGAATTTTTTTTTTTTTAAATAACACACGAAGTGTTGATAAGTCGTAAAAACAAAAACAAATTAATCAAATCATTATGCCTACTAGACATTTGACTAAAAACACGTGATCGCCGACAACTGAGGACTAGTGGAATTGTGCCGTCGTCAGATTTCAACTGTTTTTATTTTATTTTATTTTATTTTAATTTATTTTATTTTTATTTATTTTTATTCATTTTAAGGCATACGTCTAGTGTAAGTGTACCGAGAAAAAGAGAAGAAGAAAAAAACAGAATAATTTCCTCGACGCAGATTGCTTAATTGCCAACAAACACAGTTAGAGTTCAACAAGGAGTGGAGAATTTTTTTTTTAAATACTCACGTAAAATAACAGCTATATTTATACGCACGCGCACATGTGTGTGTATATGTGTGTGTGTGTAAGAGAGAAAGAGCGCGAGAGAGAAAGAGAGAGACCAACTAAAAATTTCCTCAAACGCCTTCAGCCACATTTATTGCTTGACTTCATACACACTTGGTTCTACCCTTTGATACACATCAATATGCAGACAGTGCAACGGCTATTAGCGATGAGAATGGAATCAACAATCCCAGATCAAATTCCTGCTTCGTCTGTTGCGTTCATTTTGGATCAAATGTCCTTGGAGGAAAATCCTGAATCCGTCTCTCTCCCCCATCAACTATGGGTTAATTTGCAAGGGTAGACATGCACTCTCCAGTCTTGGGCGGTAATCAGTCTAATAGACGGAAAACTCTGAATGCCAAACCTTGGAAACGGGAAACGGGAAATGGCAATTCATCTTACTTATTATAAAACGCAGATTGTGTGTGTGTGTGTGTGTGTGTGTGTGTGTGTGTGTGTGTGTGTGTGTGTGTGTGTGTGTGTGTGTATATATTGGATCGGATTTCCTACATTTTTCAACCGATTTCAACAAAACTTCACAGGACTACGTAAAATTACCTTGCGGTGGTTCTGATAGTGCCAAAAATTGGAAAAACACAATTGTTTTTGCACGAAATCAATTTGAAAACCCGATTAAGAGGCATCGCGAGAATGAAAGGGGGATAATTCACATCGAATTATACTTATTATAAAACCCAGGTTGTTTGTGTGTGTGTGTGTGTGTGTGTTCGTTTGTGTTCGTGTGTGTGTTCACTTCCTACATTTTTCAACCGATTTCAACAAACCTTACTTTTTTTTTTGACAGGTAGTGTTTCTTATTGTCTTGCACACTTTTTTCTTTATTTTTACATTCAGAATGCTTTAAAAATTCCATTTACAAGACAATTGTTTATAATAAAATTCTATTCAATCGGTAGACTCATAACGATTGAAAACAATGTTTTTGTTTGAGTTTGGGTTTGAGCAATTCATAAAAAAAAAATAATAATTAAGACATGCGTGTCCGTCAACCAATAAACAATAATCTTTTGTCAATTTTATTTTTCAGTCTTTATGATGGTCGATACTTGATCTATCTCTTACTGTTACATCCCCGGGCAACGCCGGGCTCTACTGCTAGTAGATAATAAAGAAATAGGAAAAGCTGTTAAGGACCATGATCACCTACGTTCTGAAAGGGCAACACAAAATAATTGTCAGTGGCGTGCCAGGTTTTTGGATCTGAGTTTCCCAAATTTTTAGATTATAGATTCCTTCATGGAATCCCTGTTCCCTTATTGACTTCCAGAGATTCACAAAATTATTAAGACACATATTTTCTTTCTACTTGAGTATAGGAATTCCGGCAAACATGGATAAACGTGCCTGCAAAAAAAAAAAAAATGCCGAGTATCAAAGGGACGTTTTTTTCCCATGACACCGCTTTTATTTTAACTACTACAGTGTAACCCGGATATAAGAGAGTTGTCGGGACCGGAGAAGAAGTCTCTTATATACGGGTTTCTCTTATATCTCGGTTTGGTCTATTTTATATACATTAACACAGGCTCTAATTTGGGACCAGAGAAAATCTCTCTTATGTCCGGGTTTCTCTTATATCCGGGTCTCTTATATCCGGGTTAGACTGTACTCAAATATGTTTATTGTTTTAAAAATCGATTATTAGAATTGTAATAAAATCTAAATATATGACGAAAAGTAAGTAAAATCTAAATCTTACTTATTATAAAACGCAGATTGTGTGTGTGTGTGTCTGTACGTGTATATATTGGATCCGATTTCCTACATTTTTCAACCGATTTCAACAAAACTTCACAGAACTACGTAAAATTACCTTGCGGTGGTTCTGACAGCGCCAAGAAATGGAAAAACTCAATTGTTTTTGCACGAAAGCAATTTGAAAACACGATTCTGACGCCAGAATGAAAGGGGGGAAAACCCATATCGAGTTATACTTATTATAAAACCCAGGTTGTTTGTGTGTGTTTGTGTGTGTGTGTGTGTGTGTGTGTGTGTGTGTGTGTGTGTGTGTGTGTGTGTGTTTTTATATATGGGATCGGATTTCCTACATTTTTCAACCGATTTCAACAAAACTTCACTTTGGGGGGGGTGGCAGGTAGTGCTTCTTATTGTCTTGCACACTTTTTTCATTACTTTTACATTCAGAATGCTTTAAAAATTCAATTTACAAGACAATTGTTTATAATAAATTTCTATTCAATCGGTAGACTCATAACAATTGAAAACAATGTTTTTGTTTGGGTTTGACCAATTCGTAAAAAAAACCCCAAAAACAAAAACAAAAAAACTAAGACATGCGTGGGAAAAAAAGAAAAGGGGGGGGAGGAAAGGAAAATAAAAAAAAAAAAAATAGGGGAAAAAAGAGAAAAGAAGAGAACGAAAAAAAAAAAGGGGAAAAAAAATCAAATCTAAATAAAAAAAGCTTTTATCTTATTAAAACCACCACTCGACTTTGTTTTGGCTTCTACATTTACAAAAATTTTTTAAAATTTCCGAACGGAATAAGGCACACAATTTTGAAATAATAAAAAATGGCATAGGGGTTGTTTTTCCCCGGAAAAAATTATGCCTGTCAATTGGACTGATTTTTAAAAAATAAAGGAAACTTTTGATTAAATTTCATAACTGATCATTAAAAAAAGTCATTTTTTTTTCAAAAAAAAGCAAATTTTTTTCAAAAAAATATTTAAAAATTCATGGTGCAGTTTGGGTGCTTATGGATTGTTCCCTTTTTTGGGAGGCAACAAGTTATTTTAAATCAATAAAAAGTTTAAACGACTTAGAATTCAAGTAAAAATTACTATATGAAAATTTCAGGAAAGAATATTAAACCCTTTGCTCTCTGCTGGTTACGAGAACATCTGGAAAGAAAATTGTTTTAATTCTTTTTCAGATTGAACTTCATCAAAGGATTTGTAAAAAAGTTTAAATAATTTAAAGTATTAAAGGTTAATTATGGATTTCCGTAATTTTTTTGGGAAAACCTTGGTCCGAAAAAAAAAGGGAAACCCTTTTTTTATTTGAAACACTACATTGGCCCTTTAATTAGGAAAAATGAAGGGGACTTTAAAAACGGAACTTAAAAAGGGTTTTTCAAAAAAACCAACAAAACCCAAAAAATTTGGGTTTTGAAATTTTCCTAAAAGGGGGGTTTAAGAAACTTAATAAAAAAAAAGAGTATATTTTTATTTCTCATATATATATATATATATATATATATATATATATATATATATAGTCGATAGCTGTGTTGAAGAAGTCAAAAATCATCGTGGGAAATTTGAGCAAAGGGTTTTTAAATTTTTGTTCCCAATAACACACTTTTTCTCAGAAATTGTAACTAAGGTCTGCTCCATGGTTGCAGATAAACCGGTATTTGGGTTTTGGGGAACAAAAATTTTTTTGGGGGGTTTCCAAAATGATTATTTACCCCTCCAAGATCCAACTGCGCATAAAGTACCAACCATAATCATACTTATTATAAAACCCAGGTTGTGTGTCTGTTTGTTTATATATTGGATCAGATTTCCCTTTTTTCAAAGATTTCAACAAAATTTAAGGGATTACGAAAAATTATTTTTTTGGGTGGTTTGACCCCCAAAATTTGGGAAAAAACACAATTTTTTTGCAAAATCAATTTGAAAACACGTTTAAAGAGTCATCGCTGGGCCAGAATGAAAGGGGGACAACTTATATCGAGTTATATTATTATAAAACCCGGTTGTTTGTGTGTGTTCGTTTATATATGGGATCGGATTTCCCACATTTTTTTAAAAGATTTCAAAAAAACTTCAATTTTTTTTTGGTAGTTTTTCTTATTGTCTTTAATTTTTTCTTTTTTTTTTACATTCAGAAAAGCTTTAAAAATTCCATTTACAAGACAATTGTTTATAATTTAAAAATTTTATTCAATCGGGAGATTCCTTGGGTTAAAAAAATTTTTTGTTTTTTTTTACCAATTTAAAAAACCCAAAAAAAAAAAAGAAAAAAATTAAGCAAACCGGGCAAGGGGTTAAACAATAATCTTTTTCGGGTTTTTTTTTTCAGTCTATATGATGGTCGATACTTGATCTATCTCTTTTTCTGGCCCTTCCCGGGCAACGCGTGGCCCCACTGCTAGTCTTTTATGTTTTGTATGTATAATCTATTAAAAAGGGTCGAGTGGTTAGAACGTTTGCCTTTTTACCATGGGTCCCAGGGGAGGCACATTTGGAAAGTGCCTGACCCAACATCGTAGGGGAAATTGGGGAACCCGAACTGGAGGGGGCCCGTCAACTTTTTGCTAGGTGCTGGTCTTGTTCAAAAATTGGGTCCCGATAACCCCTATTTCCCCGAAACAGTAACCAAGGTCTGTTTTGAAAAGGGGCCCGAAAGGTTTCCAAGGTGGGTTAGATGTACAAGGCCCAAAGTATGGGGCCCCAGTGAGGATCAAATCACTACTCAGTCGTTTTTGCTGGGGAACAAGATTTTAAAAATTCCCCGCCTCGGGGGGCCCCAGAAAAGTTTGATAAGCCACAGGTGGGGGTTTTTGGGGGGTCTGCAATCGGGATTAACCTCCCCACCAAACGGGTCCTAGGATGCAGTGACCACCCCCTGCACACACACACACAAATTTTATATATATATATATATATATATATATATATATATAATCTCATAATTTCAATTTTTAAAATTCTTTCAATTGCAAAGTAAAATTTTTTTGAAATTCTGGACTCCCTTTTTTTCACTTGCTTTTCTCGGATATTTTCCCCAAGGTTTTTAAACCTTTCGACAAATGCATTCAACAAATTCTCCTTTCTCTTTTAAAAACCTTTTTACTTTTCAGTTCTCTTTTCATCCAATATATTTCTAAGTCTTCCTATTCATATCCACCTCACCCCCCGTCATTTTCTTACGTTAAAACCCGGGAATTTTTTCCCCCCCCGTTGAAAAGCACAAAGAGAACCGAATAAATAAAAGATGAACAGAAGAAATTTTGACTAAAAAAATATTATTTTTTCCCGGTTGTTTGTTTCGTTATCAGCGATCAATAAAAACCCAAATATCATGCATCCCCAAAATAATAATAATAATAATAAAAAAAGGTTGAATGTCATATCGAAATCATTATCTTTACCCCCCCCAACTACTACTATTGAATAGATTTATTTTTTTTAGTGCCATCAAATTTAAACTGAGAGATGTCACTGTGGATTTAGTAACGCATGTCCCCAAAAATTTTCCCTTTTTTTGCAGTTCATTTAAGTTTTTTTGCAGTGTAGCGGTTGAATTGTTTCAAATTTTCCCCCCAGTTTCCAAAACAACATCTTTCCAATTGTTTGGTACCAATTTTAAAATATCCGATGTTTAAAGGGGTAGTATTTTTGTATCTCATATCCTGCTTTTTTGAAATTTTGATAACTTTCAGATAGTTTTCCTTTTTTTCTTTCAATATTACTTTGGGGGACTATAGGGCAAATCCATTATTTGGGTGTTATATATATAATATATATATATATATATATAAAAAATTTTTCATGTAGACAAAAACATTTTTACTCCCCACAAAGGCGCAATTTTGTTTCAGGGCTTTTCAATTGCGCTTGGAAGAAATTGAAATTGACTATATAAAAAAAATTATAAAAAAATTATTGCCCCACTATCGCTACTACTATTTGAATTAATGTTGTGAACGTTAGAATTTATATATTATTTTTGTTCTCATTGCATCAGTTATATATATTAAAAATTTTGGAGCATTGAAAAGTTGGAAGAAGAAAAAACCCAAAAAAACCGAAAAAAAATGTAAAATTTTGATTTTATTTTTTAGTTTTTTTTTTCCCTTAAACAAATGGGAATTTTTTTTCTTTGTATGTAATAGAAATCATCCAAATTTACCTTTTAAGGGGACACACACACACACACACACACACACACACACACACACACACACACACAAAAAAAAAAACCCCAAAAAAAAACGCGGCGCTATTACACTTTCCCCAACCACCTTTTCTTTGGGATGGGGTTTTTAAAAACTTGATTTTTTTTTCCCGAGATTTATTTTTTTAAATTTTAAAATATTAAAATTAAAAAAGAATGCCCACCTGGGGGAATATTGTTGAATGACAGGAAGAAAGGGGGATTAAAAATTTTATTGCCCCAAAAACGCCATACCAAAGGGTTTTAAAAATAAATTTTAAAAAAAAAAAATGAAACCTTTCTTGAAGTTTTATTTTCAAGTTTATAGATGAAATTTAATATTTTTAAGCAAAATATTTTTTTGGGTTTTTAAAAACTAACTTAAATTGCCCGGGAAAAAATTTTTTCTTGCAAAAAAAATATTTACCCCCCTTTTTTTGCCGTTTTTTCATCGAATGAAATTTTCTTTCATTAAAAAAAACAACCCAAAAAGTATATTTTTTAAAACTTTTGAATATTAGCTGTTTTAAAAAGTATAATTAATTGATTTGAAAGAAATTTTTTTATTTAAGCCCCCGAAAGAAATAATTTTTTTAACCCCGCCCAAAATTTAAAAGTTTGTTTGACGTGATAAACAGGCCCCATATATATATATATATATATATAAACACACACACACACACACACACCTACCGCCCCAAATTTTAAAAAGAGCAGATAAAAAAGGTTTTAAAATAAAAAATACTGTTAATTTAATCGAAATATATTTTAAAACATTTATTTTTAAATTTAAAAAAATGTAGTTCAAAAAAAGTAAATTTTTTAAACATATTTGATTAATTTAAAAAAACACTAAAAAATTTTTTGATTGTTCATATAAAAAAAAAACAGAATTTGAGAACAAACGACAATTTAATACATTATATCGTATATATATATATATATATATATATATATATATATATATATTTTTGACATCATATATTTTATTTCTGGCCCCATCTTTTCTTTATTCCCTTTTTTTTTTAAATCCAAAAAATTCCTCTTAACAACAAGTCAAAAAAAGTTGAGAGGGAAAAAAGGGGAAAAACATCATTTCGTATAATTAATTGAATGATTTTCCCATAATCACCTGCTTCTGGTTGGCCCCTTTATAACTGCCTGATTTTAACCAGTTTAAATTAAAATGATTTTTGGGCTAAATTCTTTAAATTAAAAATTTAACCGCCGTTAAGAGATTTACAGTTTTTTAAAAAAAATATGAGCAGACTCCCAATTTAATTCATCAATCAAAAAAAGTATGATAATAATTTTTTTTGTTATAAAATCTCTTTTCTTAGTGATATATTTTATTAGATTTGGGAATTTTTTTGGGAAAAAACTAAACTCGATTAATATGTTGATATCAAAAAATGTTTCAGTTTGTTTTGAAATTTGTCAATTACTTACTTTATTCAAGGCGACTTCTGGGGCCCTTGAACTCGATTGGCTGTTCTCCCTTGATTACGTCAAAATTTTTCCCCAGCTTCTTTTTTTCCAATTAAAGGAAATAAAATTTTGGTCAGATTTCCCCACAATTTCCCCCTGCCCCTTTTTAAATATGGCGTTTTAATAACATGTTCGCTATATCACTGTCTACTGAATGCTTGAAAACGGGAAAAAGTCATATATAAAATGAAAAAAAAACACTTGTTGCCTTGAAAGGGTAACGTTATTTTTTATCACTACGCATTACTTTTTGGTTGACAGTTTAACGCTCTGTTTATTTTTAAAAAAATTTTAAAAATTTCCCCTCCACAAAAAATACCAAATAAACCCAATATTTTATATAGAACATTGATACTGATGCCCAAAAATATTCAGTGTTCTAGAATATTTTCACCCTTTAAACACTTTTAAAGGGTTTCCTTAGATTTTTTATTTTTATTCAGATTATCTTTGGGATCCGGATACGGAAGTTAAACTGATGTAATAAATTCATTGACTAGTATTGTTGTAGTTACATCTTTCCCAGGAATGTTTTCTTAAAAAAATTTTTGAAGAAATATGTTTTTTTTTGTTTTAAATTGTATATTATAAATGTTTATAATTTTGAAATACGTTTAAAAAGTTTAAAAAGGCTATAAAGTTTCATATCAACTTTTTTTGATGCAATAATGGTTGTTTAATTTTTACCCAAAAGGGTTTCTCAGCATTTTTCCCAAACGAGGTGTTTTTAATGTTTTTCGGATAAAAAAGTCATATATTGCCTTTCTTTTTTTATTTTAACATTTTTTTTGTAATTTTCAGATGATCATTCGGGAAAAAAAACCCAAAAAAAAATACAAAACATTTTTCCCAAAGTTGATCAAAAAGTAGTTTTTAAATTTTATTTATCTTGACATCAAAAAAATGTTTAAAATGAACTTTTCAAATTTCACTTCTGTCTGGAAAATTTTAAACTGTGGACAAACAAGAGATAAGGGGGAGAGAAATTTTTAAAAAAAATTAGCTTTTTTAATTTTATTCAAAAAAATATATCAAAGAGAAATTAACACGATCAAATATCACGGTTTATAATCCCTTCCCTAAAATTTTGGTTAAAAAAACAAAACAAGAAAAAAAAAAATATTTACTAGTTACGGGCCCCGTAAGGATGATTTTTATCAACCAAAATTTTCCGAAAGGTATTTTGTACATTGGTTTTTTCCCTTTTTTCAAACCGCCCTGGGTATGACGTTAAACCACACCCGGGCATTCGGGGAAGACGAAAAACCACGTCCAGCAAAGGCCTTTTAATCAGGGGGTTTTTGAAGAGTGTGGAAAAATTCTTAATTGGGGGTTTCCCCGGTCCATCCTGCCCCAGGGGGTACCCTTAAAAAGGGTAAACTATAAAAATTTTAAACCCCCTTTGAAACTGGGAAAAAAGGGGTTGTTTTACCAGGAATACCTTTGTAAAAAAAAAAAAAATTATAAACAAAAAATTTTTTTAAAAAAAAAAAAATTATTATAAACAATAAATTTTTGAAAAAAAAAAATTATTATCAAATAAATTTTGAAGAAAAAACTATTCCCAAACAATAAATTTTGGGGAAAAAAATTTTTCCCAAACAATACATTTTGAAACAAGAAAAAAAAAACAAAAAAAACAATACTTTTTTGATAAAAAATTAACCAGCAAAAACCTTAAAAAAACAAATTTTTTAAGTATTTTTTTGGGAAAAAAATTATTACCAAAATACTTTTTTTTAAAACAAATTATTCCCAAATACTTTTCGAAACAAATTCCCCCAAAAAATACATTTCTTAAACAAATTATTACCAAAATACATTTTTTTTGAAACAAATTATTACCAAAATACATTTTTTTGAAAAAAATTTATTCCCAAACAATACTTTTTTAAAAACAAATTATTCCCCAAAATACTTTTTGAAAAAATATTACCAAATACATTTTGAAAAAAAATATTCCCAAACAATACTTTTTTTAAAAAAGAAAAATATTACCACAAAAAACTTTTTTGAAAAAAAAATTTAAACCAGAAATTACATTTTTGAAAAAAAAAATTTTTACCAAAACATTTTAAAGGGGAAAATTTTTCCCAAAATACATTTTTGAAGGGAAAAATTATTAAAATACTTTTTAAAGGGAAAAAATTTTTACCAGAAATAGTTTTTTGAAAAACAAAAAAACCGCAAAAAAAAATTGCGGCTTTAAAAAATAACCCATTGAGGTTGATATTCCGTAAACACAACAAAAAAGCCAAACCTTTTTCCTAAAACTGTCATTTTCCCCAAAAAACAAACACACACACACACACACACACACACACAAAATACACATTTTTGTTATCAACCTTGCATCAGGAAAACTTTCCTTTTTCATTCCCCGGGATATTATAAATCCCCTTTGAAAGATATTGATAATATCTTTGACCTTCATAACCCCAGTAAATTTTTTCCCCCCAATGTACTTTTTGAGACATGGGGGATGATGTTTGCCCTGTTCATTTAATAAAAATATTTTTCCCCTGATAGATTAAGTCAATATATAAGAGTGGAATATTTTTAATGGTTTTCCCTTATCAGTACACGTCATTAAATTAAAATTTCATTCGACAGCAGGGGATTTGAAAATGGAACCACCACTTAATTGGTGTTCACAGGTCCATTCTCCCCCAGGGTGGTAAAAATTTTGCTAGTATCCCAGCTAGGGGGAAAATATTAAACCCCACTATGAAAGTGTAAAATAGGTTTTTACCAGCTTTGCTTTTTTAAAGGGAAAAAGATAAAAAGAGCAATAATTTTAAAAAAAAGATTTTTTGAGAAATACATTTCTGGAAAATTTATTCCCATCAAAAAATCCCCAATTAAAATTGAAATATTATGGGTTTTTGCCGAAAAAACCAAATCTTATCAGTACAATTAAATACTTTTTAGAATTTTTTACGGTTTTTGGGTGTTCTTAAGCTTTAAAAGGCGGTGGCCCCCCCCTTTTTATATTTCTTTCCGCAGTTTTGCAGGGGATAGTGTACACAGTTTTTTAGCCCTTGGTCTCATCTGGGGGGGGGGGCTTACTGGGGAAAAATTTATCTGCAAAGTGTGTCCATTTTTTAAAGGGTTGTCTTGATGTTATAGGGAAAATAAAATACAATATGGAAACCAAAAAAGGGGTGCCAGAAAAAGCGATAATAATAATAAAAATTAAAAATATGAGCTCTGGAAAAAAATGCAATAAAAAACAGCAAACATTGAATATGAGCATGGAAAAAAAAACGATGGCTGAAGATATTACGTTTAAAATAATACAAAATTCATACACAGATGTCCTCAAATAAAGGGACTCAGGGTGAAAACCCGTTAAGGCAGTGGAGAACGGAGGGGGGAATTGGCGGGGAGATAACTAAAACTGACATCAATTAGACGTTGAACTAGAACATTTCACCCCAGTAAAGCAAAAAAAAGGGTTTCCCATTGGACATTCTGGTGAAACGTTGTGATAAATATGGGACAACGATTGGACAATGGCCCGAATAATGTAAATAGTGTAAAAAAAAAAAAAAAAAATATATATATGCATAAAGGTTAATGGCTAGTTAATCAGACCGGGAACAGTAGTATTAAAAAGTGCTCGGAAATGTGAAAAAAATAACATGGGGGCTTTTGTTTTTTTATATATATATATATATATATATATATATATATATATATATATATATATATATATATATTTAAATTTTGGGAAAAAGAAAAGGGATAACGCAAAAATAGACGATGTAGAAATTATTATAAAAATAAAAAATAAAATGAATTTATAAATAAAAAAAACAATAACATAAAAACATTGTATAATAAAAATTTAAAAAAGAAATTAAAAAAATTTCAGCATGTAAAAAAAACGATACTGTCGGAAATAGGAACCCCGCCAAAAATTAAACCCTTTACAAATTTTCTTACGGGAACAAACATAATTTTTTGATATAACTAGTAAACTCCCCCTTTTTAATACATGTGCCAAAAAAACAATTGAAAAATTTTAATACAAAATCCATAAAAAAATATAAATAAATCATAAAATTAAATAAAATTTTAAATTTATTTTTTACCTTTTTTTTTTTAAAATTTTCATTTCCTTAATAGGGTTTTACTCCTGAAAAAAAACAATTTCGTTGCTATGATGTGATGACCCCCAAACCTTTTAAAATCTATTTACCCCCCCAAGGAAAACAAACAGGTTATTCAGCCAAATGTTTTGGAAAAAAGGGAAAAATTTTTAAAAAAATTAAATTTTTTATCAAACTTAAAAAGAGAAATTTTTGGTTTCTTTTTCCCCTCTCATTTCACTCCGCCAAAAATTTTGGGAAAACGGATGTTGTCTGCTTGGCCTTCGCCCGGGAAGCTCCAATACTAACTTTTCCCAGTGTTTCCGGTGCCCAATCTGGCATAGGGTTCGGAAAGTTTTGGGATGAATCCAATGGTGTTTGGGAAGATTTTTGGGGGGATCGCTAGTGATACCGACGGTAAAACCCCCATTTATCACCCCAAAGAGCCTCAGATAAACACGGGGGGCCCTGACCCAAGTGTCTTGAAAAGGAAAAGGCTACCCTAAATGATGGTGGCTATTTGGAAGCCCAAATAGGGAAAAGAAACAGGCTCTGCACTATGCCACATAAGAAAAGGGGAACCCAGTCATAAATTCAGAAAATTTTCTGAAACCCCTTATCCCCCCAAAACATCTGGCCCCCCAATTCCCCAGGCCAGTCCCTTGATTAGTGTGGGGAAAAAATTTAGCGGGGTCAAAAAAACTTTCATCCCAAAAATTAAAATAAAGGCAAGTATAACACAGCCGGTCTGGGGCCCTTCCCCACTGCCCCCCGGTTAATTGATTCATCTGTTGGCAGCTTGTCCCTTCTTTTTGTTTGCCCCACGTTATTTTTCTTTGATATGGAGTCGTGAAGCCCGGGAATTTTTGGGCCCTACTTGAGCGCTAATTTGAGCTGTGGCCGGGTGCTACAAAAGGAAAAAAACGCTTCCGCTGGCGAAACAAATAACGAAGTAGGCCCTGGGTTAATTTTAAAATTAGCTAAAGTCGTTGTTTTAAAAAAAAAACCCCCTTCCTGTTAAATTTTTCAATCGACCTTTACTTTTTCTTCTAACCTTCATCGGTTTAAAAAACCCAAAAGGGTGGTTGGTTGGGAATTCTGTCGGCAGCAGGTCACGTTGAGGTTCAGACCCCGTTTCTGCTTCAACTATGCTCTCAAATTTATGTGCCAGACCTCCGTACCTCATCAATAATCATATCAATTAATTTTTTTTTAATCAGGAAAAAAACAAATTTGACCCTCAAACAAAACAGACAATTTTTTAAAAAACAATACATTTTTTAAAAACAATAATTTTCCGATAAAAACTTTTTTTTTTAAAAATTATTTCTATTTTCCTGATGTCAAAATTTTTCGTTGTCGTTGCCCTTCAATATGACCGATTAAAACCCATTGTTTACATTTTGAATTTGCAAATAATAACTCAAATCTTTTTTCACCCGGGGAAAATTTAAATTATTTATATAAATTAATTTTTTTTCTTCAATTGTGGAGAAACAACACTAACTGTCAAAGACGTCAGTTTTTCAAAACAATACCTCCGATAACAATAATTTTCTGATAACAAATTTTTGTGTTTAAAATTTTTTTTTTTTGTAAAAAGAGTTTTCACATTCCTCATGACATTTTTTTAGACTGCTTACATTCCGGCTTTGCGGATTCATAACAATTCTTTTTGCCCATCAGTTTAGGGGGGAAAAAAAATTCCCTTTTGCCCATATTTCAATTCTTTTTTTTCCCTTTTAACTTTTTTTTAACCCCTTTCTTCCTCCAGTTGTCTACGGGGTTTTTCCCCCATGAACCTTTTTAACCCCTAATTTCATACTACCAGTCTCCAAAAGGATTAGGGTGCCCCCTTCCAAAAAAGGGAACCGTCCAAAAGGGTTGCGGGGAAAATTTGAAATCGTCTAGGGGCCGTGGTTAAACCAATGGCGATTTTTTTTAATAAATTTCCTTTAGTAATTTAAATATTTTTTTAAATTTTTGGGTTAAATTTTCTGTTAAAATGCGACCGTGTTGTTTTCTTTTTTTGCATAATTTAGATGACAATTTATTCTTTCGAATTTTTTACTTGAATCTCCCTTAATTTTGGGAATGCAAGATGGTCGGGGGAGGAAAAAAAAAGGGTAAAAAAAAACGAAAAACCCTTTTTTGTAAGGCGGAAAAAAGGAAAAAACGATTAATAAATTTTTTTTTTAAAATAATAAAATTTTATTATTTTCTTTAACATTTCTCAAATTTTCCTTTTTTGGGTTAACAATAAAAAAGATTGAAATCGCAGACGAATTTTTACCATTTACCCCACCAAACCACTGTAGTTGGTTGTATTTCCTCCCGGGAACTCCTGATCCTTAGTTATATTTCAAATTATATTCTAATTTTAATACGGGTTTTCCCGGGGGAATTAAAAAAATAAATGTATATTTAAAGCATTTTTTGAGGTGAAAATGTAATAAGCACAAAAAAAAAAATGAGAAAATTTTATAATGTAAAATTTGAGCACAAACAAAAATTCATAATTTAAAAGGGGGTTTCCCCGACGTAAAGAATCCCAATTGTAAAGGGGGGATTTTATATAACTGTTCTGTATAATCTTTTAAAAAAGTAGTATAAGAAAACCTATGGATTTTTTTTAAAAAATCAATAAGAAAGCGTATTTACGAAAAATCGATGTTAATAAAACGTTTTTTTGGATTTTTTTAAGAAATTTTTTCATTTTTTCACGAAAAAAGGTTTTTTTGGTTTCTTGAAGGGGTTTGTGCAGCCCAATTTCGTCAATTTTTCGGTTATTCACATTGAAGTTTCGTATATTTAATAAAAAACCTTTAAATGAATAAATGTAAAACTCGCCATTAAAAATTTTGTCTTTATTTTTCCATGATTCATTATTTTAAATTTTGGGCTTGAATTTCTTGGAGAATTTTTCATCCCAAAAACACAATTTCCTTTGTAATTGAGAAAATATGAAAGAATATTAAATTTAAAATTTTGGAAACCGTTTTTGATTAAAGAACTTAATAGAAACATATACTTTTATATTATAAACCTTTTCCTACTTAATAAAATTATAATAGAAGAATTTAAATTACAGAGAAAAAATTTTTAAAAAACACACAGCAGATATATTTGGGGTTAATTAGTCTTTTAAAGATTTTGAATTTAGAAAGAAACAGATGCTTATTATTTTCGTTTAATTAACCCAGCTGATCTACAGTCAAAAAAATAGCCCCGAAAAATTTAAAAACCCCATATGGGGAAAAAAAATTTAAAAAAAATGGGCTAAAAAAAAAAAAAAAAACAAAAATATCCCTTTGATGTCAAAATTAATTAGATAATTGGTTCATAAACTAATAAAATTTAATAAAAATTTTTCTCGTTTTTTTTTGTTGTTTTTTAAAATTTTGGGAGAAAAGTGTCGGGGCCCAAAGGTGATTTCTTCGAACTGAAATCAAAAATTAATTTTTTCCCAGAATATTGAAGGCTTTAAAAAGATGCAAAAATAATAATTTTATCATAATTTCTTGTCTTGCCCTTTTAGATATCTGCATGCAGAATTACATTATTTTTATTCAAGCATGGTGTGACGGTTACACCCCCCCAGTGTCGGACCCTTTTGGGTTACGGCCCCAACGGTAACGTCGCCCTTTGGTCGTTCCCCGGGGTCCAAGCGTCCGCCCAACCCTTTGGTCAGATGATCCCAATACCCCTTTTTCCCGCCTTTTAAAATTTCCCTAAAGCAACTATACCGATCTGGGTCGTCTACCCCCCTTTGTGTTTAGATCTTAGCCAGACGGGCCCCGGGGATGGGGGCCCGATACAAGTTGGGGTCCGACGGGTGGAAAAACACAAAAAAAAAAAAACCCCGACACCAAAAAAAATTGTTGATAAAAAGGGTAAAAACCCTTTTTATATCTTAAAGTCCGTTAAATAAAAAAAAAATTGTTTAAACCCCCGCCCCGCCCGGTGGTGGCAAAAAGTTCATCACTTGGGAAATGTCAAATTTCCCCACTTTCTAGAATCATGTATGTATTTTTGGGTGTGGCAGTTGACAGGGGGCAAATTTTCTATCGATCTTTCCTTGAGGATTTTTTTCCGACTTGAGGGGTTTTCTTCTTCTTCTTTTTTTTAGCCCGGTAGATTTTTTTGTTTAAAACCCGGGGGAAGATTTCTTCCCTTGATTCGGTGGAAGATTTCTTGTTTGATTCAGTGGAAGATTTCTTTTCGATTCAGTGGAAGATTTTTGTTTCAATTGGGTGGAAGATTTTTTGTCTTCAATTTGGGGCTGGAAGGATTTCTTGTTTCGAGGATTCTTTTTGTCGCCCGGGGGTAAACCCCAAAACTCCCCCAACCTAACTCCAATTAAACCCTCAACTTAAACCCAACCGCTCCAACTCTTCTCGGGTTTTTCCAGGCAATCTTCTTCTTCTTTCACTTGGGCGGGGAATTTTCTTTTCAGACTTGGGCTGGAAGCCCTTTTGTCTGAGGGTTCTTTTGCCCGAAAAGGGGGGGCGAGGAATCAAGGTTTTTATGTCCGCGTTCAGGACCCTTCCCTGCCCCGGTCCTGCTGCAACTCACCCCAACCCCGGCTGCATCTCCAACTGATTTCCCCGACGGGGTCCGGGCTTATATTGACGCCGCAACAAACCGGGGTGGGTCGGTCGGCGTCGGGGTTTTCCCGAAAATTTTAAAAAGTCGTATTAATTTTGACTTTCCATTATCGTTATTTTTTTCCCCCCTATTTTCCCCACAGTGCTTTTGGGTGGGGGGCCATACCCTATTTCTCTTAGTCTCTCCATGGGGGGTGATTTTTTCCTTAACCAATCGTTCCCGATGGGAACCCTTTTTCTTTCTTTTTTTCCCGCAGCCCACGTGACCCCCCTGCCCAACGGTTATTGATCGGGGTTTTTCCCCTTCTTCTTCCGCGGTCACGTGATTGTATTCCCCCAATTTTTGGGAAAACCCCCTCTCCCTTTTGTTGGGGGTGTGGTTTACCTGTGCGGGTTTTTTAAAAAAACAAAATCCGATTTCGCATTTTAAAAGTCCCAAAATGAAAATTTTTAGTTTTCCCACCTGGATTTTGTCAAAGGCCGCGGGTTAATTAGTCTTGATTTTTAAAAAAGGATCTTTTCCGCCTTTTTTGGCGCCCTTTTGTGACCCAAAAAAGCAATTGTCCCTCTTTTACTTTTTGTTTTACCTGATAGTCAAAAATTTTAATTATCTAGGTCGAAATATCTCTTTTCTTAATGGGTGTCCAATTTTAACAGGTAAAATTCCGTATATCTTTTTCACTGGTCCCCCTCAACCCAAAAAACCACTTTCCCCAGATCCAAATTTGCTTTTTTGTTAAAAAAGAAAAAAAATAAAATTTCTCTTTCACTCCGAATTGAAAAGGGGTTTTTTCCAGAAAAGATTTTGGTCGGGGGCCTCGCCCGACATCGGGTCGATATCATGTTTTTTCCCTTTTTTTTTTAAAAAAAATAAAGTCGACCACGGCAGACCTACCTCACCATCAACTGGCCCGTAAACTTTTTCTTTTTCTTTCTTTTTTTCCCCTTCCCTTCCTTTTTTTTTTTTTCCCTTCTTTTTTTGGGATCGTCTAGAAATTTTCCCCGGGTGAATTATTTTCCCTTTTTTCCTTTTTTTTAAAAAAAAATTAAAAAACCTGTTTAATAAACTGAATAAAAAAAAAAATTAACTCATATTTCAAAGGGAATTTTTCCCAATAAATGAAAGGTGCCATAATCCCCCCCAAACCCGATTTGTCTTTTGTAAATGACCCCCCAAACCAAAATTACATCTTTTAAACATGCCCCAAATGCATTTGTCTCATAATTCTATTCTACTTTCTAACATGCAAGGGAAATGTTTTTTTCCATTTTTTTTTGTTCTACATGCAATGAAATGTTTTTTTTCTTTTTTCTTTTCTTTTTACATGCAATGAAATGTTTTTTTCATTTCTTCTGTTCTACATGCAATGAAATGTTCTTTTCTTTTTCTTTTTTTTCCCAAATGAAATGTAATGTTCTTTTCTTTTTCTTTTTGTTCTACATGCAATGTAATGTTTTTTTTCATTTTCTTTTGTTCTACAGAAAATGTTTTTTTCATTTTTTTGTTTCTCATGCAATGAAATTTTTTTTTCATTTTTTTTGTTCTACATGCAATGAAATGTTCTTTTCATTTTCTTTTTGTTCTATAAAATAAATGTTCTTTTATTTTTTTTTTTTTGTTCTACATGAAGTAATGTTCTTTTCATTTTCTTCTGTTCAACAATGAAATGTTCTTTTCTTTTTCTTCGTTTCATGCAATGAAATGTGTCCCGTTTTCCAGGTGCAGTTTGTTCATTGGGTTTGTTTTTTCTTGGTTGTTTTCCTTTGTTGGGAGGTTTTTTCCCCCCGCACGTGGTGGTCTCCCAGCCTCCTCCATTGGTCTTCCGAATTTTTTCCCGTTCTGTCGGGGTGAGGAACCCGCTAAACATCCCCCTCTCGAGTTTTTGGGATCTCCTTTTTGTTCGCAATCTTCCCCCTATTTCTTAATCTTCCATATTATTAAAACCCGATGGCTACAACTAAAAACCCATTATTTGACCAATTTTCCCGGATCTGCTCATCTTTTCCCCCGGGCTACACCCTTCTTTCCCCCAAACGCCTTAACTTATCCAAAAGTATCCTATCGATCTTTTCTTTTGGGCTTCTTTAAATACTGGCATTTTTATTTGGGAATTGAAACTTTCCTTGGGCCCCATAATTCTGTACAATTGCCCTGCCCCCTACCAACCCATCTCTAGGGGTGAATTTTTTTCTTCAACCTTTCTTCCATTGGTAAAAAAGGGGGGAAAGGGAAATGGACCCCTAACCCGCCAACACCCCAGGGGTAGCGACACCAGGGATAACGGGGGCCCTTTTATTTTTAAGCCCTTTGGATTTCCCCCCATCCCCCAAAAAGGGCTGATTGTTTTGGTGGTTACCCCCCACCCCCGTCTGAAAACTGATAGTTTTGTGGTAATCCCGGGTTTTTAATACCTCCACTTGGCAGATTTTTTTGATTCCTTCTCCTCTCCCTTCAAAAAAATTTAGTATGCACAGTCTGGGGTTACCATTTTTTATAGAAAAGGGGTCAACGAGGTCCCAAGCCCCCAGGGTATATCTCTACACCTTCAAAGCTTCTTCGCTGATAGCAAAATAAATTTTCCCTTCCCCCAATTTTAATGTTTGATTTCGTTTCCCAAATTTTGTACCTTCCCTATCATTCCTGAAAGGTAACAAATTCTCTTGTTGTTTTTTTTCACAACCCTTTTGGTCTCCCTGACCCACCCTCAATCTTTCCCTTCCCTTTTCCTTAGTTCGGCTCCTCCCCCTTCTAACAACCCCCTTGGAGACAAAAATGGCCCCGGTAGGTGTGCTGGCCCACCCCGGTCGTACTTATGACACCACTGGTGATCAACCAACAATGAATATTTTTTTCCCCCCCTTTTAAATTTCAGCCCGCGACTCCATTCCCCTCCATTTTACATCTACCTTTAGTCAAAAAAATTTTTTGGGTTTCCCCAGTGTCGCTTCTGTCAATTAAATGCCCTATTCTGCACGGGCCCCTTTTTTTCCCTACTAAGTTTGGGGTTTTTCCCTCCCCTGATCCCCCATCTTCTGGGGGTGTTTCCCCTTTTTCAACCCCAACCTTTTTTCTGTTTTTAACCCCCGCCCAGGGGTTTTTGCCCCTTTTCCACCCCCTGATTCTTCTTTTTTTGTTTAAGTCTTCCCCCGAATTCTTCAAACCTCTCTTGCCCCTCTGTTCAAACTTTCCCCCTTACCCCTTTCCCTTGGGGGAAAGGGGGTATTCGATCCCCCCTCCTCCCCTTTGGACCCTCGTCCTGTTCGGGGTGCCTTTTTTAAAACCTTCGACTGCTTGTTTGGCCCTTTCGTCTTTTTTTTTCCCTTTTTCTTTGGACAGGGGGGGGATGGCGTTTTCCCGGGGGGTCTTTTTGCACTGATTCAGTCGACGACTGAACTCCTAATCCCCTGAGGTTCCAACTCCGTCACTGGGCCCGTTTCCTTTTCTGGTCAAGTCCCCCCATCCCCTCATCTTCCTCGGGGTCTTCCTCTTCTCATTTTTTCCCGGTTAAACCCAAAGAGTTCCCTTTCCCTTTTTCCCCTTTTTGGGGCCCTTTGGCTCGCTCTTTTCCCAGGTTAGCTATTTCACCCTTCTTCAGACCCATTGGCAGGGGCCTTCTCGTTTGTCCTCCCCCCATCCCATATTACATACGATACTGGGCCCGTCTGCCCACTATCCAGTACCCCCCCCATCTCTGGCCCGGGTTTTCCCCTTCTTTTTGGTGGTTTTTATGGGACGGGGGTCCCCAACCTTCAATTCTACCCCCCCTTTTTTAAACATTCACCCTCTCTTTTTTTCTTTAAATTTTTTAAATTCTTCTTCTGGCCTGTAAAAATTCTTATGTTGCTTTTCCCGCAAAGTTGATGTTTCTTCCCCCATATCCCTTTCCCGGGGGCTTTTTAGGTTTTTCCAGGCAGGACCACGTTTTGCCAAACAAAAAAAAAAATAAGGGGGAAAAATCGGGGTTTTTCGTTTATCGAAACCTCAGGCCCCCAGAGCCTGGGGCCCCAAATAAAAAGCCCCTTTTTCTAGTGTTTTCTCGGCCAATTTGGCCCAATACATCCCCCGGTTCTATAAAACCTTTTTTTTAAAGCTTTCCCCGGGGGGTGATAGGGGGGATGTTTTTGTGCTCTACATTAAAAATTTAAAAACCTCTCCCCATGATGCTGTTCAATTCTCCCCCATTATCTGTTACCAATTGACGGGGGCACCATACCTAGGGAAGATTTTAAATTATAAACCGGCCACGGTTCGGGCCCTTTTGTTTTTGGTAAAAATGTTTCCCAGGCCAATTTTTAGCCAATCGAAAAAACTCACTTTTATTTGTTTCTTTGTGCGGTTTATATGGTCCTGTTGGTCCATACCCATTTTCCCAAAGGGGAAGTTGGGTACGTCTTTTTCCCCCGGGGGTGCCATTTCCTCCCTTTTCTGCTCGGACGGACACTACAAACCGAACATAGTTGTGATTCCCGTAAAATTTGGGGCCAAATTGGTACTTTCTTCCGGATCCCATGTCCTATAAATTATGTGACCCAACCCCTCTGGCACTTTTCCCAATATTCTGGTCTTAAATTTTTTGGGCCCTTAAATTTGGGGTTTAATTTTCACCCCTTCCTGAGAGATAATAAAGTTTTTCCCCTCTATTATGGCATTTGGGTCTCTCCTGACTTCCCCTTTTTTCCTCTCAGAGCAGCTATTTCACTGTCTGCTTGCTCCTTCCCCAATTCCCTTCTGTCCAGTAAGGATGGGTTAATCTGGCCCTTTTCTTCGCCCGATTCTAATATAGGGCGATCTTTAGCTTAATTAGAGTTAATTACTCCCATTCTAAAAACTTTATCATCTACTCCCTGCCCCCTTTACAGATTTTTTCTTCCAGTTTTTTTCGGTATTTTTTAAGAGTAAACCCTCGCACGTTTTTTCCCTTTTTCCTCCCAAAAACCCCACCCAAAATGGTAGCCATTAACCCAAATGCCCACTGTTGAATTTCTTATTATTTGCCCCTTTTGCCTGCAAAGACACTGAAAGGGGTTTTGGGCCCCTCAATTAAAACCGAAACCATTTAAATAGTAGTCCAGTTTTTGGAGAGCATACATAAACCCCCTTCTTCCTCTCTATTACGGGCCCAAATTTCTTTTTTCTCTGGGGCTTAGGGGGAGGGAAAAAATTTACTTCCTTTTGGATGCCTGGCACTGGCCCTTTCCTTTCAGGAAAAGGGGGTAAACTCCCCCTACACACTGCCCACTGGCACCCGTGTATAAATCATGGGTTTTGAGGTCTGGGTAAACAGTTTGGAACGGGGGTCAACTTTTCCTTTCCGAGTCAAATCTCTTTGGCAGTCCTCCGTCCACTTGAACCTAGCGTTTTCCCGTCAGGGCCCCGGGTTTGGCAATTTTTGGAAATGCCGGGACGAAGCTTTTGGGGAAACCTAGGCCCTATAAAACCCTTCACCCCTAAAATTCTTAGGCTCTGGCATTTCTTTATGCCCTTTTACCTTATCCATGTGGGGTTTAATACCGTCCCCCGTTTATGACAACCCAAAACCCTAGTTTCTTCCCCAGAAACTAAACATTTTTAAATTTAAATTTTTAAACCTTTTTTCCCTAAACCCCTTCCCCCCGTCCCAAATGAAAAAATTGTTTTTTACTGTCTCCGAAAATATCAAGATATCGTCCAAATACCCCTTGGAAAATTTTTCTGATCCTCCAAAACACAAATTGAAAATTAGCTGTTGGAAGACCCCGGGGCATTCCCGAAGGGCATCCCCCCAACTGAAACAGCCCAGGTGACACGCAATCCCCTTTCCCGCCGCCTCATCCGGGGCCCCAACCTCCCAAACCCAATTCAAGCCCAACGTAGGGGAAAGCTTCCCTTTCCCCTTAATCCCAAAAATGTCGTCTATCAAGGGAATGGAAATCCCAACTTCGATATAAATTCAGCTTTCAAAAATCTAAAAGGAAACGGTGGCCGCCATCTTTCTTCCTACTAACTATTGGGGCCCCCGGAGATCGTCTTTCATTCCCAAATTTTAACATTTCCTTCCTTTAAAAGGGGTCTTTTATGAAAGGTGTTCGGGGGGGTTTTAATTTCCCCGGGGGTGGTCCCCGGGTGTCGTTTTTCATTTCGCCCGTGTGGGCCCTGACCTAGTTCCTTATCTGACTGGGCTACCAAAATCTGATTTTTCCCTTAACAGACCCCCACTCTGGTTCAAAAATTGATCCGGTGCTAAATTCCCCCATCTAAGATTCCTTTTTTTTCTCTAGCTTCCTTCTTTCCCTCCTCGGAATCTCCCCCGATTCAGAGTTCGGGAAGTGCTTTTTCCTATCTTCTCCCCCCCCTCCAAACCCTTTTTATTGTTTTTTTTGGGCCTGGTTCCCCATCATTATGGGCACCAACGGCTGCCCCCCCTCCCGTTTTTTTGGGGTTCCCTTTGTTATCCTTAGGCCCTTTTTTTCTACGGGGACCAACTGGGCCCCCTTTCCGTCCTTTTTTCGACATTAGCCTACCCTTTCCGACACTGCGGTCCTAGGGGGTAATTTTCCATCTTCCTCCACCACTATGGTTATCTCTTCCCCCTGGGGGGCATCCCAAGGGCCCGTTCTCTGCCGTTCCCAAACCCCAGTGGTTTCCTCAATCGGGGCCCCTCTTCCCCGGGAGCCAATTTTCCCCAAGATTTCTTTTAATAGGTCGGGGGTTCATTTTTTGGGGGTGTTTTTCCCCCTCCCAATCCTCCCCGGGAGCCCACCACCCCCCTTATCTCCGGGGGGGCCCCGTCTTTTCGGATCTCTATGCCCCGCTTCTCAACCTTCTTCCAGTTTCACCCGCCTGTATATCCCCTTTCTCATCAAGACAGGATGCTCCTGTGTCCCAAAGGCCCTTTATTCTCTTACCACCATTTCTGTTTGGGATAGTTCTCCCCCCCCTTTTTTTTTCTTCCGGGCCCCATTTTGGGTTCCCACCCTTGGAATTAAAAAACACCTTTGGGTTCCCCCCATAGGCCCCCCCGGTATTTAAAAATCCCCCTTTTTTTTTTAGGGGGGTTCCTGGCCCTGCAAACTAGCCCCCTTTCCCTTTTCCCCCAAAAGGGGCCCCTTTTTCTGGAAACATTTTTCCCTTTTATTCCTTTTTAAAACCGGGCCCTTTTTCTTCCGGGGGAATTTTGCCCCAAAGTGGCCCCCCCCACTGGCCAAAATTTTTTTTCCCTTTTTTTAACTGGGGGCCCCTTTTTTTAATTTGGGGCCGGCCTTTTCGGTTGGGCCCCCCTTTTTTAAATTTTTTTGGCACCCCCCGGGCCCTCCCCTTGGCCGGTTTCCCCCCACCTTTTTGGGCTCGCCTTCGAAATTTTGGGGAACCCCCACCCCCCGGCCCCTTTTTGGGCCCGGCCCTTTTCCACCCACCTGAAAAGGCCTTCCCCCCCGGCGGGGCAAAAATTGCCGGTGGGAATTCCCCCTGTGGTCCCCTCCCCAATTTCCCCCCGATCCACCCCCTAACCCTCTTTTTCCATGGGGGGGGTTCCCCCCCAAAATTTTTGGGGCCTCCCCCCATTTTCTGCCCTTCCACCCTTTTCCTTCCCTTTTTCCCATTCCCCCCCCCCCCTTTTTCCAGCCTCTATTGGTGTCGCCGGTCCCTCTTTCAGGACGGGGAAAACACGCCCACCTCAAATTCCACATACAGGTCCGCCAGTTTCCCATGCGCTTTTCCCCTGACCACCTCGGGAATGTTTACTTTGCTCGGGCCCCCAATTCCCGGGTCCCCCCCGGAAGTTTTGGTTTTTAAAGGGGCCCCTCATGGCCTCTAGGGCCCCGTACCCTCGCCCGGGAACTTTTTGGTCAGCATTTTTTTTACTTTTCCCAGGCCAAGGGGAATTTAAAAAGAGTCCCCTTGAACCCCGCCCTTTTTCCCTTTGTGGCATCGTATGCCAGGTAGGGGGTTTTCCGGGGAGACCCTGTAGATTTTTTCGGTTTTTCGGGGTTGTCAGCCATTTCCCGGGAACCCCTTTCCCCCTACCATCAAACACTGGGACCCCGGTCCCCCCAAACAACCAAAACGGGAAAACCCCCCGCCCTACTTTTCCCACCCCCATTTCCCCTTTTTCCCGACTCATAATCTGACATGCCCTACAAAAGAGAACCAACCCGGGGTGAATAAACAAGGTTTCCCACCCCCCAAAACGGCTTTTTCCTTCTTTTCCTTTGGTCCGGCGTTCTGATTTCTGCTTAAAATTTCCCGCAACGGCGGTGGGTTTCTTTAGGGTTTTAAATCCCCGGTCACCCGGCAAACCAATTAGGTTGTTCCGGGGGTCCCTTGGTCACGGCCCACCCAGACGGGTTTTCGGGGTTTATCCCGGGCACGGCCCCCCCGACGGTTACACACCCGGAGTGTCGGATCCTTTTTGCGGCGCCCAAGGTGACGTTCCCCCTCCCGGTCGTTCCTCCTGGGGCCAAGGTGCCCCCAAACCCCTTTGGGCTTTACCACCAAAATTTTGCCTTTTCCGACTCGCTTCCTTTTGGGCCCTAAAATTTTAAAAGTTCCGTCTGGGCTACCCCTGTGTTTAGATCTTAGACAAGGGGCCAGCAGGGATCAGGGGGATAAATTGAGTCCGACGGGGTTTAAAAACACAAAAAAAATAAAAAATCACGACCCAAACAAAATTTTTATAAACTTTTATCTTGTTTTCATAAAAACAAAAATTTTTTCAATTCCCGACCCGTTTAAAAATGGCACCCAACTTCCATCCCCAATAGGGAAAAAGTCAAAAATTTCCTACTTTTAGAATATTGGGATGTCGGAGGAGGGTTAATTCGACACTGGGGCTAAATTTATCCCTCTACCGTTTGTTCTTCCCTTTATTATTTTTTTCTTTTTCTTTTGTTTTTGACTGGTAGATTTTTTGTTTCAACCCAAGGGATTTCTTTTTTGATTCGGGGGAAGTTTCTTGCCCAATTCGGGGGAAGATTTTTTTCTCAACTTGGGGTGGAAAAAGGTTTCGTTTCAGGGTTCTTCTGTCGTCCAGGGTGAACTGCAACCCGCCCAACTTAACTCCAATAATCAATTTAGCTCCCAAATTCAGCTCCCAAATCTTCTCAGGTTTTTTAGGCAAATTTTTCCCTTTTCTACTTGGGCTGGGTTCTTCTGTTAGACTTTTGGGGTGGAAGTCCTTCTGTCCTGGGTTTTTTTCCCCAAAGGGGGGAGTGAATCCCGGGGCTTTTGTCCGCGTTCAGGATCTTCCCGCCCGCGGGCCCGCTGCAACTCAGCCCAACTCCCTGCATCTCCCAAATGATTTTCCCCTTCCCGCTTATATTGGCCCCAACAAACCGGGGGGGGGTCACCAAGGGCAAAGGGCTGATAATTTCAAAAGTCGTAATTTAATTTTTACTTTTTCCCTTATCGTTTTTTTTCACCCTACTTTCTCAAAGTGCTCTTGGGGGGGGCGCATTATTTCTTAGTCTCTCTCATGTCAGGTGATCGTTTCAACCAATGTTCCCGTCAAAACCCTTTTTTTCTTTCTTTTTCCCAGCCCACGGCCCCTCGTCCAACAGGTTAATCGGGGGTTTTTTTTCCTTCTTCTTCCGCGGGCCCCGGGTTTATTCCGACCAATTGTTATTGACCCAAATTTTTTAAACTTCCTTTTTATACTTAAAATTAAAAATATATATACAAAATACATATCTACATATATATATATATACATACATAAAATTTTACATATATATATATACAAAATACATATCTACATATATATATATAAAAATAAAATTAAAATATAAAAATATATTATATATAAACACACACAAAATTACTTTATTTTATATAACACACATATCTACTTATATATATAAAACACATATCTCTTATATATATAAAAAAATTTTCACTTATATATATACACAAATTTTCTATTATATATATATAACACAAAATTCATTTTTATATATATATAAAAAAATATCTACTTATATATATATATATAACCCCACATTCTACTTTATATATACACACAAAATACTATTATAAACACACACACATATCTATTTTATATATATACACACACATATCTACTTTTTTATATATATATATAAAAAACACACATATCTACTTTATATATATATATACACACACACAATCTACTTTTTACAACACACACAAAATTTTACTTATATATATATATATATATACACAAACATATCCACTTTATATATATATATATATAAAACAAAAAATATCTACTTATTATATATATATAACACACACATATATCCACTTTATATATATATATAACAAACACTTTTAATAATAATATACACACACACAATTCATTTTAAAATATAATATACACAAACATTATATATAATATATATAACACACAAATCCAATTTTAAAATATATATATACACACAATCCACTTATTAATATACACACACACAACACACTTATATATATATATATATATATATAAACACACATATCTACTTTTTAAAATATATATATAACACACATTTTTTATCTAAAATTTTTATATATATATATATATACACACACATATTTTCTACTTATATATATATATATATATATATAACACAATATACATATCTACTTATTAAAATATATATATATATACACACACACAATACATATCTACTTTATATATATATATATATGTAACACATATCTATTATATATACACATATTAAAATTTTTACTTATATATATATATATATATATATATATACAACATATCTACTTATAATATACACATAACATTCCACTTATATATACACAAAATATCTACTTATATATATATACATACATATCTTTCTTTATATATATATATATATATATATATATATATATATATATACATACATACATACATTTTATTTTATATATATATATTATATACACACACAACATATCTAATATAAGTTTTGAGGAATTGAAAGGAAGGGATCATTTAACAAATGGAGGCAATAATATACAGACATTCTTGATTTTTTTATTTGGAAATTTAAAAAACCCTTTTTCAGCATGTGCAATCAGATTTTTTTAAACTGACCTGTTTTTCAGCAAGTCTTTGATCCCCGATCAAGAAACAAAGGGAAAAAATTTAACAACCCAAAAAGGGGGGAGATTTAAAATTCCCGGGAAAGGGTGAAAAATATATCAAACCAAAAAAGTTGCAATTAAAAAATAAAATGGAAATATTAATCCAAAAAATCAAAAACAATGACAATGTTTTTATCAAAATTTTTTTGACAACATTGATAAAAGCCTGTTTGAGGGTTTCTTTGGTTGATTTCTTTAAAATATTTTTTTGCATGAAATGAACTTCAGAATAAAAAAGATTGAAGGAAAAAGGAAAAAAAAAAGACAAAATTTGAATAAATCTATAAAAACTTTTAATTTGGGAAAAAAAGATGGAAGTTGAAAAAGGGTTTGGGAGCCTGATAATTAAACAATTTACAAAAAAGCCAGGAGAAATATTAAAAAAACATAAACCCGAATAAATAATGTCTTAAATTTTACAGACATCAGGGTGTCATTTTAAATAGGGTGAAGGTGTACTTTTAAAATGAGAAAAGAGCAACTCAAACAAATTATACCCTTTATAATCTTTATTCATCGTTACACTTGACCACTGACGATCATTTTAACCCCGATTTTCAATGCACAATATTTTGATTAATACTTTAAAAAAATTTTTTTCATCAAAAAACACACAATTTTTGGTTAATTGTCCATTTTCACTCTTTTGGGGTGAAATTTTTAATTTGTTCAAAAAAATGAAAAAAAAAAAATATTCAATTAAATAAATTTAAAAAAAAAAAACATGGTTTCAGCAAAAACAATGGTCAGTGATAAAAAAAAGATGGAACCTTCCACATAATGGGGTTCAAAATCAGTTTGGGGAAATATAACTAATAACATTAATTTCTATTTTTTATAAATGAAAATTTAATTTTTTTTTAAAAGGGTTTTTCTCAGCATTGCTTGAAAAAGGAACTGAAATTTTTAATTTGGTTTTTTTAAAAAATAGTAATTTATTGGCCGGGTGGAAACATTTTTAAAAATGTTTTTTTGTTTCGGGGAGAGAGAAAGAGGGGTGATAATTTATTTTATGCCTAATCAATTAGGGAATATGTGATGATTTGGGAGTTGACTATATTTTTTTAGTCATGGGGTTTAGTAGAAAATCAGTTATTTCTGGTTTTTTTTGTGTTATTGGGAAAAGGCAGGGGAAAGGTTCATTTTAAATTTTTTCTTTTGGGTTTGTAAATTTGGGAAAATTTACAGACCAGACTGTGGTTATTTTTACGATAATTTTTTAACTCATTATTTATTATTGATAACTTTAGGGATTTTTTTTTTTTATTCATTAATTATACACTATTATTATTTTTAAAAATTTTCTTAGGGGTGGTCCCGTTTTCCTTATTTCCCATTATTGTTTTTCTCCTTTTAATTTTCCCTAATTTTTTTATTATTGGTGTATTTTTTATTTTTTTGTTCAAAAATATATATATATATATATATAAAAACTTAAAAAACACAAAAATATATATATATATATATATATATATATATATATATATATATATATATATATATAAAAAATAAAAAGGGTTTTGTTTTTTCCCGTTTTTTGTTAAAAAGGTTTTTTTTGCATAGTTTTTCTGGGTTTTAAGGGGCCTTTTGTCAATTCCCATATATATTGTTTACCCGTTATCTGCTACTTTTTAATGGTTTTTATTTTTATATTGCTTTTCAGGAAATTTAAATTTTAAGGGACATTCAGGCTTTTTCTCTGTTTTTAGGTGAGTTTTATTGGGTAGGTGATTTATTACTAATTTTTTTGTTGGGCTTATTATGTCATGTTCTTAGTGCCCCCGTAGCTTATTTTTTAAAGTTTTTTTATTGATTATCTTGTAAAAAAAATATTTCTTAGTTTAAACCAAATTCCGCAGTGATGAATAAAATTATTTAAAAGTTAGATGGATTTCCCCCCCCAAAATTTAATTTTTTTTCCAAAAAATTTTTAAAATTGGGAAAAAAAAATAATTTTTTTTTTTCAGTTACTATAAAGGGTGAGTTCAAATCAGAGTTCTTGGGGCACTTGACATGGTGTAAGGTTAGTAAATTGGGTTTTAAATCAAATAGTGAGTTTGATCTTTCACTTTTGGTTTTTTTTTCCATATTTAAGATACATTTGAAAAAAAACCCCCAAATCAAAAAATTTTAATCTATAAAGGGGTTAAATAGTTTTTTTATCTCAACAAAGAATGGATTGAAGAAAACTTTTAGAAATATTTAGATCTTATAACTTTGGGGAGGGTTTAATCCCCACTATTTCCCTTAAACTCAATTTATGTTTTAAATCTCTATTTAAAATTTGTCATTGACCAATTTGTTTTTTTTAGGAAAAAAATATGGAGATACATTGAAACATTTTCAATTTGATGGAAAAAACAAAAATCTCTTCCAAGTCTACAGATAAATAGACAGCCATAAGGATTTGGGTAATGTAGGTGAAATTAATAATATACTGGTTCAGTTTAATTTTTCTGATGGGGATGAACAAATTTCAAATCTAAAAAAAAATATATTCAGTTTCAATACAGCAGTTATAAAAATGATTTCAAAGGGGAACCCATTTTGGTTTTTACTCTTTTTCCTTTTTTTCCCCGGAGTTGTTGTCAGATAAAAAAGGGAAAATTAAATGTTTTTTATGTTTATTTTAATTTCATTCAAATTTTTGGGTTTTTGTAGATTTTTTAAATTTATTTTTTTTTACTAATAATAATTTCTAAAAGTTTTAATAAAAAACCCTTTTAATTATCTTTTTTTTTTATGGGGCTTAAAATTAACCCTTTTTTTTTTGCCTCCAACTTTAATTTTTTTTCAGCCCAGGATAGGGGGTTTTTCATATTGAATGCAAAAAAAAATGCTTTTTTTCCATTGTCTTTTTTTCAATCTCAAAAAATGGGTGTTTGGCATTAAAAGGTACAAGCCCTGTAAGTTGTTCATGCACAACCCATATATATGTTTTTTGTGTGTGTGTGTGTGTGGAGAGAGAATGGGCACATGCAGTCCCGAGAATTTGCCTTTTTTATAATTTTGAATTTTGCCCTTTTTCCAGCAAGAGGAAGAAAAAAGGTTTTAATTTAAGCAGCATGTCATCGTGTATTATTTATTGTCACATATCTCACTATTAAACCCTGGCATCTTTTAATTTTGGGATTATCCCCTCCTGAAATGATTAAAAAAAAAGAAAAAAATTTATGTTGTAATTTTTTTATGAGGTTTTTACAGTAATCTTTTTTTTTTTAAGCATTTTATTTAGCTGGAGCTAATTTGATTTTTATACTTACAACCTTTTTCCCCTTCTACCCCTTTCCAACCTTTTTTCAGGTGTCTGTTAAATTTAGAAAAATTCTCAAATTTAGAAACAAATTTTTTTTTCAAAAACCACAAAGGAGTACCTTTCTTTTTTTCCAATTTTTGGGGGGATATTTTTTTATTAGTTAATGGCTAATAACATATGAAGGAAAAGGGGAAATTATCAACCCCGGGGTAAAATCAAATGAACAAAAAAATAAAACCCGAGGGGTAAGATAATCCCCAAAGTTTTATTCTAACAACCCTTCATTTGATTAGATTTAATGAACCCTTCCCAAAAGCATTTTTAAAAAAAGGACATTCAAAATTCCCCCACCTGAGTACAAAAAAAGGCTTAAAAAGGTTCCCCCAAATTTCATCCCAGATAGCTCAAGAAATATTTAGTATTAAGGATTGATTAAAACATTGATTACCCCGCAGTTGTAAAAGTTTTCGGCCAGGCTCAATTCCAAAAAACATTATTTTTGACCAATCACGTACTTTTTTTATAAACTATTTAATTCCCAAATTTTTTTGACCAGTGACTTAGCAAGAATAATAGTCTCTGTGTTAAACAATTTTACATATCAGAGATAAATATAAGAACATCGGGTAAAGAGAAACATTGAAAAAAAGCATGGATGATCATGTATGGGTGGAAAAATGTTCATCAAGCCCTGTAGAATGAAATCAAATAAAAGACAAAGAGGATAAGATGACAAAAAATCAATTTCACATGCCCAGGCACTGATAACCTCTTCAGTAGACCTTTTCATAGTAATGAGCACCATCTGAGAATTTTGATTAAGAAGGACCCAGAATTCCTACCCCCAGTAAAGACATTAAGTTTAATGTTCCCAAATTACATCAGGATTGCTCAAAAGGCCTTTGGATTAAAGTATGATTAAAAAAAATATCTTGTTTCTTGGTTTTGGGGAAAAATAAAAGTCATAAATTCTTGTTCAGTAGAAGAAATGGGCAAGCAACACAAAAAAAATGGGGAGAATTAACTGATATGAGTTATCTCCCCAAGTATAGAAAAAGGAATGGAACAGTCTTCCAGTTGCTTCTCAATCTTTTTAAATTGGGGGCACTTGAAATCCTACTGATAATTGTGGTGCACTATATACAATTTCAGAAAAACAAAAATGAAATCCCAAAAATTTAAAAAAAGAAATAATGCAATAAAAAATATAAAAAAGAAAGATATCTTTAAATTTATTCATTCTTTTGTTTATAGAAACAAAATCTGATGAGTCTTAAAGATTTCTTCAATATTTGGGGTTAAATTTTATAGGCAAACCCCATTTCCCCATCAAACACTGGGAAAAGTTCTTCCTTTTTTCACTTAATTTGGTGATAGCAAACCCCAATTCACTAAATATGAAAAGGCCGGGTACCACAATATAATAAATATATTTTTCCTTTTATCTGGACACATATTTCTCGGGAAAACCAGGGTGCACCCAGACATCTTTTAGGGGGGCACTAGTGTGCCAAGGGACACCATTTGACAATCCTGCTCTATCCTCATGGATAGGGAAAAAGGTTAATTCAAAATTCCAAAAAAAGTTACAACAATGAGGGGGCATCTGAAGACTAAAGGTAAAAACAAAATGTAATTATAAAAAACCAAAAATAAAAATGTTTGGGCTGAACAGAAAACAAGGGGTAACACTACCTCCCTTTTTTAAATTAATCAGCACCCCCTCATTTTACTTAGCCTTTCAACAGTAATTTTTATCTTTAGTGGTTTTTTGAAACTTTTTTAATGGATGAATTATTATTATTATTTAAAAAAAAATGAAACTATGCCCAATTTTAAAGAGAAAAGAGTATTTTCTATTTTACAAACACAATTTTTACATTTTCCTTTCTGCCTTTTATTAAACTTAAAAAATATTTTAAAGAATGAAATTGGGAAAATGTCATAGTTATTGTTATAACTCACTTTAGTAGTTATAATTGTTTAATAACCCTTTTGGGTTTAACTGACAAGGAGGGCCCGAATTTCTGCCTCCCAAGGGGGAAAAAGGGCAATTATATGGAACTGAAGTTAGTCCATTAAGAACTGTTAGATAACCATGCTGTTTCTATAGCAAGAACCCCCGTTATAAATTTAACTTCATCTAGCATCAACAAAAAGAATAACAGATATTTCCTATTATTTTTTTTTTTTTTTTTAACAGGGGAAATTTTTTGTTTTATAAGATTTCCATGGCGAACTTTTTAGTAACCTGAAATTTAATCCTCCCTTTTCCCAAAACATCTGCAAGTGTGGACCATTTTATAGACTGATTTTCCTGGGGGATCATTCTTTAATTTAGCAATGTTAATTCGTAGTTTTTTTAAAGGGTTTTCATTGTTAAAAGAATATTTTACAAAAAACGTTAACAGTAATGGTTTTTTTGATATATTTACAGCATATCTCTGTTAGGAAACTGTCCCCGATAGATGGCTTCATCAACTGCAATTCTAACATTTTAAAGTGTTTCCCGATGCTAAAATTTAGGGACACCCTTTCATTTAATTTTATTGGGTATCCAAGATAGGGGACAACTTCTTCTTTTACCAGTTAGAAATATTACATGACCCCTGAGCACTTTGAACCCCCCCCTGGGAAAATTACCCCATGAAGAACAATTTTTCATTCTCCCAAAGCTACCAAGATTGGGGAAAAGGATTTATTTAACATGCTTTGCTTATGGACTGTTTTGTTAGCCTTTACTAATTTTTCAATTGTTGGATGATGTTTGGGCATTTCTGGGGGTTCCAAAAGCATTGAAACTCAGACCTTTTTAATGTATGTGTTTCAACCAACCCCCCCAGCTATTGTTCTTAAAACATCCATTTTTATTTCTGTTTAGGGATGTTCTACCATTTTTTCTGTTTGAGAAATTGGAATTTCTTGCATATCATTTTTTGTTTACTTGAATAACATTATTTTATTTTGGAAATTTAAACCAACAAAGCAGAAATTTTCCAAAAGGGTTTCCCTTTTAACTTTTATTTTGGCAATGGGGCCAATGATACACCTTTTTTAAAAACATTAGTTCCCACAAATAAAAACATTCTCATTCATCCAAAAAATTCCTTCAAAATTTTATTGTTTAAAAATCTAAAGAAGCTTTTTTTTCAACCGACTCTTACAACCCAATCTGCTAAGATAATCTTTTTTGCTAAATACAATTTTCAAGATGCCCTCAAGTCCATATACTTTTAATAACTTCCAATTTAAAACCCTCTTATCCTTAGGGGGGTAAAAAATATACTGTATAAGTTGTCTGCCCCAAAGATGCCTTTAATGTCAATGGGTTTTACATTTCCATCCCCCATTTACTGTTTTCCCTGCCCCATTCTAAGTATAGACTTACTAGCAGCTGGAGGGGAAACTGATTGAACCTCTTCTTTTAAAAACCCGTTGTAAAATCTGGTTTTCTTTTTTCTTTTCTCCAACTAAAAGGGTTCTCTTTTTAATTTCTTTGGCATGTTGACGGGGTCTTCTGGCCTCTGTCTTGTTGGTTTTTTTGAGACATCAAAAACTCCAATTTTCCAATTCCCCGCTCTTTTTCCTTGATGACTTAGGCTTCCAGTGACTGCTAATTGACACAGAAAAGATTTGTTTTTATCCCGATCATTCTCTCTCCCTCAAAAGGGTACCTTTTCACTGTCATCAATTTATTCTTTTTTCATTTTTTTTTATTTTATATTCCAATTTAAATTTACTCCCAGTATTTCTTTTTTCTTTTCATTCATTACATTCACATAATATTTGTTTTTCCTGTCATTTTTTTCCTTTTTACTCAAAACTTTAGCCTGAGTCCCCCTCACTTTCTCTAAGTGATTTTGTTATTTCCCTTGGTCTATAATTTTTTGGATCTCATCTTTTTACTTGCATTTTGTATTGTGGACTTTTTTTGCTGAAACTTGCTCATCCTGTTTCTGATTATCCCCCTTTCCCCATAACCTTAGCATATATTCTTCAAAACTTATTAGCCCATTGTCCCGATCTTTTTAGGATGGTTGATATCTTTTAAAACTTTTCCCCTGAGTCCCATCAACTTCTTTTTTCAGTCCTTAATTTTTGTCCCCTTTTTTTAATCCCCCCTACATGTTTCAACTCAGACTGACTTTTTGTTCTTGAAAAACAACTTTTCCCCCCCAGTCAAAACAGGAAAATCCATCTTTATTGTCATCTCTCTTTTAAAATACATGATCTTCTGCCAGCAAAAATTTTCTCTCCTGTGTTCTGACATTGTAACTTTCTCTTTAGATTCTGTTTTCCTTTTAAGCCCTTCTTTCTGCATACAATGGGATTGAGATGTTTTTAAAAACTGTATTATTTATTTCCCGCCCCTTCTAGGCTGGAAGGTGATTTCCAAAAGATGGTAAATTAGGGTGGTTGCCCCAAAAAATGAATTGGACCAAACCAAAGTGGTTTTTGGGTATGTTTTTTTTAATTATTTTTTAGACAAGGCAATTTTATTTCCCTTTTTAGATATTCCTCCATCATTTTTTATAAAACACATCTATGACATTGTGGGTTTTTTTCACAAAACCATTTGACCTTTGGGGAGTATGCAGCAATGGCACAAATCTCTACAGAAATTGTTCAGCCAGCTCTATATTCCATCATCAAATCACCACCAATGTCCTTCAAATTTCTTGGGAAGTCCAAAACTAGCAGTTATCCACTCCCTGCAGTACTATCTTTTTAAACACTTTTTTAAGTTTTCCTTTCGTCACTTTTTCTTTTTCTGAATTCGTGAAGAGATCGAAAAATGTAAAAAATAAAAATCTTTTGATTTCTTTAGATCCCCTGCCACCACCTCATTATATTTCCCCGCTGGGGGAAGGGGATACTCTTTTACCCTGCAGGAGTCTTTTTGAATTTTACAAACTTCTTTTTGCTAATATCTTCAATTAGCTTTTTAATTTTTTCTCTAGGGAAACAAATTTTTATGATAACTTTGGTTTTTTGCTAAACGGTGTGAAAAAAGGTGATTTGGATGGTTCATAATCTTCTTTTCTTGCATATTTTTTTTTCAGCTATCAATTTCAATTTTTTTAATTTTTACTTACATTCTTTTAAAAAGAAATATGTAATGTCCCGAGGATGTTGTATCCAATTCAAAGAATCTTCCATTGACTTCCAGTGTGTCATTCTCCAAGTTTTTAATTTTCCCTTCTTTTCATATTTGGTTTTTTAACGAGGGGGAAAAATTACCATCCATTATTTTTTTTCCCATGATTATCTTTTTACCATGACAAACAAAGGAAACTCCCTTCCTTCATCCATTATTTTACCTCCCGCACCAAACTTGAATCTTGTTCCCCCTGGTTTGAAGTTTAACTTTTTTTTTTACTTGCCGATAATGAAGTCAAAAACATCTTCCATTCACGTCCAGAATGGGAGTTGACCTTTTCACTCATGAGAACCCCCTTTTTCCTCGTAGTATACACCCCACTTTTTAAATTACTAACTTTATTCAAATTTTCCTGCACTTTTTTATGTTTCAAAACACTTGTTTCTTGAGTTCTTTTTTCGTAGACAATCCTTTTTTAAATGCGTTCCTAAAGCCCTTTAAGGGGAATTAAAAATTGAGGATGAAATTTTACTTTCTTCCCCCGTATACCCCCTTCCTGATCTTCTGCCTCTTTTGGGCTTGTACCCCCAAATTGTGTTTATCCAGTTTGACATTGTCTTCCACCATTCCCGATCATGCACCACCATGACTGTATCCCTTTTAAAACTTGTTTAATCTCGGTTTTTATTTTTTTCTTCCCGAAAATTTTCCCGAATTTGCTGTTAAAACAGGGTTTTTTTTTGATAGCTATCTCATCTGATCTCTGTTATGAATTCTTTTTGGTTTTCCCAAAGAATTTTTCAGGGCATTTTTTCTTTGGTTTTTTCCTTTTTCTTTGTATAATCAACCACTGTAAGAACAATTTGTTTTTTTCTTTTTTCCCAAATTTAGTGTTGATGTTGAAGCCAAACAACCTCAGGTAAAAAGATTTCCTTGCTTTTTTGCTCTCTGATTTCTTCTCATAAAAAATTTAAAACTGATTCCTTTGGGGTTCCCAAATTTTCTTCAAAAGATTTTTTTTAAATTTTTATTTCCCAAAAAACATTCAGGGGAATTTTTTCTTAAATGACTTATCTAGGAAGGGGAAAAATCTGTTCAACAACATTCTCATCATCAATCCCGGGTTTATTCATTTTTTCCCAATTTCAATTTTTTCATTGACACCTTTTTTTAGATGTTAAAATGTTGGAGTTTAAATCACTTTTTTGCCTCTTTTTTTGTCTTGTGAATTAAAACCATAATTTGACATCAAACTTTCCCAAACATAAGGGGCTGTTTCAGTCTTCCAAGTTTTGGGGTCAAAAATTTGTTTTTTTTCCTTTCATCAGTCATATTTTTAATACTCTTCTAGAAAGGTTTTTTAGACCATGCCCAAAATTTTCAAGGGTTCTCCAGGATGCGTTGGGTTTTTGCCTTATGGAGAAAAGGAAGTTTATATGGAGCTGAGATGTTGAATCCATTAAGAACTGTGGGGGAAATAACCATATTGATGCAACTAGAAGAAACCAATTTTGAGAAGAAATTTAAACCCCAAAAGATAAAGAACAGATATAACAATATTATGTCTCGTTTGGGGTTTTCACCGGAAAGTTTGGGGGTTTACTCAACATTTAAAAGGATTCCCACTTGGGGTTCTTTAATTTAAAAAAATTTTTTCCCAATCATTTTATCTCTTTTAGATTTTTTTTTTACTTGTATATATTTTTTTCTTATATTCCCCCCCTCTTTCTGGGAGACAGCCCCTATTGAACTTTTTATTTCTTTTTGTTTTTGGTCAACCTCTATTTTTTTTTGTAATTTTTCCTTTTTTTGTAAGATTTTGTACTTTTAACAATTTTTTTGGGGTTTTTCACATCAAAATATCATTCAATTTCTTTAAAAGGTTCTTTTTTTAACCTTTTTTTTTAACTGATTCCAATGCCTTTTTTATTCCCCCTTTTTTTTCCCTTTTTTCATATATAAATTTTTCCCAAATTTATGACTTTTTTTTTCCCCTCTTCTCCCCTTTCTTTTTTCCACCCCAAAACCCGAAAAAACACTTCTTTAAAATTTACCCCTTTTTGGGTTTTCCCCTCTTTTCTTTTTGACCCGGGAAAAAATTGTTGAAAACCAATTTTAATTTTTTTCATGAACATCAATTCTCCAGTGACATGCCTGCTAGTGTATTGGGGTTCGGGGAAACCGGGATATCTCAAAAAAATTTTTTTTATTGCTCTTTTTTTCATTACTTGCTTTTTTTTAAAATTTCCCTTTAAAAATGCCCTAAACCGGTCGGGTTTTCCATTTGACTTTGGGTGAAGGATGATGTGGGGTAATTTTATTCAATCAAGAACATTTTAAAAACTTTAAATTTATAAAAAATGATTGTGTACTGGGTTTTTCGAAGGTTTTAATCCCAAAAAGCCAAACTTTTAAACAGTTTTTTGCAAAAAATTCATTAAAAATGTGGAAATTGTTTTTTTCACTTCAAACCCCCCACTTTTTAAAAACCCACCCCAAGATAATGAAAACAGTTTATTGAACCCAGAAATTTATGTGCAGTCCCTTTACCACAAAAGTATCTATCTTTGGGGTTGTAATTTTGATTTTTCGGGCCAAAAGGGACAACCCTCGGGGTTTATTTTTAAAAGTTTAATCCATTTTGGGCCCGTATAAAAGCTTTCATTTTTATCCCGATGTCCACTATGAAATTCATTTAATATCCACTTTTGTAATTTTGATAATATTACAACCTTTTGCCCAAAAATCATTTTCTGTCACATAACAGTAACATTCAAGTCTGGGTTAAGGCCCAAAAAACATCTTTCTTATTTTTGCCATTTTAAAAAATTTTTTTCTGCTTTTTTCTTTTATTTTTTTCCCAAAGGGAACTTGTAGTTTTTTATACTACATTGCATAATATATTTTTAATTTCTATTTCCTTTTTTTAAAGCGCAATAACTGTGTCCTCAAAGGGTTTAGTATTTTTGTTATCCCAAACTTGATAAACCATCGGGATGTCCCCAATTTTTTTGGGGGGTTAGTATTCCAATTTGAATTCAATAAGACACTACCCGCAATTTTTTAATTTATTTTTTTTAAAAAGGGAATTTTTTCTTTTTAAAAAAAAATTGATAATAGATGACAATGGTCTATCTGTAAAAAAACCATTACTTTTATAAATTTGTGAAATTTTTTCAAAATCTTTTGTTTAAAGCCTTTTTTTCAATACAGCTGTATTTTTTACCAGAAAACCCAAAAATTTTATGGATTTTTTTTACCATTTATTTATATAAATTACCAATTCCCATATTTTACTAGCATGTGAAGCCAATAACCCCCTTTTTTAATTGTAGGGACCAATGATAAGTCGTCCAGTATTTTTTTTGATTTCATCAAACACCTGACATGTATCAGTCCAGTTCCATTAGGCATATGGAAATTTTATCAAAGTTTGCTAGTCCTAAAAATATTTTAACCTAGTAATGTTTTTTTGAAGGAGGGATATTCTTAGTGCACTTCCCCCCAATGGATCTGGTTAATGACCATTTTTTTTCAGTGATTTTTTCCTGGTTTTTGCTGGATTTTAGGCAAAAAAAAATTTCCCTTTTTTTTTCACTGAGTCTGAAAACCCCTATTTCGTATTTTTCCCAAAACTCTTTTTACATTCCTGATATGTTGTTTTCCCCAGATACACTTTTAATTAGTATATCATCCAGATAAGCAATTGGAAAAACAATCTGCAAGCATAGTATCCATAGCTTGTTTAAATTAATTTTACCCTTTATCCCAAAAAGGAAATTGGTTGAACTTATACAATCCCCCCTTTGTGTTTTGGGTTTAAAAACTCTGAACATTCTTTTTTCAACCTGTAGTTGTATATACTTTCAGAAAAATCCATCTTCAAAAATTTTTTCTCTGGACTTGTTTGGGTAATTATGGGATTCCCAAACATTTGTTTTAAACCCCGTCAAAAAAAACAGCACAAGCAAAAATTACCCACTTTTTTTTCAAAGGAACAACCTTTATCATCCCCGCACTTGAGGTTTCTTTTAAAAATAAGCTATTCTTCGCACGGGGGGTTTATTGGACAACTTAAGAATATACTATCATTTAAAAAATTTTACCAAAAAAAAGTAGCAAAGTAGGTCTTGAACCAACGGCAAAAGGTTTTCTCATAAACAACACCTTGGAAGGGTGTCGGTTTTTCTTGTCTCCCCTCACTCATCTGTATTTATGGACCCCCACAAAAAACCCCGTTTTGGGGATGAAGTAAAATTGGGGAAAATTTATTGCCCGACCAAATTTGGGGAGATCCCTTCCCCTTTAAAAAGTGGGGATTGCAAAATATCAATCTGTAAAAAACCTTCCATCTTTCATGGGTGCCTCTCACATCACTGCTCAAAGGGGGCAGGCAAAATTCCCTGCCTTCCTTTTAAATTTTGATCCTTGACCTCTTCTCCTGATCAAACCCGTTCCCCCGAAGGGGGGCTGGTGGTCTAGCCCTAATTACTAAATTGTTTAAAAACCCAAAAATTCCATCAGCAGGGGGTTCCCATCCTTTTTTGGGGTTGGTGACCCGGGGTTTGTCAGCTGTCACTCCCCCCACCAGCCTTTTGGGCAACAAGGGCAAAAAAGATAATTCCTTGGTTTTTAAAAAAATTTTTTTCCCTCCCTGTTGGGGTTTAATTGGGAAAATTTGGAATATACCATCACTTAATATTAATTTGACCAAACACAGTTGCTTCATGCCATCATCAGTATCTCAACCCCAGGATGGGGAAAAAAGAAAACAAAATCCTTTCATTTTTTCCTTTTTTCTTGTTATCAGTATATTTTCAGTCTACTGGAAAAAAAGTATTCCTTTTTTTTGTTTCCCCCGTTTATTTTTTTAAAATTTTTTTTAATTTACCAGTGCCTTTTAAAGTATCACACCAAAAAATTTTTTTAATTCTTCCCAAATTTTTTAGTTTTTTTTAAAAGGTAGCCCGTCCCCTTTTTTTTTTAAAAAAAATTTATAGGTTCCTACAACTCAAATAATTCCATCCAGTCATTTCCAAATAAATTTTAGTATTTTTTAAAAAAATTAACCTTTTCTTTAACCCCTTTTTTAAATGAAATGTTAAAATTTTTAAAAAAAAATTTTACCCAACACGACATGCAATTTTCAAAATTCTTTTTAATGTAGATTTTTCATTTTTCTTTCCATGTGGCTTCATTGATTTTGTGATATCACTACCCGTGTCTAGTTGCATTTTTTTTATTCCCTTATTAAATTTTACAGACAAATTTTTTTTTCCAAAAATTTTTTTTTCCACTGCATAAAAAAAAATTTTTTGGAGAAATTTTCCCTTAAATTTTGTTTTACATTTGGGCTTTTTTTGCCCTATTTTTTTCCCAAAATTCAAACATTAAAAGGGGAAAATTGGGTCCAAGATTTAAAAACCCTTTAAACATGGGTAATTTTTTTTTTATCCCATTTTTTTTGCTTGAAGGGATGATTTCTTTTTTTTCAATTTTTTCCATATCCATCTCCAATTTGGGTTCTTTGACATTCTTGATATTTTTTGTTGTTAGTCTTTTTATTTTTGTTCAAAAGGGTTTATTGATTTAGCCCTATCTCACCCTTTTTTCTTAACTCTTGAACAAAAAATTTAAACCCTTTTAAAAACCTTTCCCGAGTCTGTTCATTTTTAAATTTTAATCTTTTTCACTCGGTTTAAAGATTTCAGCAAAGAAAAAAATCTTTTTTCTTCTTTTTCATCAGAATCATACCTTTAATGGTATTGAATAACAAACTCTTTTTTTAAAACTTTTAGTTTTAATATTTACTGTTTCTTCAAAGAAAATTTTAATTTGATTTTTTTAAAGGGCCAAAAATTCAGTATTTTTCATGTTTTACCAATGATAATTTTTTCAAAAAAAAGTCTTGTTTTTTTTTGTCTTTATAGTTGCTGCATTTTTCTCTGAAAATTTCCTTTTATCTTCTTAAAAAAAAATATAAAAGGTAATTCCATCATCTGGGAAATTTTATGTGAATTCAGCTATGGGATGTGCCACCCCAAAAATTTTTTCCCTATTATTTTTAATTAAATTTTTTTTTGTTTCTGGAAATTTTAATTTTTTTGTATTTTTTTCCCCTTTGGGGTAATAAATTTTTCCTATTTGAAAAAAATATCTATTTTTTTCCCCACTCTTTGAAAATTTTCTTAACGGCTTAAAAACTTTCTTGAAAACCCCTTTGGGGTTTTTTTTTTAAGGCATCTTGCTTGGGGTTTATTTGTGTTACCAGAGGATATCTTATTTTCCCCCCAATTTAAAAAGTTTAATAATAAAAATATTTTGAAAATATAAAAAAAAAAAACAATTTTAAAGGGGTTCCATCAAAATCCGAGGGGATCATTTTGGGTTTTGGGGGCTCAAATTAAAAAAAAAGGTTTGGGGAAAAAATTTTTCATTTTTGTTTTCATCATAAGTTCCTATTAGTTGCATGGGGTAGAACCTACCTCATCATTGAACACTGTAAATCCCATTTGATTCTTAGGTGACTGTCTCAGTTTGGAAAATTAGGGTTTTGGGGAAATAATGACAAAATCCTGTTTCAAATATTCCCCATGGAATTGTACTTGCAGCTCCTGGGACTATATCTGCTATGTGCTGTGGGTGCCATATAATTCTACTGTTTCTGTCCTTACATCATCTTGTTACATGTCTGGGCTACGGGTAATTGGGGAAAATAGGGGCAGGTATGGGGAAAGTTCATTTGACTACTTTGCCCCCATCAAAGCACAACCAACCCAATTTTTATTACACTTTTAAAAATTAACCAGCCTTCCCCAAGGCCAAAAATTTGACCCTTTTTCAATGATTAATTTTAAAAAATTTTGCATTTTTGATCTTTCGGCATGAAATTTTTCACTGAACTTTTATAAACTCAATCATTGCAGCCTGGGGACCATTAATCCCAACACAGCTGTGTCCTTTGGTGTTTTACTACATCAGAAGATTGTTTAAGGCATTGAAGATTTTTTCAAAAAATCTACCTTTTCCACCATGCAAAAAAATACCCAAATCAAAATTGACATCATCCTTTTAAAGGGTTTCAATTTTATTTTTTTAAAGGGGGGGGGCTTGGAATCTATTTTTGGGAAAAAAGAATGTCCCCTTATTTGGTTTTTTATTGGGGCCCATAAGAAAAAAATTAGTTTTTTTGCTGCCAAAAATTTTTTTAAAAGGGGTTTTTTAAATAAGTTATCAAAAGTAGAAAAAATAAAAAAAAAGGCTCATCTTTTTATTCAAAACATATCCCAATTTAAAATTTTATTTTTAATATTTGTTCATTTCCCCATAGAAAACATCTATAACCCAGATTTACTCTTAAATCTGTTCCCCAATTCCCCCCTGTCATGACTGTACACATCATCCTTTTATAAAGACAATTATTCTTAAAATTACTCATTTCTTGGGTTTTAACCCATAGACAGAATGCAGAATTAAATCCAAAAAAAACAAAGGTTTTTTCTTCAAATTCAAAAATCAATTGTCTTGTCATCATTCCCGAAATTAGCTACATAACCCCATTTACTCCCTTTTTTCAGATACTAATTATATAGTATTTGGGTCCCCCAAAAACCTTTTTTTGTCTCATTAAAAGTTATCTATCTTTTGGGCCTTAAAATTTCCCTTTTATTCATGCCAAACAAACCCAGACCCTTTGGGTTTTGGATTGATGATATCCCAAAAAAAAGAATCTTTTGGTAGAATTTTTTTGTTTTTTTGAGTTTCAAATTTTTTGAACATTTTTTTTTGATATTCAACAGTTTGAAAAACACAGAAAAAAATTTTAGAAAAAAAGAACGTTTAAAATTTAGACAACTTATCTTCAAAAGGTCATTAGGCCAATAAATTTTAGACAGAATTTGGTTTTTGTGGAAAAAATTTATAAAGATACAACTTTTATGGAATGATTTCTTTGTTAACTTTTCTTTTTAAAAAAAAAATCTTTGGGGTTTTTTTTGAAAATGAACAAAAAAATCTTTAAAAAATTTCCTTTGAACTCTTTTTGTAAAGGGGCACTGGGGTTTAAAGAGCTGTCTTTTCATTTTTACTAAGTAACGGGGTTTGATCCTCACTAGGGGTCCTTTTATCCTTTGGGCCCTTTTGCCCAAAACTAAGGTTTTGTTAGTAAATAAGAATGGACATTTTTATACACATCTTTTTAAAAATTAAAAAATTTTTTAAAAATTGGCCCCCAAAGGGAGAAAGGGAAATTTTCTGTTTTGATTTTTTCAACAATATTTGTCACCACCCCGAATAAAAAGGAAAATCAAAGACATTTCAAATTTTTCTTTGGGTTTCTAGAAAAAACCTTTATTTTAGTGGGAAATTCAAAGTAAAAAATGGGGATAGGTTTTGGAAAATTTTTATCTGAGCATGAAGTATGATTAACAGCCCCAATTATGATAACCCAAAATTTCATTTTTGGGTTGGGGTTGATCAATATTTTTCACTAAAAAAAAAAATTATTTCATAATCAAGGTAAAAAAATATTTTTTAAAACCAAGGTTTTGACAGATTGTTTTTCATCTTCATTTTTACTCTCTTTACTTAGATGCCATTTATTTAACTTTTGGGGAAAGTTGAGCCAGATTTATTAGTCCTCCCGGGGGGGGAGATTTTTTTCTCTCTATGTTAGAATTAATTGAACATCCCCCAAGTCCTTCTGATTTACCTTTTTTTACACTGGGCTGGAAGGGATTACACTTTTTTTATTTTTAAACAAGGGTTTTTTACTCCGATTGTCAAAAAAGCTCAATTTCTTTCAAAATAATTTTATTCCCCCAGGGCCCTGTGTTTTTAGAAAATTACTGTAGCTTGGTTTAGTTTTTAAAATTCCCCAAAAAAGGGTTTCCAATGATGGTAGACACCTGGAAAAAAGCTAGGGGGGTATAATACCTGGAATGTTTTTTTACAAAAAAAACCAAATTTGGGGGCACTAATCAGTGTATATTAATAATTCCTCATTTAAAAAAAAGCAGAAATAAAAGATTTTTTTAATCATGTCACCCCCCAAACAAGGAATAAAAACCCCTAAGATAAGAGGTTATAGAAAAAGAAAAAAAAAAAATACCAGGAATCAGTAGTAGGCATTACCACCCAAGTGGATAAACCATATCACCTAATCTTTTTTGATTGTGAAGAAGCATCTAGTTTGAATCATCTGCAAAAGATAATCAACATTGGCTCAAAATCCACATTTTAGCCCTTTTGGGATCCAAGGGGATGTAAACAAATTTCATCAAAAAGGTAACCCGGAAATACCCTTTTCTCCATACTTGTAACATCACTAATTTAAAACCCCGGGGACTAAAAATGGGGGATGATCCAGGGGTCATGGTTCTAGTTGTTTTCAAGCTGGGTGTTTTTGGGTTCAAAAAAGGGCCCGATCTCAGAAGACAATAAAAATCACTTGTCGACAAGATACTATGCAGGCTGATGGGGTTTTTTTAAAGGTGTGTGTGGAGTGTGATAGTTCACCTCAAATTATCATTGACTAGTGACCACTATATTGTTGGGGGATTTTTTGGAAATTTCCCATTCATGGATTCCATGTACCACAATAACTCTTGGGGGAACATGGCTCAACATCCCTCCAAAAAAATCTTCTAACCACTAGTGGAATCAATCACTTTATAATCAAACTTTATTATTTTCTTTAACATTTCTCAAATCTCCATTCTTGGTGTAACAATACAAAAGATTGAAATCGCAGACGAACTTTACCATTTACACTACCTAACCACTGTAGTTGGTTGTATTTCCTCGCTGAACTGCCTGATACATTAGTTATATTTCAAACGTTATATTCTGAATTTTAATACTGGTTTCCTGGGAATATAAAAAAATAAATGTATACTAAAGCACTTCTTTGAGGTGTAAATGTAATAAGCACATAAAAAAAAAGAAACATTTTATAATGTAAAATTTGAGCACAAACAAATGTAATTCATAATTAGAGGTTGCTTCCGACGTAAAGAATACATTGTCAAAGGGTATTTCTATATAACTGTTCTGTATAATCATTTAAAAGTAGTATAAGCATAAACCTATGGATTTTTATTTCAAAAAATCAATAAGTAAGCGTATTTACGTAAAATCGATGTTAATAAAACGCTGTTTTGCATGTTTTAAGAAAGTTTTTCATTTTTTCACGTAAAAGGTTTTTTGGTCTACGAATGTAAATGTGCAGACGAATTTCGTCGAATTTTCGGTTACTGACACATTGAAGTTTCGTATATTTAATGAAAAACCTCTAATAAATGAATAAATGTAAAACTCGCCATTAAAAATTTGTCTTTAGTTTTCCATGATTCATTACTTTATACTTGGCTTGAATTTCTTGGAGAATATTCATCCTCAAAAACACACTTCCTTTGTAATTGAGAGATATGTAGAATATTCAATTAAACTTTCCGGAAACCGTGTTTCGATTAAAGAACTTAATAGAAACATATACTTCTTATATTATAAACCTTTTCCTACTTAATAAATTATAATAGAAGCACTTAAATACAGAGCAAAAGGTGTTTAAAAACACACAGCAGATATATTTGGCGGTAATTAGTCTGTTATAGATTTTGAACTTTAGAAAGAAACGAGATGCTTATTATTTTCGTTTAATTCAGCACCAGCTGATCTACAGTCTAAAAAATAGCTCGAGAAATTAAATATCTTCCATATAGAAAACAAATTAAAAAAATAGCTAAAAAAAAAAAATAAAACAACAATATGCCTTGATGTCACACTAATTAGATAATTGGTTCATAAACTAATAAAATTTAATAATAATATTTTCTCGTTTTCTTTTGTTGTCTTTAAAATATTGGAGAAAAGTGTCGAGGCCGACAGGTGTGATTTCTTCGAACTGAAATCTAAAATTAATTATTTCAGAATATTGAAGGCTTTCAAAAGATGCATTAAATAATAACTTATCATGATTTCTTGTCTTGTCCTTTAGATATCTGCATGCAGAATTACATTACGTTTATTCAAGCATGGTGTGACGGTTACACACCCACCCAGTGTCGGATCCTTTGGTTACGGCGCTAACGGTAACGTCGCTCCTCCTGGTCGTTCTCCTGGGTCCAAGCGTACCGCCCAACCCTTTGGTCAGATGATCACCATACCCGCTTTTCCCGACGCTGCTTCCAATACCTGGCTAAAGCAACTATACCGATCTCCGGGTCTGTCTACCCACGCTGTGTTTAGATCTTAGACAGACGGGACGCAGGATCGGGGCCGATACAAGTTAAGGTCCGACGGGTGGCAAACACAAATAAAATAAAAACTCACGACACCAAACAAAATTGCTGATAAAAAGGGTAACAACCTTTATATCTTAAAGTCCGTTACATAAAAAAAAATTGTTCTCAATTCCCGACCCGCTCTGTGGACTAGCAACAGCATCTATCAATAGGAAATGTCGAATTACCTACTTTCTAGAATCATGTATGTATGTCGGGTGTGGTTCAGTTCGACACTGGGGCTAATTCTATCGATCATTCCTTGATTGATTTTCTCCGACTTGAGCTGGCTTTCTTCTTCTTCTTCTGTTTAGACTGGTAGATTTCTTTGTTTCAAATCCCAGGAAGATTTCTTGCTTCGATTCAGTGGAAGATTTCTTGCTTCGATTCAGTGGAAGATTTCTTGCTTCGATTCAGTGGAAGATTTCTTGCTTCAATTCGTGGAAGATTTCTTGTCTTCAACTTGGGCTGGAAGGATTTCTTGTTTCGAGGATTCTTCTGTCGTCCGAGGGTGAACCGCAACTCACGCCCAACCTAACTCCAACTTCAACTCAACTTCAGCCCAACCAGCTCCAACTCTTCTCAGGTTTTCAGGCAATCTTCTTCTTCATCTACTTGGGCTGGGAAGTTGTCTGTCTAGACTTGGGCTGGAAGTCCTTGTCTGAGGGTTCTTTTGCCCGCAAAGGGGGGCGAGGAATCAGGTCTTTATGTCCGCGTTCAGGATCCTCCCTGCCCGCGGTCCTGCTGCAACTCAGCCCAACTCCGGCTGCATCTCCAACTGATTTCTGCCGACTGTCCTCCTGCTTATATTGACGCCGCAACAAACCGGGTGGGTCGGTCGGCGTCAGGGGTTTCTCGATAATTTCAAAAGTCGTATTAATTTTGACTTTCCATTATCGTTATTGTTTTCACCCCTACTTTCTCCACAGTGCTCTTGGTGGGGCGGCGCATATCCTATTTCTCTTAGTCTCTCTCATGTCGGGTGATCGCTCTCAACCAATCGTTCCCGATCGGAACCTTTTCTTCTCTTCTTTCCGCAGCCCACGTGACCGCCTCGTCCAACAGTTATTGATCGAGGTTTTTCTTTCTTCTTCTTCCGCGGTCACGTGATTGTATTCGACCAATTGTTGACCGAACACCCTCTCCCTTTTGTTGGCGGGTGTGGTTTACCTCGTGCTGGTTTTAAAAAAACAAAATCCGATTTCGCACCTTTTGCATGTACGCAAAATGACAATCTTTAGCTTTCTTTCACCTGGACTTTGTCAAACGGCCGCTGCTAATTAGTCTTGACTTTTAGAAAGGATCTTTTCCGCCTTCTTGGCGCCCTCTCTGTGAGCCAAAAAGCAATTGTCCCTCTTTTACTTTTGTTTTACCTGATAGTCGAAAATCTTAATTATCTAGGTCGAAATATCTCTTTTCTTAACGTGGGTGTCCAATTCTTAACAGGTCAATTCCGTATATCGTTTTCACTGGTCCTCCCTCAACCCAAAGACCACTTTCTCTCAGATCACAAATTTCGCTTTCATTGTTCAAAAAGAAAAAAAATAAAATTTCTCTTTCACTCCGAATTGATAAGGGTTTTTCCACGCAAGAGTTTGTCAGGGAGGCTCGACCGACATCTGGTCGATATCATGTCTTTTCCTTTGTTTTTTAAAAAAATAAAGTCGACCACAGGCAGACCTATCTCTACCATCAACTAGGCCGCGTCACATTTTCTCTTTCTTTCTTTTCTTCCTTCTTCCTTTTTTTTTTCTTCTTCTTTCCTTAGATCGTCTAGTACATTCTTAGTGAATTATTTTCAACTCCAGTTATTTTCCGTTTTTTTTAAAAAAAATTAACAACCTGTTTAATAAACTGAATAAGAAAAATTAACTCATATTTCTATAGATATTTCAATAAATGCAAGGTGCCATAATCCTCCCCTAACCGATTTGTCATTTACCGTAAATGACACCCCAACCTAATTACATCATTTAACATGCACCATGCATTTGTCTCATGCAATTCTATTCTACTTTCTAACATGCAAGGGTAATGTTCTTTCCATTTTCTTTTGTTCTACATGCAATAGAAATGTTCTTTTCATTTCTTTTCTTCTACATGCAATGAAATGTTCTTTTCATTTCTTCTGTTCTACATGCAATGAAATGTTCTTTTCATTTTCTTTTGTTCTACATGCAAATGTAATGTTCTTTTCATTTCTTTTTGTTCTACATGCAATGTAATGTTCTTTCATTTTCTTTTGTTCTACATGCAAATGTTCTTTTTCATTTCTTTTGTTTCTACATGCAATGAAATGTTCTTTTTCATTTTCTTCTGTTCTACATGCAATGAAATGTTCTTTTCATTTTCTTCTGTTCTACGTGCAATGAAATGTTCTTTTCATTTTTTCTTTTTTGTTCTACATGCAATGTAATGTTCTTTTCATTTTCTTCTGTTCTACATGCAATGAAATGTTCTTTTCATTTTCTTCTGTTCTACATGCAATGAAATGTGTGCACGTGTGTCTGTAGGTGCAGATGTTCATTAGGTTTGTTCTTCTTGGTGTGTTTTCCTCTCTGCCTTGGGAGGCTTTTCCCGCCGCACGTGGTGGTCTCGCCAGCCTCCTCCATTGGTCTTCCAGCAATTTCTTCGCCAGTTCTGTCTGGAGTGAGGAACACCGCTCAACATCTCCCTCTCGAGTTGTTGCATGCTCCTTTTCGTTCGCTAATCTTCTCCCTACTCTTAATCTTCCATATTATTGACACCCCGATGGCTACAACTAAGAATGTACCCATTACTTGACCAACTTATCGCGATCTGCTCATCATCTTCCCCAGCTACACCTTCGTCTCCCAACGCACTTAACTTATCCTTAAGTGATCCATATCGATCTTTTCTATTGGCTTCATTAATACTGGCATCTTTATTTAAGGTGACATTAGAGAACTTCACTTCGGCTCCATAATTCTGTACAATTGACTAAGCCTCCTACCAATCATCTCTATGGAGTGAATCTTTTTTCTTCATACCTTTCTTCCATCTGGTAATAATAGGGGCAAGGAGATGGACACTAACCGCCGAACATCCATGGGTAGCGACACCAGGGATAACGGTGGCCTTATTCTTAATGTCCTTGTGGACTCTCCCCATACCTATAGACAGGCTGATATGTTTCTGGTGGCTACTGCCCACACCGTCTGAAATGACTGATAGCTTGTGGTAATGCCGAGATTGTTAATACCTCCACTTGGCAGATTCTTTTGATTCCTTCTCCTCTCCCTTCAAACAATTTTAGTATGCACAGTCTGCGGTTACCAGTTTTTATAGATATAGGGCTCAACGAGGTACAAGTCCCCCAGGGTATCATCTCTACACCTTCTAAGCTTCTTCTGCTGATAGCAACATGAATTTCCTTCTCCCAGATTTAATGCTATGTAGTCTGCTTCCAATTTTGTACCTTGCTATCATTCCTGAAAGGTAACAAATTCTCTTGTTGTTATTTTTCACAATCACTTGGTCTCTGCCGACTCATCCTCAATCATTCCTACAACTTTCTCTTAGTTCGGCTCCTCCCTCCTAACTAACAACCTCTAGTAGACAGAAATGGTCCCGGTCAGGTGTGCGTGGCAACCACCCCAAGGTCGTACTTCATGACACCACTGGTGATCAATCAACAATGCCAATGATCTTTCCGTCCCTTGTGAGGTGCAGCCCGCGACTCCATTCCCCTCCACTCACATCTACCATGTAGTCAGCCAATAGATTTGGATGAGCCCAGTGTCGCTATCTGTCGACACTAAATGCCCTATTCTGCACAGCCCTTTTGTTCTACTGAGATTTGGGGTTCTTCTCCCCTGATCTCATCATCTTCTGGGTGATTCCCTGTTTCAACCTCAACCTTCTTTCTGTGTTTAACTCCCGTCCAGGGGTTTTTGTCCTCTTCTTCATCCCCTGATTCTTCTTTCTGTTTAGAGTCTTCGCCCTTGAATGTCTTCAATACCTCTCTGACTCTGTTCAAACTTCTCCCACCCTTATCCTTTCTTAAGCTGGGAAAGGGTATTCGATCCTCCCTCCTCCCACTTTGGACCCTCGTCCTGTTCAGGGTGCCTCTTTTAAAACCTTCGACTGCTTGTTTGGACCTCTTCGTCTTTTCTTCCTTTTCTTTGGACAGGGGGTGCGATGGCGATTTCACAGGGGTTCTCTGCACTGATTCAGTCGACGACTGAACATCGCTAATCCACTGAGGTTCCAACTCCGTCACTCAGCGACCGTTTCCTTTTATCTGGTCAAGTCACCCATCTCCTCATCTTCCTCGAGGTCTTCCTCTGTCTCATTTCTTCCGGTTCAACCAGAGTTACCTTCCTTTTCTTGTCTTCTTAGGCCTCGGCTCGCTCATTTCAGGTTAGCTATTTCAGCCTTCTTCAGATCCATTGGCATGAACCTTCTCGCTGTCCTGCCACTTGATCCCATATTACATACGATACTGGGCCCGTCTGCCCACTATCCAGTACGGTTTCATCTCTGGTCCAGGCTTTCCTTCTCTGGTGGATTTATAGACAGGGTCTCCAACCTTCAATTCTACCACCACCTTTTCAGCATTCACCTCTCTACTTCTTTTCTTTCAAATTCTTTAATTCTTCTTCTGGCCTGTAATGAATATCTTATGTTGCTGTTCTGCTAACAGTTGATGATGATCTTCTCCATATACCTTCGGGGCTTCAGTAGGTTATTCAGGCAGGACCACGTCTGCCAAACAACAAAAATAAGGAGAAAATCTGGAGGTCGTTTATCGTAAACCTCACGGCCGCCAGAGCCTGCGCGTCAAATACAAAGTCCCAATTTCTAGTGTTTTCTCTGACCAACTGGCTAATACATCTCCCAAGGTTCTATGAAACCTTTTCCACTTTAGCATTTCCTGGGGGTGATATGGGGATGTTTTATGTGCTCTACATTCAAACCTGTCAAAACCTCTCTTCGATGCTGTTCACATTCTCCGTGCATTATCTGTTACCAATTGTACAGGGGCACCATACCTGGGGAAGATTTCGCTTATTATCAACCCGGCTACAGTTCTGGCCTTCTTGGTCTTGGTACTACCAAATGCCTCCAGGCCAATTTGATAGCCAATCGACAAAACTCACTATATTTGTTTTCCTTGTGCAGTTTCCCCATATGGTCCTGATACATCCATACTCACTTTCTCGAAGGGAAGTTTGGTACGTCTGTTTCCTCCAAGGTGCCATTTCCTGCCTTCTGCTCTGCGACAGCACTACAACCGAACATAGTTAGTGACTTCTCCATGCAGTTTGGGCCAATAGTACTTTCTTCCTATGAGATCACATGTCCTATCAATTCATGTGACCCAACCTTTCGTGGCACTGTTCCAATATCTCTGGTCTTAAACTTTTTTGGGCACATACAACGGGTTTGACTTCTTCATCCTTCCTGAGAGATAATACAGCCTTTCCTCTATTATGGCATACTTGGTGGTCTCCTGACTTCACCTTTTCTCTCAGAGCAGCTATTTCTACTGTCTGCTTGCTCCTTCTCAATTCCTTCTGTCCAGTAAGGATCGGTTATTATCTGGTCCCCTTCTTCGTCCGATTCTAATATGGGGCGATCTTTTAAACATTAGAGTTAATTACTCCCATTCTATAGGCTTTATCATCTACTCCCAATTCTACCCATACAGATCTTTCTTCCAGTTGTTTCAGTATTCTTGAGAGTAAATCTGCGCACGTGTTTTCCTTTCTGCCAAATACTCTATCTTACAGTGGTAGCCACTTAACCTATGCCCACTGTTGAATTTTCTTATTATTTGTCCACTCCGCCTGCAATAGACACTGCAGAGGCTTTGGTCTCTTTTATAGTGACCGCACCATTAAATAGTAGTCCAGTTTTGGAGAGCATACATGATAGCATATGCTTCCCTCTCTATTACTGGCCACCTCTGTTGTGTCTCTGAGAGCTTATGGGGAGGAGGAATATATTGCTTCCTCTGGCATGCCTGGCACTGGTCCTCCTTATCAGGACAGCTGGCTAAGGCACTGCTCCACACACTGCTCCCTGGCATCCGTGTATAATATCATGGGTTTGCTGAGGTCTCTGGATACGTCAGCAGTGGAAAGGTTCATCAACTGTTCTTTAGCGAATCAAAAATGCTCGTTGACAGTCCTCTGTCCATTGAACCTAGCGTATTTCTTCGTCAGGGCCACCAGCGGTATGGCAATTCTGGAAATGCCGGGACGAAGCGCCAGTAGTAACCTATAAGCTCCTATAAAACCTCTTACCTGCCTCAATAATCTTAGGCTCTGGCATTTCCTTATGACCTTTATTATCCATGTCCGGTTTAATACCGTCTCGTTTATGACGAAACCTAAATACCTAGTTTCTTCCCAGAAACTGACTTTTCACAATTTCAATTTTAATCCGTGTTTCCTCAACCCTTCCCAACACCGTCCCAAATGAAAAAAGTGTTTGTTCCACTGTCTCCGAAAATATCAAGATATCGTCCAAATACGCATGGCAAAGCTCTCAATATCCTCCTAAACACTATTGACATTAGCGCACCGGAAGACTCCCGGGGCATTAAGCGAATGGCATCGCCTGAACTGAAACAGTCCCAGGTGACGCGAATGCGGCCTTCTCCTTATCAGCCCTCATCCAGGGCTACCTGCCAATACCCGACCTCAAGTCCAACGTAGAGAAGCATTTGCCTTCCCTAATAATGCCAAAATGTCGTCTATCAATGGCAATGGCAATCGCCAACGGCTTCGATATAAATTCAGCTTTCTAAAAATCTACACAGAAACGGTGGCCGCCATCTTTTATCCTACTATTACTATTGGGAAGCTCCTGGAGATCGATCTTTCATCATCCCAGCTTCCAACATTCCTCTACTGCCTTTCTACAAAGGTCTTTTTATGTATAGGTGTTCGGTAGGGGTTTTAATTTCACAGGTGGTCTCGGTGTCGATTCATTTCGACCGTGTGGGTCTGACCTAGTTCCTTATCTGACTGGGCTACCACATCTCGATTGTTCCTTAACAGACCCCACTCTGGTTCTAAAATTGATCCGGTGCTAACATATCCATCTAAGATTCCTTCTGTTTGCTCTACTGGCTTCCTTCGTTTTCCTCCTCGAATCTCACCTGATTCCAGAGTTCGTGAGGGAAGTGCTCTTCCTATCTTCTCACCCTCTCCCTAACCTTTTATTGTCTTTTTGGGCCTGGTTCACCATCATTATGGGCACCAACTTGGCTGCCTCCACTACCGTTTCGCACAGGGTTACCTCGCTATCTTCTAGGCCCTTTCCTTCTACAGGACCAACTGCAGAGTCCTCTCAGTACCTTTTTTCAGACATTAGCCCTACCCTTTCCCGACACTGCGGTCCTGGGAGTAACTTTACATCTTCCTCCACCACTATGGTTATCTCTTCCTCCTGGTGGGCATCCCAATGGCGTTCTCTCGCCGTTCACCACCAACACAGTAGGATTAAACTCGATCCTGGGCCTTCTGGCTCCGAGCCAATCTTCTCCCAAAGATTGCCTCTGTACATAGGTCAGGGGTTACGTGTGGATTTTGGGTGCTTTTCACCCTCCCAATCCTCCACCGAGCCCTCACCATCCCCTTATCTCCAGGGGGGCCCCATCTGTTTGTGATCTCTATGTCCGCTTCCGTAACCTCTTCCGTTTCACCGCCTGTATATTTCCTCTCTCAATGACACAGATGCTCCTGTACAAAGGCCCATCTCTCTCTACCACCTATCTCTGCTCTACAGGATAGTTCTTTCTCTTTGTGTTAGCGAAGAGAACACCTGGCTTTCTTCCTGGGTCCCCTTTGGGTTAACCCAGCCATGCCTCCAGTAGTAATAAATCACCATTTCTCATGAGGTGGAGTTCTGCGCCCCCCCTGCACCTCCCGGCCGACCTCCCGGCTCCCATGGCTTTCTAAAATACAGATTTCTTTCAGGTGTCCTGGCCTCTGCAAACCAGCACCTTCTTGACAGCTTGCCGCAAAGTGGCCCGGTCTGACCATGTCCAACATTTTGCTCTTTCCTTTTTTAACTGGTGGCCTTTGTGTCTATCCTCAGGGGAACCGTTGCCTCTATTCAAGCAGTTTCCCACCCACTGGTCCAAGTTTTTATTTCTCCTTTTTAACTGGGCCACCCCTCCCTCTTAATTCTGGGGTCTGGCTTTCCCTGGCCGGTCTCTTGGGTTTCAGCCTTTAGTTAATATTGGCGGGCACCTTCCTCAGCCCGCACCACTTGGCCAGGTGTCCTTTCTACCACACCTGATGCATCTGTCCTGATTGAAGTCTGGGGTAACCCCACTTCGTCGGACATTCCGCTGCCCTGGTCCTCGTACCCCAGGTCCAGTAGACTAGGCCGTATCGACCCGGCGGGGCTTATAAAAGCCATGCCTGGTCGACCATGCCCTTCTATTGATTCTCCTCCCATAATTCTGCCCGATCCACCTCTTCCTTAACCCTCTGATTCCATACGGGGGGTTCTTCCACCCACCCCTTCTTCCAGCCTCCTCCTGACTTGGTATCTGCTTCTTCCCACCTCTTCACCTCGTGCGAAAAAAAAGGAAAAATTGAGCCTTTATTTTTAGACAAGAACGTCCCCCTTTTGATTGGACGCCGAACACGCCCATTAAGAGAAAAAAAACGGTCCGCCAGCAGAAAGAAAAAGCGCGTTTCCTGACCACCTCGGGAATGCTAAACGGTCCCACGTGGTTGCCTGAAGAAAAGTTAGTGCTCGATCAGAATCTCATTAGTCGATGGCGGTCACCTGTCGGCGAACTCCGAGTCAGCAGTGGATTTGCCTCCTCCCAGGCCAAGGGGACATCTTCAAGAGTCCCCTGTAATGAGAAATCAAAATTTGTGGCATCGTATGCCAGGTACGAGGGTTTCCTGACGCCGAGAGACCCACCCCAGATGGTTGCGGCTTCGAGGATTGTCAGCCCAGTTCCTGGAAATCCTTCCCATTGGGTTGCAAACAGTTGGGACCCTTTGGACCCCCAACAGCCCCCACCTAGGACAACCCCCGCCCTACGCGACCATCGAACCTGATTCACTCGCCCCTTCTGACATGCCAGAAGAGAGCAACAATCAGGTAAGAAAAAACAAGGTGTCCCAAGTCGAAAGACGACTTGTTCCTTCCAAGTAGACCTGGCTGTTCTGATTGCCTGAAAACCTGCAACGGCGGTGGATCGTCTTCAAGGCTGAAAGTCGATGAGAAGTTAAAGTTCAGCCCCGGACGGCGTTGGTCAAGGCACCACCTCAGACGACAGAGAGTTGATCCTAAGTTGAAACCCCAATCTTCCACCAAGGCCCAGTGTCGGAAAACTACCAGCCCAAGCAGACGTTGCTCCTCCTGGTCAACTCAGTCCAAGAATCAACTGCGAATGATCGGTCATTAGCCCCAATATCGCCTGAACCACTCGACATACATACATTGGTCCTGTGCTAACTATACTGATCTCCGACATTTTCTACTGTGTTTAGAAGCTTGGTGCCACGGGACCTAGGAGCAGGGATCAGGAATTGAGAACAATTTGAGTTATGTAGCGGACATTAAATATAAAAAAAATAAAAACTTTTATCAGCAATTTTGTTTAGTGTCGTAAAGTTTTGTTTTTTTTTATTTGTGTTTTAAAAACCCCGTCGTTCTCGACTTCCTGACCCGTTCCTGCTGGTCCCGGCTGTCTAGATCTAAACACAGCGTGGAAAACAGACCGGAGATCGGTATAGTTAGAATCATGTAAGGTATGTCGGCTTAGTCGGGAAGTTCGACACTGGGGCTAATCTGACCAAGGGTTGGGCGGCTGATTCTTCCCCAGACTTATTGGAGGAGCTCTTCTCCGTTTAGCCGGTAACCAAAGGATCCGACACTGGGCCATTTGTGTTTGATTCAGTGGTGCCCGTGACCAACGGAAGAACCCTGGGGCAACCACGTCTGGAAGGATTTCGTGGTGACCGAGATTTTTCTGTCGTCCGGAGGGTGAACGACCGCCGTTGCTGAAACTCCAATCAAACAATCAGGGACAAAAAGAAGGAAAAGCTTCTGAGTTCGTAAGGGGCTCTTCTTCTTCATCTACTTGGGCTGGAAAATCTTCTGACTACTGGGCAAAAAGTCCTTCTGTCGAAGGGTTTTGCCATAGAAGGCGAGTGAGGCCCTTTCTATGACACAGCTTCGGGATGAAACCCGGGAGCGGTCCTGGCCCAAGCAGCCCAACTCCGTCATTGGCATTCCCAACTGATTTCAGGGATAACACTGCTTATGCGGAAGCTCAGCAACAAACCTGTATGTAGTCACGAAGTGAGCGTGAGCGATAATTCGTCAAGTCGTAATGAAGGACCGCTCAAGATTATCGGCAGCATTAAGGGGCTACTTTCCAGGAGTGCTCTTGTATGGCGGATAAATATAACTTAGTCTAACTGGGGTCAGGTGATG